>OZ023174.1:24698365-24728365 GCA_963678695.2 Diplodus puntazzo
AAGGCACTTGCACTCGGCCGACATACCGCAAAGAATGACGGCCCCCCAGTGGCCCGGATATGGTTTGCCAGAGATGGCTAACACATGGGCCAGTTCTGGACCAACTGTGTGTGTTTGCAGTTGGCCCAGAGCTGGCCCATGTGTAAGCCAGCTCTGGCAAACCAGATCCGGGCCACTGGGGGGCAGTCATTCTTTGCGGTATGTCACCCGAATGCAAGTGCCTCAGTTGGTCCAGAGCTGGCCCAGGTGTAAGCCAGCTCTGGCAAACCAGATCCGGGCCACTGGGGGGCCGTCATTCTTTGCAGTATGTCACCCGAATGCAAGTGCCTCAGTTGGTCCAGAGCTGGCCCATGTGTAAGCCAGCTCTGGCAAACCAGATCCAGGCCACTGGGGGGCCGTCATTCTTTGCGGTATGTCACCCGAATGCAAGTGCCTCAGTTGGTCCAGAGCTGGCCCAGGTGTAAGCCAGCTCTGGCAAACCAGATCCGGGCCACTGGGGGGCCGTCATTCTTTGCAGTATGTCACCCGAATGCAAGTGCCTCAGTTGGTCCAGAGCTGGCCCATGTGTAAGCCAGCTCTGGCAAACCAGATCCAGGCCACTGGGGGGCCGTCATTCTTTGCGGTATGTCACCCGAATGCAAGTGCCTCAGTTGGTCCAGAGCTGGCCCATGTGTAAGCCAGCTCTGGCAAACCAGATCCGGGCCACTGGGGGGCCGTCATTCTTTGCGGTATGTCACCCGAATGCAAGTACCTCAATTGGCCCAGAGCTGGCTCACACATAGGCCAGCTCTGGCTAACCAGATCTGGGCCACTCGGGGGGCCGTCATTCTTTGCAGTATGTCAGCCAAGTGCAAGTGCCCCATGTGGACCAGAGCTGGGCCAGACGTCAGCCTAAGCCATGCTGCATCTGGCCCGGATTAAAAAACAACAGTGGTACAATAATACAAATGACTTTATTTTCACAACTAATTGCCAAAATACATTTCCAATGTTGAATAATCAATGCAAAGTGTTATCTAAGTGCAATATGGATTGGAACATTCAGTACTTTTTTCACAATTCAAAAAGCGGCAACATTTTAACACTGTGAAGTTGTATTGTTGGCAGCATATGACGGCTATGGAGGACTAAACATGACATAAGTATAAATAAATAAATAAACAAATAAATGCATAAATAAATACATAAATAAATAAATACATACATAAATAAATGCTGAAATAAATAAATGTATAAATAAATAAATGCATAAATAAATAAATACTGAAATAAATGTATAAATAAATAAAAGTATAAATAAAAGAATAAATGCTTTTTATTTATTTCTGTATTTCTGTTCACCTACATTTATTTATTTCTGTATTTCTGTGTCCATATGTAAATGAGGAGGTAGGACGACCCAACCTCAGTCAAGAGCATGAGTGGTCAAATCGAAGAGCCAGACAAAAGCAAACGATTCCTGATCCCAAGCCTCGCTCTCTGTAACGTTGTAAATCAGCTCCAGTTAGCTTAATGGCCTCAACCGGTGTGACAGGTTAACTGGCGTTCATTTTAACTTGCGAGGGTCCCAGATGTGCTGGCGGTGTGGTTTGAGAATCCTGTCTTGAGAGAGAGGGGTCCTCAGCCATGTCCGCTAACCAGGAAAAACATTCTGCTCATCGCTCCAAGTCATGTATATGTGCATTCGTTTTGACATGGCTTGAGCACTTCTATCCACACGGAGATGCCGGGGCTGCGACCTGCAAACCACTGCTAGACGAGCGCTACAGAGCACAAATCGTCCAAAAGTGCATGTTGTCGGTCTCATATCTTTGTTGTGAATCTCTGTACTCTCAAACAACTCAGGGGTGGAACAGTATTAAGCATTTGTTGACGCCGAGCGGCGTGGATACCGCTGTTAGCTCTTATGTTAGCTGTTAGCTCTTATGTTAGCTGTTGGCTGCTCGCTGAGAGCGTAGCGTCCAGGTTAACTGTTGACACATGTTACCATTGAGAGTGAGATACATGTCTGGGCTTTCTTATGAACCACTGTCGCTACAGGTGTTTGTATCACAGGTTGATCTGGACGTCTCATGATTTGCCACAGCTGACTGACCGCACGCTGAGTTCGGGCTGGATGTCAACGTACTCTGCAGACTGTTTGACCAGCAGGCTGTATGACAGTATACAGTTTTCACACTGGCTTAGCTTCAGCTTCATAACGATGTATGCGGCTCTGAACGATGGCTTTAAGTAACCATTTGAACGCAGTGCGGAATGAAAAATACCCGATGGTAACCGGTGTCACAAGGTAATCTGGACGCTGCGCTACAGCGAGCAGCTAACAGCTAGCACAAGAGCTAACAGGGTCTCCACGCCGCTCTCGAGCCGCTCGGCGTGAACAAATGCCTCAGCCTGTTCCACCCATGAGTTATTTGAGAGTACAGAGATTCACAACTAAGATATGAGACCGACAACATGCACTTTGGGGACGATTTGTGCTCTGTAGCGCTCGTCTAGAATACACATATACATGACTTGGAACGATGAGCAGAATGTTTTTCCTGGTTAGCGGACATGGCTGAGGACCCCTCTCTCTCCAGACGGGATTCTCAAACCACACCACCAGCACACCTGGGACCCTCACAAGTTAAAATGAACGGCAGTCAAATTCATCACTAAACCAGAGCTACATGAACAAATGTCAACAACTGCAGCTAACAGTTAGCTGAGCGGGCTTGCTGGTAGCCAGCAATGTTCCTGTGCATTTATTTATTTATACATTTATTTATTTATTTCAGCATTTATTTATTTATGTATTTATTTATGTAATTATTTATACATTTATTTATTTCAGCATTTATTTATTTATTTATGTATTTATTTACGCATTTATTTATGCATTTATTTATTTATACTTATGTCAGGTTTAGTCCTCCACAGACTGCAGCCATGCAGCATTCATGGTAAACACACATCCTTCATAATAAAAGCACAGTATCAGAAATTATAGACTTCAAAATAAAAGTCTGACTTTTTTCCATTCACATATACGACCCACTTGGGTCCTGACCCATCAGTTGAGAGCCACTGGCATAGACTGTTCAAAAACATACAATGCAGCGGAATGTTGCATAATACCTTAACATATTCTTACAACATCATCTGTCAGCAAACACAACATGTCAAGAGTCTGCAGAACATTATTACGTATTTAACAATCACTGCCATATCTTCAGTTTAAAAACCAACATTGAACATTTTAGACAAAACAACTTGGCATAGACTTTCACACCATGCATAGGAACATCACGTCTCCATGTGTTCCACCAGCAGTAGCACCTTACAAAAGGTGAAGAGAGTTCAGATCAAAAGTCTGAAATGCATTACGCATAAGAGCTTCTCTCATTGTCCATCCTTCTCATTTACTCACTTCCTCCGCTGTTCCCATCAGGTGCTTTCTGCAACCATTTTGTAATCCCGGTCTCGATTTCTTGGTCTGTGGCATCAGAAGTCAGACACACACATACAAACACACAAATAAATGAATATCACAGTACAGTTCACAAGTGACACATCTGATGACTAGCTCAATAAATATGATTGGCACTACATTCCAACAGCCATCAGTGTGTTTGCCCCCCCCGTGCATTGAATGGAAAAGAAATTCATGGAACTATTTGACAGTTTTTTACTTTCTTTAAATTTTGTGATGATGAATGCAATCACATTGCTGCAAATTAAGTTGTTAGAATACACATACAAAGCACTAGGGATGTTCCTGATTAAACGACTGGTCATGTAAATGTTTCAAACATCGCTTGTCGTCACCAGAAATACTAGTCGGTTAAACTGTTTTACCCGCATCTAGTGTAAAAGGTGGCGGCGAGGTCCAGCAGTATCTCGACATAGAAAATGAAAATAAGGATGTAGCCTGTGTCAGAGTAAACTGGCATACCGGTATAAGTGCTCGACCGGAGCAATGCATAACCACATTCAGTACAAGCATGTACCACTGAGCCATCAGCTATTCTGGATTGCACAACCTCATCTCAAACAGGCTGGGCTTTGAAACAGTTTTCTTTACCTGGTAGGCACTGATTAGCTCCTCTGTCTTTTCACCAAGGTAGAGAATGAGGCCTCTGAACACAGCCTCTCTTCTGGACTCAATGCTGTTGCCCTATAAAAAAAGAATTGAGATCATGCTAAGTACAAACATCAGAATGCTAATACATAACTAACTATTTAACTGCAATAAGTACATGCCTCATTTACCATGTCATGGGTCTCATCAAGTTTCTTACCAACAGTGTAGAGGCTCAACAGCCTGGGCGTGTATTGGTCCAACTTCCCCAGTAATGTGAACTGTAGTGGCTTTAGTGTGATCCTCCATAATTCCTCCTCGATCTGCAAAAGAGGTCAGAAGAGAGATGGAGAAACATCATGAGATACAGAAAAAAAGAATAACAGACAGAGAGCAACAAAAACAGAACAGAGTCATGCAATTTATTCTGACAGCCTAATCCGACTTACTTTTGCTACATTTCAGACTGGGCTGTCACGACATTTTTTTCAGTGAAAGACCAGAATCTCTGCCCCCAAAAATTAATTTTTGTCTGGTCCATAAACTAACTGAAATAATCTAACATGTGTCCACTTTCCCCACAACAGTTGTTTTTACATACCTTCACCCAGTGTGCTTGACACGATATCACCTGATAGGCACACAATGACATAGTAACTGACCACTAACGAGATCGTCTATGCAGCACGCATCTCACGCTGCTCCCTGTACAGTGGGCTTTCTATTTGAGAACTCTAAAGTCGGCGCGGTGTATCACCTGCAGCGTGGCTCGCTCTGCCCTCTGCTGCGGTTCGCGGCTAACAAGCAGAGCTAACGTAACAGCTGAGATGCAGGCTACCTGCTAGTTAGCAGCCACCACTGCGACCAAAAACCGGCCACACAAACCCGGCCGACTTGCAGCTAACATTCATGCTAAGGGTGTTAGCTAACGGCTAACCCCGTTAGCGAGGGGTAGCTCCGTACACCAGGGTGTAAGCCGTTAGCGAGGGGCTAATGCCTCGCTAACGGCTAATGCCTCGCTAACGGTGTTAGCCGTTAACGGTGTTAGCTGTTAGTGAGAGGTAAGCCGTTACCGAGGGGCGCCGTGTGCCACGAACGCCCCTGGCTAACGGCTAACCCCCCGTGGTAGCCGTTAGAGAGGGGTTCTGCACAGTGCCATAGATAGAAATGCATACGACATAGTTTACTCTATCACTCTGGTTCTGCATGCAGCCGAAAACCGGCACCTGGCACTGTCTGATTAACGTAATGTGAAAGAAAAAACACATCCCTGCTTACTTTAAATTATAGTCATTTGCAAACGTCAGGTTCAAATTACATTTGAAGCAAGTATTTTTAAAACTTGCTAACATTAGTTTCAAGTTACACTGAAGTCTTTTGAAGCCACTATTGTTAATTACAAATTACAAATTACATACAGAGCCTCCAGTTTTTTTACTTATTTCTACAACAATGAAAACCTGAAAGACTGTAGTAATTAACCAACTATATCACTAACATTAACTTAATTCTTACCTTAACGGTTCAGTCTCCCATTTTTCGAATTTCTCCTTCTGTCTTTGCTCAGACGATTGGCGCGAATACCCAGAATGCATCGCAGGGGGCGCAGTCGGAGTAAATACAAAGTGTGGATCTGCATCACAGTTGCCAAGTCTGCTTATTATAAGCGACTATGGGCTTGTTTTTCTGTGAAGTTGCTTATGAATATTGGTAGTCGCGGGTTGCGGGTTTTCGGGCTTGTTGTGAAAGTGTTCCTCTTCATATTGTATTGCATGTCATATTGTCTTGAAGTCCTGGAACTAAAACAAAAAGCATCATAACATATAAAAAACAATACAAAAAACCTGTCTTTTTTTTTTTTTTTACCTTAAACAGTCCCCTTTGACCCTAGTCAAAGTCACTCTAGGGTCTAATAAACTCAAACACAATTGGCCCATGTATCGCGTACCGTCACATAAACGGTATCATCATTGCCAGACTTGGCCCACATCTGGTTAACATACTATTTGTACCTTGTCAGAAATAGACCAGAAGTGCCGGCTTGATGTCAGATCTGGCCCAGACCTGTCTGTTACAGATCTGGGCCACATACAACTAACCACAAATAGCCCACATTTGGCATGCCATTACATAAACGGTGCCATCATTGCCAGACCTGGCCCACATCTGGCTAACATTCTATTTACCAGGTCAGAAATAGACCAGAAGTGCCGGCTTGATGCCAGATCTGGCCCAGACCTGTCTGTTACAGACCTGGGCCACATACACTTAACCACAATTGGCCCACATTTGGCATGCCATTACATAAACGGTGCCATCATTGCCAGACCTGGCCCACATCTGGCTAACATACTATTTACCAGGTCAGAAATAAGCCAAAAGTGCCGGCTTGATGCCAGATCTGGCCCAGACCTGTCTGTTACAAATCTGGGCCACATACACCTAACCACAATTGGCCCATATTTGGCATGCCATTACATAAACGGTGCCATCATTGCCAGACCTGGCCCACATCTGGCTAACATACTATTTACCAGATCAGAAATAGGCCAAAAGTGCCGGCTTGATGCCAGATCTGGCCCAGACCTGTCTGTTACAGATCTGGGCCACATACACCTAACCCCGATTGGCCCACATTTGGCATGCCATTTCATAAACGGTGCAATCACTGCCAAACCTGGCCCAGACCTGTCTGTTACAGACCTGGGCCACATACACCTAACCACAATTGGCCCACATTTGGCATGCCATTACATAAACGGTGCCATCATTGCCAGACCTGGCCCACATCTGGCTAACATACTATTTACCAGGTCAGAAATAGGCCAAAAGTGCCGGCTTGATGCCAGATCTGGCCCAGACCTGTCTGTTACAGATCTGGGCCACATACACCTAACCACGATTGGCCCACATTTGGCATGCCATTACATAAACGGTGCCATCACTGCCACACCTGGCCCACATCTGGCTAACATACTATTTACCAGGTCAGAAATAGGCCAAAAGTGCCGGCTTGATGCCAGATCTGGCCCAGACCTGTCTGTTACAAATCTGGGCCACATACACCTAACCACAATTGGCCCATATTTGGCATGCCATTACATAAACAGTGCCATCATTGCCAGACCTGGCCCACATCTGGCTAACATACTATTTACCAGGTCAGAAATAGGCCAAAAGTGCCGGCTTGATGCCAGATCTGGCCCAGACCTGTCTGTTACAGATCTGGGCCACATACACCTAAACACGATTGGCCCACATTTGGCATGCCATTTCATAAACGGTGCAATCACTGCCAAACCTGGCCCAGACCTGTCTGTTACAGACCTGGGCCACATACACCTAACCACAATTGGCCCACATTTGGCATGCCATTACATAAACGGTGCCATCATTGCCAGACCTGGCCCACATCTGGCTAACATACTATTTACCAGGTCAGAAATAGGCCAAAAGTGCCGGCTTGATGCCAGATCTGGCCCAGACCTGTCTGTTACAGATCTGGGCCACATACACCTAACCACGATTGGCCCACATTTGGCATGCCATTACATAAACGGTGCCATCACTGCCAGACCTGGCCCACATCTGGCTAACATACTATTTGCCATGCCAGATGTAGGCCAGAGGTGCCGGCATGGTGCCGGATCTGGCCCGGACCCGCTTGCTATGTGGGATATATATATATATATATATATATATATATATATATATATATATATATATATATATATATATATATATATATATATATATATATAATATATATATATATATATATACAGTTTATATATTAACAGTTTATATATAACAGTTTAACATCATCTAAAATTGAGTAAACAAAAGAATATTTTACACCAGGTAGAAAAACAATGCTAAGCCTTCTTGCATGGCACTATTGTTATTATATTATATTATTATTTCATATTAACACTGAATATGTGTCCTCTGTAACTGATGTGGTGCTTGGTTGGAAAGCAATTGCACTTGTGTGTAGAGTCCACGTAGAAGACATGGCATTCATGAAATTAAAGCTCACGTTGTGGGCCCAGATGTATTCCAGCATATTGGTGGTGCTTCCAACCTTACTTGAAATTATAATTTTACAGGCGTTACAACTAGCACGGTAGTCATCTCGGTTGGCTGTGGCTCGAGGAGTTAGAGCAGGTCATACACTCTTTGGAAGACCCGTCTTTTGATCCCCTGTGACCACACACCCCAGCGTGAACACTTCGCTCCACTACAACAGCTGGCCGGTTGGTACCACCATTGCTGAGAGCAAACAAAGGTTGCCCAGCGATGTCGCGACTCTTCTCTGTACCGTTAAAACAAGACCTGAAAATGATCAACCCCTGGAGCTCGGCTATTCATCAATGAATACAATTAGCATGTTCTATTTATAGTAACATAATTTTCATTATATATCATGTAGAGACAAGCTGAATGTTTCTTTTCAGTTTGGTATTTTGCATGACTCAAAAAGTTTTGCCATAAAATGATGGGGAGGAGGGGTGAAAGAGAGAGGGTGGAAAGAGAGAGAAAGAGGGGGGGAGGTTTGTATTGTAGCTGCAGTCAGCATCCTCAATCGCCTCCAGTAACACATGTCAGAGAACTTCAATTCATCAAAAGAATGAGAGAGGGAGGAGAGGGCGAGAGAGATATCAGCATTTTTTGCAAGAAACAGCACATGCACCTACACAGAGCTGGTTTCTATGATTCCTTCTCTCCCTCTCTCTTACAAACACACACACACACACACACACACACACGAACACCACATTAGAAACACACACAGAGACAATTTTCTTCCTCCCTCACGCTCCAGCGATCGCAGCCACACTGACTGCTGGCTTGCCTCCATGTACACACACACACACACACACGCAAGCACGCACGCGCGCACACACACACACACACACACACACACACACACACACACACACACACACACACACACACACATGCATACATACTGAGTCAGACTCACAATGACTCTCTCACACTCTGAGTCACACACACTGCAGCAGAGTGCTCTCTCTCTCTTCCCCCTCTCTCTCTCTTCCCCCTCTCTCTTTCTCTCTCTCTCTCTCTCTCTCTCGCTCTCTCTCTCCCTCTCTCTCTCTTTCTCTCTCGCTGTGCTCGTCCCGCCTTCTTGCAAGCAGAAAACACTCTGGTCTCTATCGCATGGGACCGGCTGCTGCTTCTTGAAGCTCCATCTCTCCTCTCACTCTCTACCAATCATTCTTTCTTTCTCTTTCCTTCTTTCTTTCTTTTCTTTATTTATCTCTCTCTCTCTCTCTCTGCTCATCCTGCCTCTCTCTCTACCTCAACGTTCAGAACAGGGTTGTGTATTGTCGGGGTTGAGGGGGCTTGTGTTGTCAGACTGAGGAGGGACCATGCAGCATCCTGGAGGAACATGCGTGGCATTGCCCAATGTGGATGCCTGTCCTCAGCTGTCCTGTGCCGCCCTCACCTTCATGTATTTACAGCAGGTGAGTGTGTGTCTGTGTGTGTGTGTGTGTGTGATTTTGTAGACATGAATTTACATCTTGTGTACATGCCAGTGACTGCTGATGCTGGACATGGGAAGTGGAGTGGAACAGAGCAACTGCATGCTCTCACTTGCAGGGCAGAATCAGAGAAACAAACAGTGTGTGGACATCTAGCAACTGTTAATGCGTAGTGTCAGTTTGTGCCAGTTTGGGGAGCATCAGCCCTCCTCCTCCTGCTGTCATGCTGGTCTGTGTACAGCTGATACTGGGGCTTTTTCCTCTGAATCTATGAAGATGAAGCAGGTGGAAGTTTGCTTCCAGAAAGGTCCAGTGGTGTTGGCATTTGTTTGTTGGAGAGGCACTGGATCAGGACTATCCTCGTCTCTTTGTTCATTTATATCCTATGATACAGAACGCTTTGCAACATGCTAACAGTTTGCACCACATTTTCAAAAAATAAGTCTGAAGGATAGAAATTGCGTTTTGTTTTAATCTCACGTGATTATAATTGAAAAAAACTGGCCTGTTTTACTGCATTGTTTCTAATGTTGGGACAGCATAGGAAAACATAATAACTTTGAATAAGCTGTTGTCTAGATTGTTGTCCAATCAATTTGGGGGTGTTACTGAGTTTCTGACTGAAGGTTAGACTGGGTAGGGTAGTGTTAGGCGATTTTGCTCAGGTATGGTTAGATTAAACTATTTTTAGATTAATACTTGGGTGAGAATTTTAGTAACTGTAATTTTCACATAGGGTCTGTGGCTGCCAATGTTAATAAAAATATGTTCATATTTAAATATATCTTTTGAAGCATAACAAATCACAATGTTTTAATTCATGGTAAGGAAGAAACCATAGAACCATAAGTGAAACATTCAATTTCAGACTGGCCCTTTGCATTTCAATTTGATTTGTGTGCCAAATGTAACTACTTTTAGTACATACTAAATGAAAAGTGCCCTTTTTTGATAAGTTTTATGAAGGTTGATTTTCACTGTACTTGAACATATTTCACAAAAGAGGTCTGAAACAATCCTGACATATTTTTTTTAGTTTTAATTCAGCTGAGCTCTGGGCTTGTTTCCCAGTCCTATCATTTATTGAATGATAGTTTTTTTATTTTTTTAAACTGATATTTTTATGTCTTCATACATTTATGTAGTACACATGTATACATATAGTATATAAAGTAGTAAGCATGGATCATGGATATTGATCTGTTGTATTTATTGCATTCATTTATTTATCTATTAACTCATTTATTTGTGTGTTTCATTACAACTTACATCACTCCAACATGATATTAATACTAATTATGAACTTTATTCGTATAGCACCTTTAAAATCCCATCACCCCCAGGAATATAAGCAAACAAACAAATCAAAATTGAATCTAATCAATTGTATTTATATAGCCCAAAATCACAACTGCATTGCCTCATTAGCTTTACAATCCATACAGTGAACACCATCCTCTGTCGCTAGACCCTCGATTCAAGTGAGGAGAGAGGACACAATCTCAGGAAAAATCACAAAGGAGGGATCCCTCTCCCAGTTTACAAAGTGCATTGACAGAATATCTGATACAAATAATTCTACAAACAAACAAATAAAACATGCATGTACTTTACACTCTCTACCCTATATCTTCATAATAGCTTTCTAAATCTGATTTCAAGCTATGTATTGGTTGTGTTGTGACACTTTGCTTTAATTTTCGCTCTATACTGTGTCAAAATCTACTACCCTCCACCATGACTTCTCTTTTCACTTTTTCATTTTTCATTTTTGGATTTCTGTAGAGGATTTGGTATTTTCACAATTATCACACAAAGTGTTGTAAGCATTAAACTAAAGACACATATTCATTTTTAGTTGGATAAATCGTATAAAGAGTGTTTGAGATTTAAACTCATTTAACATTTAAATGAAAGACAATGATGATTGAGGGATTTGAAGAAAAAATAGGTAACCTAAAATACTTACAAATACAACATATTATAATTCATACATACATGTTATCATGTTATGATCCAATGACAAAATAAAATACACAATTTGTAGTTATCAAATGCTGCCTTATCTATCCAAGTTCATCTTGAAATACTATAACTATATAATGAAACAAAAAAAAAACAACAACGGCAAAATGGCTAGCTTGGTAAATAATGGAAGCTGCAACAAGGAGGCAGCCATCTTGAATTTGATATAGGTCTCCAATTCTTGTATTGCATTAATAATCAACCATGTATTGTACAAAAATAGATTTTTCAGGGATCCATTGATCTTGTTGATTATGTAGAGGTCTCAGAAACTCGTGAATCAAATATGATACAAATTACGTTATTGGGTTAAATCATTTCATTGTAATAGTGGCCTTAAACTTCAATCGAGCATGCTGCTCTGCACACTAAAAAAGAACATTTTACTTCTTCAATGTAAGCATGATTTTACTGTTGGATCAGGTTTGTTCAGAGCAACTGTATGTATAGTAGCATGCAACACCAATTGCAACAAAACTAGCATGTGAAGCATGTGAGTTAGGAATTTTGTGAACTAGGAGCGAACTATAAAGTCAATAATTCACTCTGCTGTTACACAAAGACTGTAATGAGTGTACATTTTGAATAATGATGATCTATCAGAGAAAGAAACCATTGTTATGATGATGCCAAGTTCCTCTTCTTCCCATTTTGTTTGTTTGTCTTACCGATGCATTAACAGGGTTGGGGTAAACATTTCTAGCATCGTTGCACGTGTAGGTGTGTTTACAAGAATTAAGATAAAAGCAACTTTTCTCTGAATGATGAAGCTGTTGAATTGAAAGACACATTTCTTTCGACAGCAGTGTTAACACCGCTGCTGCTGTACATTGGCCTCATGTTCCTCTGTCATTGTACAACCCACATATCGATCATGAGCTGTGATAAGTCCCAGTAGATGGTGCCACATTGTTACACATCCATCATTGTGTTTTCCATACGGTATCAGACTTTCAAGGGACTCTGTCCCGTTACATATAAACACCAGTACAAAATGATGCCTATTTACATATGCACTGCCTGGGCAGGGATGACGGCCAGCACAGTAACACGTGGAATAGTACAGTAATTTGAATTAAGACAGTTACTTGGTTACTTTATTTGCTCTGAAAGGCTAATTTCATGAACTGCAATGAAACATAACCATAATATATAATATAATATAACATACACATAATATATAAAATAAATAAACACAACAAAATGTCACCTAAGAATTTCATTTCCAATGTCACTGTAATTGTGTATATGACAATTAAGAGCTGGTCCAACTATATAGACCAGAGACTGTGGGGTTTTGAGCGTGGGATGGTAAAGAGTTCCAGAGAAAAAGAGCAGCAGCTGCAAAGGCAAAGATATTGAGGGCCTTGGAGGCGATGAGAGGATTTATGGAATTTGCTGTTGCAGTATTCAAGCCTGAATGTGATAAAAGAAAGAATGAGTGTCTGCAGCACAAAGTGACAGCTTGGCAATGTTGTGGAGATGGAAGAAGGCTCCTGATCTGATTAAATGACCTGAAATATTTCAAAGTTATATACACAATGTACTGAATAGACAAAATAACTAGAAAAAATATTCAGAATTATCAATAATTTCTGCTTGGTATTTAAGTTTTAAAAATGGGATGATGTGACGGATGTTTAATTCACATATTGGGCAGATTTTAGCGAACAACACAATAAATTGAAATTTTGTATATTATTTTCTATTCCTTTTATTTGAGTTGTGTATGCATGCACTGTAGACATGTGCTTTTACATGGGGTTTTCTGTCTCAAAACAGTGTGTGTAACAATGGATCCATATCAGTGTTTTGTGTTAAAACAGGCTTGGTAATGTGCCACTTCTGAATGCTCTAGAAGTTGACATGTTGACACACAGCAAGGAGCCCCAGGATTGCAAGGACATAGCCTCTGTACATGGGATGCCCGCTCTACCAACTGAGCTAATGGGAGCCCCTGTCCTGTAATCGTATCTAAATATCTAGCCTACTATTTCTCAGGATTTCATTAAGTTCATTTTGGGCATCACATATAAAGTTATTCCTAGTTATTGCTTTGTAATTAATAATGTTGACTTAAATATAACATTATCTGTGAGTCCACCATTGGTCTGTATTTAATCTGTATACGGGTTAAATAGTCTTGCAGAAACATAAAACTTGCTTGAATGAGTAATTGATCATTATAGTGAACATTACGCAACTGAATCACCAGAATAAAGTTTGGCAATGTACGTTCAGGCAAACCATACATATGTTGAAACTTAACATTTCTTTATGTGACACCTTTATGTTTGTCCCCCAAAATAATTATTATTTAATCCTTAAATGTCCCCTCAGTACACTGCACACATTACTGACATGTATTTTGTATTTATGTATATATATAAACACACATACATACCAGTCGGTGCATTACATTCATTAACAAAAATTCCCCCCTCGCATGTACAAATGCAGACCCCATGAATAAATGATGATGATAAGACAATAACAGAAGCATCCTCGCGCACACACAGTAAAGTGAAACACATCTTAAAGGCTGTTGTAAAGACAACATTTGGTTTCATCTTACAATAAATTAAACTTTGTATTGATATTATACAGTGTTTATTATACAGTATGGATTTCAGTAGCCTCTCATGTGTTTTTATGACCCAGTTTTTGAGCACATTATCATTGTGGGCCTTCTGCTGCTGCGTCTTGAGAGCAGAGAGAGAGAGAAAGAGAATGTAAGGCAACGAGTGAGACGAAATAAAAGTGTGACCGAGCAAAAGCCTGAAGCAGATGAAATAGTTTCACGGTGCTCCAGGATGAAAGTGCTAAATGACGAGAAAATGGCTTCTGCAACCTGACAGTTTGTCATTAAACAACTTTATTCTGTTAGTCTCATTCCCTTATCCAGCTTTTCATCCATTGCTACATGCAGTGAGAGCATGTGTGTGTTCGTGTGTGGGGGTGTGTGTGAGTGAGAGCTTTTGTTGTCAGATTGCACAGTTAGAGTATTCCAGATTCTGTTTAATTTGTTGCCATGTTATGCCAGAGCATTGTGTATGTGTCCTTGTGTGTGTGTGTGTGTGTGTGTGTGTGTGTGTGTGTGTGTGTGTGTGTGTGTGTGTCAGCGTTCGTTCGTGCGTGTGCGTGTGTTTGTGTGTGTCTTGGCTACATAGGGAATTTGGGTCTTTGAAGCTATATATAGTTGAGCCATGTAAGACATTTTGAATACATCTGAAGCCATTCGGGGATTCTGTGTGTGTTTGTGTGTGTGTGTTTTGTGTGTGCAAGCACTCGTGTGTGTGCACATTTTCAGATAGCCTTGCACAGAAATCATTTTTTGGTATACATTTCAATTGATCCCTCTATCTTTTCTTAATTTATTTTGAATAGGCATTAAAGGGTTTTTCTTTTTCAAAAGTGCTCAGTCTAGGACAGAAATGTCTGACTGGATTCATAATGGCCATGCAGTCCATATAGGCAATCTTTAATCATGTACATGACATGTTTCCCCACTCATGTTAGTGTGTATAAATGTTCTGGGTAGATGCGCTCAGCCAACAGCAAAGAAAAGACTAAAACTCTCCATGAGAAAAAGTGTGACTTCTCTGGTATATTAGTGTTCAGTGCTCATTGAAATTTCGTTTGTTTGAGGGCATATAGGGCAATACAGTGAACTATTACCCACAATGTAGTCAAGCCACTGAGTGACATCACTGAAGGTAATTCATCAGATGACATGCTTACTCTGGAGCTACCATAGGCTTTTAGGAAAACCAGTGCAGGAATGTGTTATATTATGCTTTAGCTATGTTGAGCTGAGCAGTATATAGGTTATTTTTTAAAATTAACCAAAATTATCCAAAACCAGTGGGCCCCTGGGAAATAGGAAAAACATGTTTAAAAACTACATTCACTTGCATGAATTGTTTAGCAGTTCTCAGTACTTGAAGTTGTAAGCGTATAAGATTTACTGGGCTGGTGTGATCGTTTAAGATGGCATCTGAATTACTGCTTAATATTCAGGCTCTGTCTTATAATTACTATAATTATTATTATCTTTATGATAGGAGTGTGATGACTCTCTGAATCTCATTTTTTGTTTTTTAGCAATGATGGCTATGCTGTTGTTAGAATTTAACATCTGGATTTGTAAAGATTTACAGATCATTGTTTCTGCGCCTTGACAACTGTCATTTACAGTTTTCTAATTTGTTAAAAAGATAGTGGTATTTCACAACAGCAGCTTGACTTCATTTGGGTGGCTTTATGCATACTAGGGTTAGGCAAGAGACCTTTGCTAATTACCTTTTTTACTTCGATTGCTCCCCTATTTTGCTGCTTCTCTGGTTTTTGTAGTGTTTTGATGTAACATCTAAATAAAGGGCTTTTTCAGTATGTTTTTTTCCCCTCCTTAAACTATTCAACACGGCATGCCAGCCGATTCAGGAACAAGTGGCTTTTCAGCCAGTCTCTTCACTACAAGTGGGCTGTGTATGCTTTCACAGAGCTGCGTGTTGTTGTACGGGAAAGCGAGCCCTTGTTGAGAGTCAGCTCTTGTTCAAAGAGTGGATTAAAAGTACTATTGTCAGACCTGTGGAGAGACAGAGCGAGAGCACGGAGCAAGAGACAGGAATATAGTGTCTGTTACAATTTGCAGAAAAACTAGAAAGAAGGTCTATGCACAAACATTTCACAGTTTTTCTCATGTTATATTTCCTTATGTTTCAGCCTCACCACTTAACAGAATACACAAACTGTCATCCACACTTTCAGTATATTCTGATCATTACTGAAAACGAAAACATGTCAAATGTGTCATATGAAGTTATAAAATAGTTCAAGTTCAGCTGCACAAATTACTGACTTGTTCTACAATAGGGGTAGTGATACGAAACGTGCTTTTTATGACTGCCTCCAGTCGTAACCATTAATAATATGATCAGCTCATTAAAGCCTTAAAGACAGAGGGCTGTTTGTATTTTAAATAATAAATTATTATTATTTTAAAATCTCACCAAAAATCCAAACCAACAAGTATTTTTCTCTTATCAAAAGCCTCATGCAATTTAGTTCTCTGTGTCTCTATAACATTTTCTACAAACTACAGTGGGCAGCTGTTTTAGGAAATTATTTAATATACCAAAGAGTGGTCAAGTGCAGGTAGCACAAAGCTTTTATCCTCTTCTCTGTATGTCAGCAAACACAGAACTGTCATTTCCCAATGAAAACGAAAACATGTTACTTGCTTACTAAATACTTTCTAGCTGTTTGGAGCTACTGGTTCTCAAACAACAGCATTGGATTAATTTAATAATTTGTATGTATTTTTATTGGTGGAAACTAGGGCTTAGTCCCTTTTCTCCTGTAGAGTTCACTGCAAAAAGTTATGTGCTTGCTAATCTGATGTTGTTTTTCTTTCCAATTGTTTCTAAAAGATCATTACTATCGTTATTATCTTGACTATTTTTTTTTTGCCTTAGTCAGGAAATTTTGACTTGGTAAAACAAGCTATGAATGAAACAAGTGAAATAATCCTTAAATTGTAGTATACATAGATTATCTAGTTCTCTCAAGGGAAGATCCTTCCAGGTACATATTACTTGCCTTGTCTTGACAAGTATCATGGTCTTTGAGTAATTTTTAACTCAATAAAAGGAAAATGTCTGGAAAAAATCCACTTTTAAGCACATTTTAAAAACTTTATTTCTAATAAGACAATCTTATATCACAATTTAAAATATGGTATGACCCGTTTGAGGGGTGTACAGTTTTAGGACAAATATCTAATTTCAAGTTTTATTCTTGCATTCAAAAAAGTTCAATTATTTTGTTACATTCCACTGAAAACAATGGTGTGTCAGATGGTTTGCATCCCCCTTGCTCAATGTCCATTTCCAGTGAGGCTAACATGCTCACTGGAATGCCTTTAATTTCAAAGGTCAAAATCCAAAGTAATGGATGGATGGAAGTTTTGACCTGGTGTTGGTGCTACATGAAAAAAAGGAGGATCGCCATGGTTAATACAATTTATCCTTAGGGGAACATGAATGTGAACCAAATGTCATCCTCTGAGAGACATAAATGTTGGCACAAAGTTTAATGGCAATCCAGGTCAAATTTGATAAGATCTTTTGTTCTGTAACAAAGTGTTAAACCCTTTTTTCCTTGGTTTTAGGAGCTGACTTTTTGTAGTGTGAGCCATGCAGCTTTCTCTTTCACAAAGAACACTTGTTTCAAGTATCAGCATAATCAAATTTCACTGTTATTAATTATTAAGTAATGTATGTAAAACAATAGAGACTTCCTGGGATATTAACCATTTTATTATGTTTTGGCTATTGCAAATCCAACTATTCCATTAACATTTTTTTTAACATAACACCATGTTAAAGTGTTGTTAGGAAAACAATTTGTGAAGATTTTTACATTTAGACTGATATTTTCTTTAAACAACATCTTGAAGAACAAATAGGTGTTTATTTATTCAAATGAAATTGTGTAGCAATTACGATATGTGTGAAGTTGTCACTGATATGGCTACATGAGTGTATGTTCTGTTTGTAGGTGCTGTGTCATTTGTTGAACAATGTACACGCCCCTTTCATCTGTCTCTTTCACACACAATTTCTCTCTCTCGCACACACAAACACACACACACACACACACACACACACACACACACACATAGTGTCCATGGCTGTGTGACATGCCAGCACTGCACGGATGAATGGAGTGGATGATGAAAAGAGAAAGAGCAATGAAAGGAAAGGATGAAGGAAGTGGATTAGGAAGAAGAGAGAAGAATAGAGTAGTAGGCCAAAGGAAACCAACTGCAGTCTTCCATGTTCAAAAATACATTTGCATGCGTTATTTTAAATAGCAGGTAGAAAGCTGGGAGAGGAGAGAGGCCACAGTGACCATGGAACATACAGGATGTTCCTGTAGACATCTCTGGTCATTTTTATTTGTACGATAACATTTAACATAAATCATCTTTATACTTCAGTATAAATGCTAAGCTGCATATAATGTAGACGCCAGGTTTATAAAAGGAAGATGAATGTGTGGAGTAAAAAGGGCAATATTTCTGGTTCTGTATCGATATGAACATTTATTTTTAAACTGTCCATAATGAGTCCAACATTGTAATAGGGGTCAAGTCCAGTAAGCCCAGTGGATGGCTTTAAAAACCTGACGCCTACATTACCCATAATGCAACCTGCCAGTAAGCGACATATCTGGAGGCAAAAATTGCTTCCTCCATTGCCACAAAAGTTTTTCCACTACTTTTTTTCACATATGCAGTAGTACTCCCCAAGAACTGTACACAAACTATTATGTGTTAAATTGATGGAGTTACCCTTTCGTACACTGAGTGTAATTTCACTCCATGTAGACTCATGTATGGTTGTCACATTTGGCAAGGTTTGTTTTCTTGGGAAGTGTACATGAGTTGGTTTTGGCTGAGAGGCAGTTGAACCAGCTTTGGGTTGGCATCGGCACTGGGAATTGGTTCACTGTACCTGGGATGAATCACATCAATCTGGAATAAGTCACACAGGCAGGTGCGCTGTATTCAGCCTGCTGGCCCAACACAAGCAGAGGCACAGTGTAGGTTGTTTTCACTTGTATTTCAGCTGCAGTGTGTTCACTCACATTGCCTAAAATCCTGCTACCTGAATTTATAGAATATGACTGCACATCCCCCACCCTCCTCTGGGTCCTCTAATATGTGGGTCAGAGTTAAAAAGCATATGCAATCACACACGCTCAGACACGTGTGTGATGATAAATTAATTTCTCTCACACACACTTTCATATGTATTTACCTTTAACTCTAGCTCTCTCTCTCACACACACAGTGTGTCACTAACACACTGCACACATTCACACTTGCTCTTGTTGTGTCCTACCTTGTTTCTTGCTCCAGAAAATAGAGCTTTAAGATTTGATACAAAAAGAGCGGCCACTGAGGAGGAGTCACAGAACAACAGCAGGTGGTGTCCTATGTTCAGTGACTTCTAAAACAACATGACCGTTGCAACATGCGGGTGACATGCTAATATATATGCTAGTTTTCAGAGGACAGACCATGTATATTTGGTTTTAGGCACAATGTGTAGCGCAAGGGGGCTCTCTATCTAAACAAAGGACATTTGCAGAGCGTTGTTTAGGGAGGGCCAGATGGAGCAGGGAGCAGAGGTGGGTAGAGTAGCCAAAAACTGTACTCAGTTACATTTCATAAGCAGTTACTCAAGTAGAAATAAAAGAAGTCATCAAAGTAAGTACCTGAGTAACTCAAAAAATAAGAAAAGTAGAAAAACACCAGCACACTTCTGTTCCCTAAGTCTTATTTCCTGTTGATGTGGCATGAAATACAGTATTTCAACCACAGATGGTCTTTGTTGGGTAAAGAATTGATACTTGTTTGTTTTTTTTTATGACACAATAGAAAATCATCATCATCTGATTTGATAATCTGCCATATTTACACTAGGACAATGTTCCAAGTCTGTATCTCTCATGTATGATCACAACATTTTACACTATACACGTTTATAAAAATCTTGAGTATAATAGACTGTGTCTTTTATGTCAAAAAGTAAATATAGAGTGTCCACGTTTACAGTGCCCTTAAAGTTCAGCCATTCAAGTACACGTCTCAATTCCCATCACAATCAGATGTGGGACTATAAGATTACAGAGGTGGATCAATGACTTATTCAGGTAAATTAGGAGATAATGCTGTGCCTGTGATGTTTCATCATTGGATATTATGTACAAGTGTGTTGCCTTCTTTACTTAGACCAGAAGAAGAATACCTGTGGTTCAAACATTTTATCAGTCATGTCTACATTTGTGTGCATAATTTGGCCTCTACTGTTCTGTCTCTTTTGATTTGAAAGTCATAGTCCTGCTGCTTTGAGTGGAGTCATGTGGAGTCAGGGCTGTGGTAGGATCAAGACAAAGCACCAGCAGACCTGGGACCAGCTGACCACCTCTTAACAGAATGTACATAAAATAATAAATAAAAGTAGCGTCATTAGTAGTGCCATTGTTTCCAAATGATGTAAATCATCAAGTAAGAGCAAAAGTATGCTTCATTTAAACTACTCCAAAAAGGAAAAATGTACCTTAAAGAGTAACTGGAATATATGTTAAGTGATTAAATTGAATTTAGTACCACCCAGGTCAGGTGGGGAGGCATAGCCACTGTATCTGCTCAGAGCATGAGCCTCAGAGTTGGCCAGAGAGCCAGATGCTGTGGAGGATAAACACCTGGAGACACACTGGATTCTGCTCTGATCTGGAGCCGTGTACTGATAGGAGGAGAGCTTGGAGATTACTTTTCAACTCAACAATGAAAAGGATGTCTATATGATTCCTGTTTATCAATCTGACTGAAGCAGTGGTCTGCGGAGTTGACATCCAGTGTTTGCTGTTTACATACTATAATGTTGGTTGTGACTGGGGCTGGAGGAAAATAAAAATACTAAAATATATAACATAGGTCTTATTGTTTTTAGACATTTAAATGCAGAATTCCTACATAATATAGCTTAAATGCAAATTAGCAAAACTTCATAAAAAAAGTATTCTCCATGAGTATTTGGTTGTCTGCTTCAGTTGTATAACACCCTGAGCCATTAGCTATCCAAGAGGACATATATTCAAGCAGGAGGCCATGGGAAACAGTGCTTAATGTACATCTCCCGTATACTGGCATCATAGGGATGTTTTCAGTGCGACAGTGTTAAATTCATTGCACACTTACATTGTCACAATTATTGCTGACCATAGCAGTTTAATAACTGTTTCATTGCGTTTGAATAAAACTCACTCTCTCTCTTCCTCCTTGCAAATACAATCTGATAAAAAATTGCTGTATACTTACTACTCCAAGATATTTCAATTCGGACTCAATTGTCTGCCTGCAGTGTATAGTCTGCAGTGATAAATCAGGTCTTTCCTACCATGTTCGTGACCCCCAAACACTTCTAAATAAATCCTGCACACAAGAGATGAACACAACACACATTTGAGATGGTTCTAATAAGAAAAACAAGACTGTTGTGTGGGTTAGGATGATGCAATGCGGGATGGTGTGATAACGTTGGAGCTCCTTCACATTTTGTACAATTGTTTTTTTGATAATGTTCATTTTTAGGCTTTGTTGTGGAAAAACGCATTGCCTATTAATTATTCAGGGCTGGAAAAGAAAGTGCAGGTTTTGGATTAAGAGCAGCTGACTTTGAAACTATGACTGCCAATGGCATATTTTGGCTATACCACATAGCCCCAGGGAGGAAAAGAGTCGGGATAATAGTCATACTAATCCATCATGGATTTAAGGCTGCTCCTGGCCAGTGTCTTGTCACAGGAAAAACTGGACAAATGGGACCCACGCTGACCAAGCTAAAAGAAATCAGAGACTGTTTTGCTCACATCTTTATAGAGACCTGTCTCCACCACAACATGCTAGATTAAACTGTTGTACTTGACTGGTCGACCATGTTTTGAGTTGACAGAGCGCAGGACATACAAAAGGACAGGGAGAGGTGGAGTCTATGTTTACACAGTTGATACTTTGTGCTCCCACGCAATCAAACTTGATGGACAATGTTGGTGCTGATGTTGAATTTTTAAGAAGGAAATGCTGACCACACTATCATCACTAGGTTGTTGCAGCAGTTCACAGTCAGCCTGACGCTAATTTTAAAAAAATGCATTACGTGTTTGTGTATTTGTGTCTATATTTGAAGCCTAACACACATATACATGTACAGTACAAATATATGCCGTATATTTGTGAAGCATGGAGTAAGAAACTTTGAGCCTTTTATGACCTCAATAGGTGATGTGAATAAATGGTAAAAAGGTTTCTCTATTTCATATGTTTTTATCTTTTAATTATATAATTCAAAATTTCATGTGCACCAAAAAAATCAATGATTTGCACCTCACAAAGCCTTTAGTAAATAACACATTTGACCTAAGAAGTACAGTTCCTCTGTGAAAAGCCTTCAGTTTCATTCTTACATTTAAGGTCTGGCCACAGCAGTTTTGTTCAAAAGTTACTCAAACAGGCGTTCTTCCATCCGCCCTTTAGGCTGTGCCAAATCAAACCAAGCCTCGTCGATTTGTTTTTCCATCACCAGTTTTACTGAGTTGAGCCGAGCCACGCCTGCGATGGACCTCCTCTGGAGTACAGCCAAGCCACACTCGCCCTGTCTACAAGCAGGCTGCAGTGACGTTTCACAACTGCGGCCAACCCGTGACAAGCACTCATCTCTCCCTCAAACGAGTGTGTTTTGCAAATCGATACTCAACTCACGTCTGTGCGGGAGACCTGAGAGAAAGACGCTTTTTAAAATCTGTGTGTTCAGCTCTAGGTAATGTTTTAGCTTATAAGTGAATCTCTTTAGTTTGTCTCGTGCTGTTTGGACTTTCAAACCTCTGCTGTGTTTAACTGTTTCATTGTGTTCACTTTCAGCTCTTTTGGGAGTCATGTTTAGTTACTGCTGGTCAGGGTTAGGGTTAAGGGTTTAGTGGGTCATCAGTTGAAAAGACATCCTCAGACAGGTAGCCCAGTTGTGGTGGAAATTCAGATCCTTGGGCTGCCGTGCCAAGTCGAACCAAGTAGAGCCAGGCCAGCAGATAAGATGGAAAAATAGCAATAGTGCATTTGTTGGGGACTTTTTTCAGTTTTTGATCAACACTGTACAGAGGAATACGATGGTGAAGACGATGTGTTAGGATATGTCTTATTCCTTTGTTGTTGTGGATTTTAGAGTATGCATTGATTTGCTCAAAATAAGAAAAATATAGTATATCATTAGACTTGTACATGGACCTTTTACACCACCTGCTATTGAAGGAGGAAATGCAAGAAGAACAGAGTCGCCAAGAGAAAGCAGAGGAGTGGAGCGGGATAGAGATGAAGAAAAAGGGGGTGGGGGAGTGGTAGACTCCACAACCTCATTATGTCTGTTGGCATTTTAACTCCTTTTGATGATTTAGTAAGAAGAGAGGAAGGAGGAGGAGGGAAAGGGGAGATGTGTTCTCTCCTCCATCCATGACACCATTTCAATCCTACACTCACACATCCCTCGCGATGCTCTCCCCACGACGGAGAGAGAAGAAAGAGAAGTGAGTGTCTTTAATTTAGAGGGATCCCGAATGTGTGAAATCCTTTATGCTATCTGGGTCACAGTGTGCCTTACAGGCTGAAGAAATACACACACACACACACGCACACACACTCACACACATACTGACAGCATGCTGGTTTGTTCGCTCATTCGTTTTTCCAGTGTCTCTCATGCAGAGTATATTTTGTGTAGGTAGTATTGTGCTCATATGCTAGGCAGTATGGCACAAGTCAACCATAAGTCAAACATTCAGTTTCCTAGTAACATTAGGCCTTGATCGCTCTACGTTGTCGTATAGTATTATATACACTACGTCGCCAAGAACATCTGAGCACAGAGAAAGTATGTGGACACCTGAATGCTATATCCATGCTTTCTGAGCATACCATTGCAGAGCCAAAGGCGCCACTCTGCTGTCATAACAGCCTGTAATCAGCTGGCTTTTGACGTGATTTGACAACCTGGCTAAAGGGATTTCCATTGAGAAAAGAGACTTTTTTGTTTGGTTCCGCTTCCTATACATTTTTGGTATATTTGTGAAAGTTACCATTGTTGATGTTGTTGTTGAATCAATGTTGTGGTTGATATAAAGGCAACTGATGATATATGACCAACAGGAACAAACACAAACTGTAGGAAGCATTCTAATCTCTGTCTCATCCATTCCGTTTGAGAAGCACAAATGGGGGAAATCAAGGAATTACATACTATCAGGTTGCCATCCGGAATATTTAGAACTGTTATTACACGTGTTACTCTCAATTAAGCAAATTTACAGTCAAGGGTGAACTTTACCACCATCAGAGGCACGACAGTGATTCCAGGACCATGACAGTAATGAGCAACACTGAACAACCCAATTGCCAGAATAAAAGCCTGCTGGTTAGATTTTGGTACAAAAACGTCTTGGTCAGGGTTTGGAAAACATAATTTTTTGGGTTAAAATACCTGTTTTGGTCGCCACAAACACAAACGCAAAATTACATAAATATCCCATGATCTCACACATATATGCTTTCCACCAGCAAGCCAAGCTGAGTTGATTTGCTTTTCCATCGCCAGTTTTACTGCGCTGCACTGAGTTGTGCTGAGCCCCTCAGCGATGGACCTGCTCCGGAGTAGGGCCAAGCCACACTTACTCAACTCCTGTCTGTGCAGGCAACCTGAGAAAAAGATGTTTGTAGCTTCTAACTGAATCTCTCTATTTTCTCTCGTGCTGTTTGTATTTTCAAACATCTGCTGTGTTTCGCTGTTTCATCGTGTTCACTTTCAGCTGGAGTCATGCTTACTTACTGCTGGTGAAAACACAATGTTTCCTGGAATGCTGCTTTATGACTTTAAATTTTAAATTAAATTACTAAATAACAGGAAGTTTTTATTGTGAATAACAGTGAATTCCATTTTTTGTAACTGGACATTCACTTTGTTTGCGGTGATTCTTCGATAGTACTGCAGGGATAGAGACACAAGCCCCACTGGATTAGAAAACTATGGATGACGTCATTTTATAAGGACGCACTTAGAAGCGGTGACAATGGTGATTGGTTGTTGAGTGACAGGGCAGCCCATTGAAAAGTCATTTAGGCTCCGCAATGCATGAAGTGAAAATAAAGAAGTTGCCTACAAGCCCATGACAAAGCCTATGAAAAGATATTGGATAAAGAAATGTATTTATGAGGAGAATTAATTGCACCCCCCCCCCCCCAAAAAAAAAAACAAAAAAACAAAAATGCTTCGGACAAAAATTACAAATTAGAAGATTGTGTGAAACGTGAATTGTCAATAAAAGCGGCATTTGCTCAAAAAGCTCCGTCAAACCACTCTCCATAAAAAATGTGGAAATCGTGTGTTGATCCGGGCCATTTCGCAGCAATGTCTATTATACTGTAACATGCGTCAAAGACAATTTGTGTATTGATGGAATGCAACTTTTTCCGATTGACAATTCGCACGGGACTAGTATTAACTGGGGACCTCCAGTAATTTGTAATAATTGCGGAGGTCATCTGTGATCTTAATCCTGTGCGAATCTGCCATGTCTGTAATTTGTGAAGTAAAAATTCCACCGCAAATTACCTTCCATATTTCGCCAAACACAGAGGTCATTTGATAATATTAGTCCCGTGCGAATCGGCATCTCATGGGGTCGTTTTTTGTTTTTCTTAAGTTTTTTTGTGTTTTCCACGCCTTTTTTCTGCCTTTTTCCCGGTGGAGAATTATGGAGGCTGCGTTGGAAATTATACATGAAAGTTTTGACAGCATTTTGGGTGCAAATTCAGGAGGCTCATCAGAAGAGCAAAATCTCGAAAGATGATTAGATGGATTACAGTCATGGCAGCATGCGGTAAGGAACACTTTTCCATATTTCAACAGGCTCACCAGTTATTATATTAAAGATGTCCATATCTAACTGTTGTGCTGCTCCAGTAAGGAGCAAGTAAATTCAAGTTAAAACACAGACTTCGCTTATCCTGTGCGAATGCACCGCACGAAACACAGATGTGGTGGGATAATTTCTAAATCACTTGAGGTCCCCAGGTAATACTAGTCCTGTGCGAAGAGCTGCATTTTCCCCGTAGCCAGATACCGGAGTGTTGCCAAACATTTTAACTCCGGCGTTATTGGATTGTTTCGGTTGGTTGGGGATGACTTTGCGTCCCTCACCAACTCAACCACAACTTCAGTCCCTTCGCGGTCCAACCGATATCGTTTTAATAATTCCCTGTCATTTAGCGTCTCCAAAACATTCGGCTGTGACCAGGTCTTAGCGAGTTAGGAGTCCTCTGTACTTCTAAGGTCTCCCAAACTTAGGTGATACTTTTAGGCCTGAAATGTTTTGTGAATCAAAAATTAGGAGTCCTAAAGTTACGACTGACACGCCCATTATTTTTAGGAGTTGCTCCTAAATTCGTCTGTAAGGAGCTACTTTTAGCCTTAAGATTCTTTGTGAATATGGGCCCAGGAGGAGAATCATTGTTCAATCTATAGAGCTCATACTAGTGTTCAGAGCTCACAATTCAGGATCTTGTGAAAATATCAATATCACTCCATGTAAATAAGAATGATAACATTTGTTACTCGTAGTTAATTCAAAATTCAGTTAAAAATACCACTGAATGACATTTTACAGAAAGCTTTGTAGATATTAAAATACCACAATCAGTAAAACTGGCAAAAAACCTAAACAAACAATGTTTTCCTCCAAAGTTACGCCTCTCTTGTTATCTCAAGAAAAATGTTTGTATACATTGTCTGAACGATGTTTGTTGTACACACATTCTCATCACACTCTCTCTTTCTGAATACCAATTTGTGCGCAGTAAAAGGCGTGTGTATGTTGTTTGTGTGTACAAATTGTTTGTACATCTGGGCCCAGATCCATATATTAAACAAAATATATGGCAATCAGCCTATTTAGTCGTTAACGTTTGAGGGTGTGTTGGGTTATCTCAGTCATTGCGGTAAATTCAATATTGATAATTCACATTTTATTCTTTACATTTTGATATACACAGGAAGTTACTTTTGATGCTGAAGTTATAAGAATTTATAGATATAAAGGAAATCAAATTGCAAAGGAAAAAAACAAACAAATATCTCTGCATTAATTGGATGTTGTTTGCAGTTGTGCTGACTGAAAGCACATTATCTGAACATACAGTGTCCAAATTATTGAAATACACCCCCAGTGAAAGTCTTCTGTCAAGATTTTGAATCCCCTTCAGCCTCAGTGTGGTCTTTTGAAACTTAGCCTGACCTTTGAGCTCCCTGTCAAGAGAGAAAATTACAAATCAGTGAAGCATCACATAATTTTTTAATATTATTTAGAGGAATTCAGGGCTCTGAAGCATGCTCTGAATTGAATTCCTGTGTTACCCAATTGATCACTGCACAGACAGTTTCATACATCAATCTTTACAAACACACACACACATACACACACACAAGTGCGTGCCCACACTCGCGCACACTCGGCAGAAGGGTGCACGCAGATTGTCTGTGTGTATGTCGGGTGACACTCGATACTTGACATTCAGTGATGGAAGAGCACTTAAAGCAATAATTGGAAATGTTCTTAGAGACAGAAGAGAGTATTTGTAATGTGTGTGTGTGTGTGTGTGGTGTGTGTGTGTGTGTGTGTTTGTGTGAGTGAGTGTGTGTGAGTGCATAGCTCCATGCAGGAGAGCAAGAGAGAGAAATATAGAGTGAGAATTCTGAGTGAGCTGATACACAAAGACAGACACACCTACACACTGGGGGAAATCACAGAGACGGATGACCCTCATGGGTGTATTGACATCTCTCACGCTGAACAAATGGCGCAGTTGAGTTGCGTTCACTGACATCGATCTGAAAACTGTTTAACATTCCATCTTGGCCCCACCTTGGTTAGCCATAGAGCACAGAGATACTCTCTCTCTCTCTCTCTCTCTCTCTCTCTCTCTCTCTCTCTCTCTCTCTCTCTCTCTCTCTCTCTCTCTCTCTCTCTCTCTCTGTCTGTCTCTCACACACACACACACACACACACACACATACACACACACACACGCACAGAGGGTGGTTATTACATTTTAGCTATATATAGTAGTCTACCACTTTTTGTGATGGTTAAAGCTAGGGTAGGTAATTATGTTCAAAAACATTTTGTATAATATTTGTATAAAATGTCTTAACATCCAGACATCAATCAAAATACGAAATTATTTGGAAAACAAACCCAACAAATCTGTGGTCTCTGGCAGCAACAGGGCTGTAAAAACTTCATCCAATCAATTTTAGCGGCCCGAAGATTTTGTATGGACAGTCTACCTGTCAATTAATATGCCCTTACCTGACCACCCTGCCCACCCTGTGCTGACTCCACCCGTCACTCATTGCATGATACTGGGGTCTAAACACAGTGCTGGAGCTATGGCAGACTGTTTACGACAAGAATGGCAGAGAATCTACAGCCACGCTTCTCATCATCAGCTGTACCTATCACAGCTTACACTGCTGAACAAAGAGAGAAAAAGAAATACTGAACTGAACTCGCTGTTCAGTGCAGCCAGGAATGCATAGATTTGTACACTGAGGAGACAAAACAACCTCTCCACAAACGAATGGCATGTAAATTGCTCTTTTTACATAGAGCCCCTTTAATACTGATTTCTAGGTGTTCCTGATCACTGTGAAAATACTGATGATGAGGACGTCCATGTGACCCCAAACATAGATTGGAATAATTTTGCTGATTCTTTGACATTTCATTAAGCACCGTTATTAAGTCAATACATTTAACATAACAAATCATATATTTACCCCAATACTGGTTTATGGTTTTATTACCAATTATATGCAAAGCTAATGGCAATGCTCCCAGCTGTACTTTGTGTATAGCAAATGTAATTAGCAAATGTTGCGTAGCATGCTACCATGGGGATCTGATAATTGATCTAAATGAGCTCCCCCTAGTAAATGCAGGACAGCCTGTTATAGTACACCTCTGCTTCTGCCGTGATTCTTTTAGTTTTGTGTTTAACAGTTTGTTCCAAATTGACCTGTGAAATAATCTACCGAAATGACACTCTAAATAAAACATTACATGAAAGTGATTGGTCTTAGTGTATACATAAAAAAAAGATAGTTATTGCACAGTGCACACATTAAACCATGTACAAAAAAAGTTTAAATTGGAAATTTGATTAGTTGTGATTTGTTGAAATTTAAAGGCAAATTGAACTGCTGGATGTTAACATGTAGCTCAAAGCAACTTCACAGAGCCTGTTCTTAAGCAGCAATTCCTCCGGTTGTACACATTAAAATGTTTACTGGACTTCTATAGTACAACTGCACACTGTATATTAAGAATTTTGTGGATTGAGTTGAAGCAGCATGTAATCTGACAAATTGCCTCCATTGATGTCACTCAGTGGTTAAATTGCATTGTGGATAATGTAGGCATTAAGTTTTGAAAAGTATGAAGCATGTGTATTGAAACAAGGTGATATCTCAGTTCTACTAGTACATTGCTAGGCTAGCAGTAAAAGTTTTTCACACTGGCCAAAAAACCCACTTAGACCTGCTAAGATCAGGCTTTTGCATGCAATGTGAATGAAAATGATCAGGATTTACTCCTGGGTCAATTAAGCCTGCTTTAGTCATGGTTATTTATCGCTTCCCTCTCAGCTCGGCTGTGATGTGAACACAACATACGGTAAACTTGCTAATTTTAGGTACTGCACATGTGCAACTCATCAGAGATCAGAAAGAA
>OZ023174.1:24730865-24755865 GCA_963678695.2 Diplodus puntazzo
ACATACATGATAAATGAAAAGAAGTGAGCAGTATGTAGCATTGTCTTTTCTATATAATTGCTTAATAATACAATTTATAATAAATTATTACTGATCTATTATCACTATATCACATCATAAGCCTGCTGCTTTTGCACACATTTTTAAAGATTAGACTGAATTCAATTTGTATTGCCATTTGCACAGCAAGAGGACAGTACAAGAAAGTTGGAAGTCAAAGTAACATGTCCCTCTAAGAATTCACTTTAGGGAATGCCTGTCCTTTGTGTATGTGTATGTCTCTCTCTCTGTGTGTGTGTGTGTGTGTGTGTGTGTGTGTGTGTGTGTGTGTGTGTGTGTGTGTGTGTGTGTGTGTGTGTGTGTGTGATGTTCAATCCTTTGATGTCGCTGTTGTGTAGCGTCAGATAGGTCAGCCAGTCATGTTAAGATATATAACTTATATAACTCAATAACTATATAACTATATATCTCAAAATGATAACATAAAAAAACAAGATTGATGATTTTACATATATCCCACTTCAAATTGCTTAATTCTACATTTCCCACCATGCAACTTGTACAAAAATAAACAAACTCAAGGCTCAATAAAAACTCAGTAACAAATGTGTCACTTCACTTAACACTGTCACTATGTGACATACCTTGTAAAGTACATTCAAGGTCAAAAGTTAACTCATATGTAATGACATATGTTTATTTCATGATAATTATAATAATTAATTTATTGAACTCTGGTTGATTTTAAACCCCACCTACAGGTGAAGGTGAAATTGGAGAACAGGATTATCTGTAGGATTATCAACAGCTAGGGCCATCTACGTTGTTCTGTTCTGTTGGCACTAATGGGCCCTTGACAACGTTTTTGAGGCAGACAGAGCATGTTTAATCAGCAGTGGAGTGTGTTGGTTAGAGAGATCACTGAAAAGAAAAGGAAAAAGAGTCTCACCTCGTCAATGTAGTGTTCATGATTCCACCCATTTAGTGCTGCCTCCGCTTCTTCCCCAGCGCCGTTTGAAACTTTTTATGAGACACAGTCTTGATTAAAGGTAGTGACACTTTGTTGTATGTCCGCAGTCCTGAGTCTTCCAGTTTCCCCTTTTCAATAATGAATAATGACTTCAGCCACATGGCAGGTAGGCAGACTAGTTCGAGATGATAGAAAGGCAACAGTAACTCAAATAACCACTCATTACGACCAAGGTATGCAGAATGCCATCTCTGAACTCACAACACATCGAACCATGAAGCAGATGGGCTACAGCAGCAGAAGACCACACCGGGTGCCACTCCTAATTTGGCATAAGCAACATGAAAGTTTGGAGCCATCCTGCCTTGTATCAATGGATCAGGCAGGTGGTGGTGGTGTAATGTTGTAGGGGACATTTTCTTGGCAGACTTTGGGCCCCTTAGTACCAATTGAACATTGTTTATACGCCACAGCCTACCTGAGTATTGTTGCTGACCATGTCTATCCCTTTATGTCACAGTGTACCCATCTTCTGATGGCTACTTCCACGGGGATAATGCACCATGTCACAAAACTCAAATCATCTCAAATTGGTTTCTTGAACATCACAAGTTCACTGTACTCCAATGGCCTCCACAGCCACCATCCAGTAGAGCACCTTTGGGATGTGGTGTAACGGGAGATTCGCATCATGGAAAATCTCTGAGGAATGTTTCCAACACCTTGTTGAAAGTATGCCACAAAGTATTAAGGCAGTTCTGAAGGCAAAAGGGGGTCCAACCCAGTACTAGCAAGGTGTACCTAATAAAGTGGCCAGTGAGTGTACACTTTATATTCTATAACGTGTGAAGAACAATGCCATGTCACAGTCATCTACACTGTACCTGTCTGTATTCAGGGTAAAGAGACAAGCAGTAATCATGGCAACAACTGCAAAACAGGGCTATAGAAAGTCAGTACCGCATGTTACATTAACTGCATTAGGCACCGGTCAGGTATGGAAAAAAAAAACGCCTGTTCAGTCATGCTCAGTTACTCTAGGAGTCTGTCGGGACAGAAAACCGTGGCTCAAACTGCACTTCCAACTCAAACACCCGTAAATGGTTAATTGCCTGGCTATTTAGGCATTTATACACATGACAATCAATCAATCAATCAATCAATCAAATTTTATTTGTATAGCCCTTTACAATAGCCAGACGGTACCTAAAGTGCTTTACATCAAAGCAATAAAACAATACATAAAAACAATACTAGTGTTGCAGGGTGTTTGTGCTACTAGTGTTGCAGGGTGTTTAAGGCCCTCTAAAAGTGCATAAAGTAAAAAAAACAGGCAAAATAAGTACACCTAAGAACAGGACTACCCTAGTGACAGTTATAAACACTGTGAAAAAAGTTTGAATAATTGTGGTATTATAAAAAGCCGTTTGGTAAAATAGGTTCAAACAATAACTAACTTTAATTATGGTACCATGAGAGGAAACTGGGAGCCTGTCCTGCTTGCAGTGTAAGATGCAGTTCAGTGCTCATTGATGTGTTATCTGCTCAGTCATATGGTGTAGTGTACATATGTGAATGTTCACTTGTTTTCCTCCAGGCCTGCTCTCTACCATTGACGCTCCAGCTGTATGACTGTATCAACATTTTGCTTCACATGGCATAATGTAACGTAAAGCCAGTGTTTACTGTGCTGTGGCTGAGCGGAGCAGAAGGGTATATTGTCAGTGAGTGAGTCATAATATAAAGAAAATCCAGAGTACAATAACTGCATTTCATGATTTTTTCTTTGACAAAAACAAGGATGTTGTGATGACTCCATTGTGAATTTCTGTAAAGCAATTTGTAAAGGGACTGCAACTTCTGACTCGAGCCACAGCTTATGGCTCCATACTGCCCGCAAAAATAATATAATATTGTATAATTAAATGTACGTTTTTCATTAATGTAATCCGCTGAGCTACATATATACACACAAAAGCAAAAAGGAGTCTCACGGAGGAAAAAAGCTACTCTGTAGTCTGGCAGTGTGGCAGTGAATAATGTATCTTTTGTTAGATGGCAGCATTGTGAACAGACTGTGGGTGTTTTCTGTTGAGACATTTTACTTCACTGAGTATTTTTAATTTTGTCATTCATAACAATCTTATACTGTATTTGCTGGCAATACTGGGCACCCATAGGGTAAACTGGCATATTTGCCAAAGCAATTGCGTTGTGTATCACACAGATGAGGATTTTCAGTTCAATGGCAATTATTAACTGGGAGACAGCAGAGAAGAGGAGTGTGTATTTGTATAGATTTATAAGTACAGTTAAGGTCAAAGATTTACATACACTTAAAGAAAATGTACATCATAGCAGTCTTCAGTTCAGTGATTTCTACAGCTCTTATTTTTCGGAGATTGAATGAGTGGAACACATACTACTTTGTTACTAGAAACATTCATGAAGTTTGGTTCAAATCTGCTGGGTTAAAAAATACACATAAATATTTTTCTTGGCCATTTTCACTTCAATTATGTGCTTTTGATAGCCATCCACAAGCTTCTGGTAGGCCCCTTGTTGAATTTGTAACCACTCCACTTGACAGAATCGGTGAAGTTCAACTAAATGTGTTAACTTGTGTGGTTATATTTTTCAACATTTGACAGGTCCCAAAACTAGGAGCCCACTTGTGGTGTGGGGTGTGACAGCTACATTGGGACCAAAATGCTTACATTACCAACAGAAAATAATAACGTTGAAGGTGAATAGTTGGATTAAGGTTAGAGGGTTGGGTAAGGGTTGGGGTTAAGTTAGTTAAGACAAATAGCAGCTATGGCTAGAGTAAGTCTCCAGGAAATAAGCTTATGTAATGTCCTTACAAGTGATGAAAACAAGGTTTGTGTGTGTGTCTGTGTGTGTGTGTGTAGTACTGCTGTTGTAAAAGTGCTTGCATCGGCAGGTTCATCCTGAGAGCCTCTCAAATCAAATGACCAAGAATAATGTGATGAAAAATGCTGAAGTCGGCAAGACTACACAAACGCACACACACGCACACACACACACACACACATACACACACACTCATGCAGTTGCACTGCTTTGCCTGTTTATATTTCTATATTAATGCGTTCCAGTAATTATTTGTCTATCCTTCGCTCCCCCCTTTTCTTTATCATTTTTACCTTTCATCCTTTCTTTTTTCTTTTAATTCCTTTTTCCTCCTTCTTTCATTGCTCCTTCTTTTCATTCAACCACACTGTTTATCTCTGCAGTATCTGCAGTATACTGTATAAGCCCCATCTCTTTGTAAGATGTACTTGTCCACTAATTTATTTAACCATGAAACCTCACATTAGTTGTGTATGTTCCAGCATGATGAATATTTATGAAAAGGAAATGCAGATTTATAAAACATAAAAAAGAATAAAGAAAAAAAATTCTAAGCATTTCGTCCTGATGTCAAAACTCTTCAAAAAATCAGCAAATACAGAGGTGCATGTGGAGAAAACTATTGATAATTTGTCACTACTTTCTCACAAAATGCAACAATTACAACTTTCAAAATCCTTCCAAAACTATTTGCTCATTATAATCATCCATGTACAAAGCACTATGTATTTCCAGCAAATTATTTTATTGCTAACTAACTATTTTCAAAAACCATTAAAAACACATTCTAAACCGACCGTAAATATTTTTGTGCATTCCTGCAGTAAAATCATAGATATGTATAGAAAAACTTGTAGCAGAATATTTAAAACAGAAACAAATAATAGACATTCCAAACACAGTTGATTGCAATTTCAGCTAAATACCACCCAGGTGTCCTATTTATATTTTTCAGAGAGGGAGGACTAAAACCCTCCAAGCAGTGTATAGTGCAAGTGATTTTATTGCACTTTGTTGAGGATTTTAATTTATTTATCATTACTACAGCCCTAGAATTTCAGGGCTTTGTTTAAATCTGGTATTTGGAGGAGTATATTACTACATTCATATCTAAAGAAAAAAGGATATTAAAGTGAAAAAGGTTTTCTCCTGATTTACTTCATCAGTATTAACACAGTTCAAGTTGTTCTTGTGTAATGTACAGTCAAAATACAAGTTTCTAAAAGGGTCACATTTTTTTCTCATAAGTGTGGCCAAATTTAAAAGTTATTTCTTAATTACAAATGCTTGCATTAATTAAACAAGAAATAATGATAAAACACGAAAAAACAAAAGCTATAAAACATTGAATATAGTATAAAGACTTTTCCTTAACAACAACAGCAGCTCAAAAGCCTAGAGAGCACAGAGACTCTGAGGAAGAAGCAAAGTCAGTAACATGCATTAATGAGACATGAATGTGTACTATAGAGGGAAAGAGAGAGGAGCTCAGTGCATCATGGGAAATCCCCTGACAGCCTAAACCTATGGCAGCACAGCTAAGACCCTGTGCAGGCCCTAATATAAGCTTTATCGAAAGTTTCTTTCGGCCATATTTAATCATTTTTCTTCAAACCTTTGAAGTCATTACTATAATAAAAGAAAGCGCAAATAAAATGAAAACTGATGTGAAAAGTTTATTACAAAGCTTCTGACAAAAACATGTATGTACGTATGTATGTATGTATGTATGTATAGAGAGAGAGAGAGAGAGAGAGAGAGAGAGAGAGAGAGAGAGAGACCCTCAGACTGAAGAGTGGTGCTGATGTACTTGCTATGTGGAGGAAGAACAATTAGTAGCAGCTGAGAGCAAAACATTACAACACAAACACACAAACATGTGCAATACAACAGAGGAAATCAAGAAAAATCAAGGAGACATAGTGAAAGGGGAGGAAACAAGCATGGAGAGGGAAGAAGACATTGTTTCACAGGCTTCACATTTGTCTCAAACAGTTTTAAGTCATATCTTAAGTATCTCCACTTAATGAAGCATATGAGTTATCACTGTCAAGTTGTTTACTTTCTGTGCCATCTCCACCTGAAAGAGACATCTCCTCAGAGCTTTGACTATTTCCTATGCACTGCTGAGCGACTCGGTGGCTACAGTTAGTGCCTAGCGCCTGCACATTTCATTTTACAGTCCACGATTGCACTCTATGCATTGGCTGCCTCTCTGGTGATCGTAGATGTCTTGCACAGTTTGCATAGGATTATTCCCTTACGGTTCAACAACACTTTTCTTTCGATCCTTTAGTTAGTCAGATGTTGTGCGTCACACTTTTTTATCGTCCAGGCAGCAACTCACAGTAGCTTCCTCCCATTTATGCTGATGCACGCTTTGCTTTCTAAACTCATATTTTTAGTTTGACTTGACAATCATAAACACACTTTATGTATCTGGCTCAATGTATTCTGTTGCTAATTGTATCTTTAACATTTTTACAGATATCTGGTCAACAGAAACTTACTGTTGTTGTTGTGTTAATTAATGGTAATTGTTAGTTAGCTATTGCAAGCTAAAATGTAAATGTTACTCTTATTCTAGTCATTTTTCGACTTTTTAAACTTATCTATTTTTTCAAACTATGGTCAGTGATACTTAAAAACTTTCAGATTCTCATTTGCATAAACAGCCCCATGAAAGGGAGCAATGTTGCCTTTTGAGTCAGTAAGGATTTTAATGTGAAACAAGTGCAGAAAATGAAAATATCACTGACAGTCGCAACCCTTGCAGAGCTGTCTATTTCAAACTAGTAAATAGGCATGGAATAACTGGCATTGGCATTGCAACTAGACCAGAAAGTTAACAATAAAATGTTTAAATCAGTTCTAATTATGACTGGTAGCCGGTAAAGTACAGTTAAATTTAATGTACAGGAATGCATGGCAGATGTAAAATTTGAAAGAATATTTTTTCATACCATACCACCTGTGTAAACCACAGACTTACCACTTGAGGAGTAGTTAATCCACGGTTTACAAGGGCGAGAAACATTCATTTAGTCTAACTGCTATCAGGGACTGAAAATAAAACACAGGAAAAGATAGGCTGTAAAAAGATATGCTGAATTTACCTGCTTAATCCACTGACTCAAGCCAAATTTTAAATCAAATAAAAGTTTGAATGTGAGACTCCCCAGTGGCTTAGTTGGTGGAGTGTCCCTCCCCTCCACAGAGGCTGCCACAGCAGCCCAAGGTTTGAGTCCCACCTGTTGCAGGGGATAGACACTGTTTTCTAGACAGAAGTGTGATGAAGAGTCGGTAGGACAGACAGAGTCAACAGTGGCATTTCTTTCTCAAATAAGATGCCAAAGACGCTGCCTGCTACCACATTACTGTTGTAGTCTTGTCACATTGCTTAAAGTGAAACTCTCGCCAAAATGCCACCTAGGCTTTTTTTGTGAATGTATATGAGTCAAACCTTCGTGTTAAAGCATAATTAAGACGAAAGAGGCATGTTCAAGATTTACCGTATTTTCGTTTTCAGCTCAAACTCATTTTCAATGGGAATGCATGGGGCACTTTTATGCTAGCGTCAAAATCACTTTTTAAAACGGTAAGAAGGCTCGACACAACATGAAACTTTGCTCGTAGCATCACCAGGGTCTCTACACATGAACACGAGCATTGAGAACATTGTTTGTGTACACAGAGTTTACTAAAAGAAGGTTTTTGAACAACTCACGTTCGCAGTAGCTTCTTCCTCTAGCCGTCTTCATGGCAGCCCAGATGTACTCGGGGATCGACGCGTCTGGGTAGAGTGTATGTGGTTCAGTTGAGCTATGTGTCTTCTTCTCTCTCTCTTGACTGTAGTTATAACTCATTAGTGCAGTCTCTCTCTCACTCCTTCCCTATCCCAAGTAGACAACTAAATTGGCAACTCATGCCTTGACTAAACATAAGGGATAATATAAGTACACAACTCAACAATATGCAGTATATGATAAAGGTCTAGTTGTTTCTTACATATTTCAATGCAGGATTCCTACATATTATGCATGTGAGTATTGGGGTTGTTTATTTCACGACTGTTTATTTCAAATCTCCCTTGCCACACAGCAGGCTGACCTAAAATTGTAGGAATATATAGGTTTCATGCTTGTAGATTTATAAGCTACCTTTTTTTTTCAAATATAATTTCCAATGTGATATAGCCATTCTTATTATAGCCATTCCAAATCCTGATCACACTGCAATTTGACTCTTTCTTTATTTAATCCAGGAGGTGAGGTGGTGTAGAAATGCAGAGAATTTGTTTTAATTACTATTTCTATTTTTGGTAGAAATTTCCCAGCCAATTATCTTTCCAAGTTTGCTCTCCCAATTTAAATCATAAGCAGGCCCACATGAACATGTGTGTGTATGTTGTGTGTGTCTGTGTATTTGTTTTTGTTTGTGTGTGTACAATTTTGGACAAGAAATGGTGCTTTATGCTAGCCAATCAATCAGACTGACGAAAACAAATACACACATATGCTCACACTTGATGAGAGAAATCAATCAGGGAAGGAGATAGTCCGAGTCCGTCACTCTCTCTCTTTGTATGTGTGTGTGTGTGTGTGTGTGTGTATGTGTGTGTGTGTGTGTGTGTGTGTGTGTGTCTATTTTTCTCGCTCTTCACTCGCTGTGATAAGTGGGTTAAGCTCCTCTGGGTTAATTAGACTGTTTCAGATGTGACTAATTTGCTGGCTGCAGGCACCACAATATGCTAAATACCTTGCAAGTGTATGTGTGTGTGTGTGTGTGTGTGTGTGTGTGTGTGTGTGTGTGTGTGTGTGTGTGTGTGTGTGTTTGGGTGGGGCAGGGCATCCTTCATGATAGACACTTTGACATGTGTATATAAGATAACACATTATTAAGCTGTAAGCTCTTGTATTGTTAAATGTCTAGAGTGTCTATATCGTCATCCATCTCGTGTGTTTATTTCTTTGTTGTATCATTTTAGTTCTGTATTAACAACAGATTAGAATTTCTTAATTCATTTTCAACCTTTGCCCTCAGAAAGGGATTTACTGCATCTGACCATTTATATTACCAATAAGATCCAGCAGATCTCTGATCTGATATGTCTTACGTATGTATAAAGCTTATATCTTAAGCTACATGGCTACAATGTGCGCATGCGCAGTAGTCAGATTGCAGGAGATGAGAGGTCAGCATATGGAGTGGAAAGTGGAATATGTTACTGTTACAGCTCTTTTCAACTTGTCACAAAAGAAAAACATATAGTTCTCATTTTCCACAACTTGTCTACAACAGACGTCTGTCTGATATAACATCATTTAATGATTGCTTACACAATGCTTTTTGGATACACAGGGTGTTTTTGGAGATGCAGGCTCTGCACGCACATGTGTGTTTCTGAGTTGCCAGTGTTTTTGGTCGGTGGATGAGAGGTACACCAGGTTTCCTCAACATAATCTTGTGCTGTAAAGTCTGTGTCATTGTAGCCAGGCCATGGTAAAACATAATTTTACCTTGTCTCTCGTGTCAATTTCAGGATGAGGAATAATTTGGATGTGCTGTGCTTGAAGTGAAAGAAAACAAGTGTCGCAACTCCCATTATTACATGTTGCCAGTGTGGGGGTATTACTTACAGCAGCACAAGTGGCCCACACAGCTGCCAGTCAGGAGTGACCATGTCAGATAGCCAGTCCATCCATATCCGACTATGTGCATTCTTGGACACTGTCTCTACTTTTAGCATGTCACACAAATGACACGAAAGACAGATCAACAGAGAAGAGCAGGCAGCTAACCACCAGGGTTACAATCAATGCAGTGAATAAATACCTGTAGTAGTAAGCCAGTACATAGCACAGGTACAGAAGTGAGTGCTTTGTATAGCCAAACAGAGCAGAGACTGTCACTACTGCTGTACAGCTTAAAGACTACATTTTCATTCTCCACCCTGTTTCTTTTTCATATTCAGCAAAAAACATCGGTTAAAATCCAGTTTGACTTAGAAACCCTGATCTCAGTGCTGTGAAAAGGAAGAGTAAAACACCTAGTTATATTGATAAGTGGGCTGTTTTTATAGTTACTAATCTAATAGAAAGAGCAACAGTTTGGATCATCTCAAGTCCTGGTGGTAAGGGGGACGGACTCCTTACCTACCACTACATTTATTTGATGGAGATCTCCATGCAGGTTATCAACAACTACCAAGTGGTACATGTGAGCAGTCCAGGCTACAGTGAAGACATCAGGGCCCTGAGTTTCTCTCTCCTCCCTCTCGAACCAGACACACTGTTTTATTTCCTCTCTGACTCAGGTGGATCTACGAACCCCCTCTAGCGTCACATGATCGAGAAAAAAACGAGTGGATGTTGAAGCCTGTGGGAACTCTTTTGTAAATCATGCTGACTAAAAAACTCTTGACTTGAATGAACTGGACTTAAACAACGTTGTATAAGAATGATCCTACTCTATAGCTAAAGAGGATATTATTAAGAAGTGTAAGTATACACTAAAGTCTGGACTCTAAGTACCTAAGTACATTAATTTAAGGTTGGCCAATTAAAGTGAAACTCTCGCTAAAATGCAACCTAGGCTTTTTTTTTTTGTAAATGTATATGAGTCAAACCTTCATGCAAAAGCATAATTACGATGAAAGAGGCACTTTTAAGATTGACTATATTTTTGTTTTCAAACTCAAACTCATTTTCTCAAACTATGTGTAGGGACCCTGATGATACTACGAGCAAATTTTCATGTTGTGTCGAGCTTTCTTAGTGTTTTAAAATGACTTGCTCGCTTCTGGTCCACTTCCTGGATTCTGCATGTCAAGTTCCACCTGTATGCTACTCTTTCAAAGATCACGGTATCTTATCATATTTTAAGTTTTCCATTTTGACCTGTGTCCTTGTTTTATGAGTGATTCTTAGACTGATCACAGCTCTAATGGCTGTGTGTGCCGACTGCAAAATCAATACGCACAATGAACAGAGGATCTCCACCGCCTGAAGGCAGAGCTTAGATAAATGGATGAGCGGGAAGCCCATGGACTCAAAATTTTATTTGATACAAGAAATATCATAATTAATCCATCAGTACCAGTTTTTTGTGAAGCTACATCAGTTACCTGCCAACATTTCCTGGCATTCTTTATTTACAAAATTGACAATATACGTTCCCAGAGCTTACCATGTTCCTTTGATCAGTCAGATCAATGTAATGCACCTCATATATAATAACTTTGAGCCAGTTTCTCTTTCCTCTCTGGCACATATCACCACTAATATGAATCATTAGATTCTTTTATGTTTACTGAAGGAAGTGCTGGACACTGCTGGGCCTAGTGTTTTATCAGTGATTGGTAGATCTCTGGTAAATGGCTATGCACTATCCTGTTTTGAGGATATTGTCATTTAGCCACTGGATCGAAAAAAGGAAATTCAGATTCACTAGTTCCTAACAAATACCATCCAATATCAAACTCCCATTTTTGCCCCAAATCAGTGAAAGCATTTTTTTCTCAATTCATCTCCTATTGTAAAGATTCTGATTACTGGACAAATTTAAGTCAGGTCTGAACACACCATAGCACAGAGTCAGCTCTCCTGACGGATACGAATAATTTCCTTCTGTCATCTGATCTCTACTTTTGACACGGTTGATCACTCCATCCTATTGAACTGCCTTAAGCCTGTTGTTATTGAAGGTTCTCAGTCATCCAAGTCATGGTAATTCTAAGTGCTATATCATAGGCAGCTGGACTTTTTCGTTTCACCTCTCCTCCACGAGGCTTCTTCAGTTCTAACTAACTGGAGAGGAGTTGCTAGGCTTTTGAACCCTGTGTGGGAGTGTCCTTACAGAATCATTAAGTTCACATATGAACTCTGAGTTTCAAAGTTGTTTGGGCCACTTGTGAATCAATGACCCAACTGACTTTCATGCGGGTCGTTAGGGTTAAGTGTGTCCAGGTGTGAATGGGTGTTAAGCTGTCCGGGGAATTCAGGACAGCATTATAGATGGGTGATAAGCAGTGTGTTAGGCCACTCTAAAATGGTTGTTCCAGTTTGAAGTAGATGGATTATTTTACACCTCTCTCAAACGACCTGTCCTCTGAAAAAATGTTTTCCTACTATGCCACCTCTCTTTTTATATGCATTTCATGCAAAATGGAACAGCATCATCATTACTTATCTCGTGGGAATATCTGAGAAATTCAGGAGGATCTTCAATAAACACCACAATTTAGTTCACTTCACATAGCAACACTCTGAGGCAGAAACGTGTCCACCCTAAGGACAAAACACCCAGGCATAAGCAGAGTAATGTAGTTTATGCTGTTCAATGAAACAAAGACTGCAAAGATTTGTACATCTGGGAAACAAAACAACCCCTACATAAGCAAATGGCACAACACTCAAGCGCTACCTGAACAATCACTTTCCACTCTCTTGTTTGTTTTTTGTAAATATCTTGTTGTTCTTCTATTTATTTTTGATTTAACTTTATGCATATTTGTCTTATTCTTTCTCCTGTACTTGTTGCATCTTGATTCAATATTGATTCAATCTTCAGCCAAAAAGCGATAAACTGTTGGATAAACAAGATCAGGGGTGTCCAAACTTTTTTCACTGAGGGCCACATACAGAAAAATATACAAACAACTGAGCCGCGCTCAGTAGAGGTCAGATATATAACTTCACCTCTATTGTATTAAAGTTAGCAAAATCACCAGAGTCTGTGATGTTGGAAAACACGAAATACGGCGAGGACGTCCCGGACCAGATGCGAGGCTGTGCTCCGTCAAAGGCGGAGGAAGATGGCCGGTGGCGGTCTTCTATAACACCCTCGACCTGGCTGGGATCAATGCCCGCATCTTATAGAAGCAGCAGCGGCAGGAGAGCCCGGAGGAAAGTCCTGCAGCAGCTGTCAGAGGAGCTGAGGACAGAATACATGGAGGGGAAAGAGGTCGCGGCAGTCAGTACAAGGTGGCAGCAGCCCAAGCGACTGCAGCTTCATGGCAACGTATTCTCATATTTGTCAACATTGTGACAGCTGCAGCGACCTGCGGCCAGTTCATAATAGGAAATCATGTATAATAATACATATTATTAGACATGATTTTCACAATTTTCCAGCATAAAATTTGAGAAGGCTCAGCCTTCCCTAGCCTCCATTACCCCCCGCCCATGGTCAAGCGCTTGTTTCATATGTGGGACATATTCAATTATATTTTTGGAATTTGCAGCGGGCCAATTAAAAATGTACCGCGGCCGCAGTTGGCCCGCGGGCCGTAGTTTGGACACCCCTGAACTAGATGGATGCGGAAATGGGATCTAAAAGGAAGTTGCAGGTTTTAATTGACAAAATGAAAAGCATCAACCAGAACAAGTTTCCTCACACAAAAACAAAGGTTCTGCGATATTAAAAATCATAAGCTGACATTGTCATAAGTTTAATGTAATAGTTTCTTCTTCTTTATTTTTGAAGTGGAGTACAAATACTTTGCATGATGAGTTGTCAAGCATACAGCAGGGTTGATTAAACGGTCAGTGGTCGAAAGTATGATCCCGGGGTTATTAATATCATCAGTTGATCATTTACAGAAATGGTCTTGTCTTGCATGTTTAATTGCAATTGCATTATTGCAACTGTCCATGATGGAATTTAATAATGACAATTAATTTGTGCTTTCTGCATCTTCTTTCTGCTGTTCAACAGTTTCTCTCTAATTGTTTTGTTGTTTCTCCATGGGGGTGCTGCATTAGAGTTAGTCGTTGTCAGTTTACTGTTGAAACTTTCTACAATGAGATCACAAGAGGAGGGTAAAATGTCTAAAGGAGTGTCACACAGATCAACAAAATTCGCAACCACTTTGGCAGTCAGATTGTGCTTCCTGGAATATCCTGTCGTATAAAACCAATGACAGTAAAAAAGGCAGAAATGATTAGACAAGCCTACATCCACAACCAAAGTAATTTTGGCAGACACACTGTCCAACGTGTGGCCTCTGCTAGGCTGAGTCAGACGTTGAAGAAAATGCATACATTTCAGAAAATTAAAAAAATTCAGAACATAAAGTAAAAAAAAAATATAAAATCATCTAAAATATGTTATATTTAAAATTAATCATAATTGCTGTGGATAATAGAGAGTATTTCTGAAAAATATGAAATAACAGAAGAGCAGTATATTAAAAAAACAAGTCTTATCCAAAGGGAAAACGTCAACGTACTAAAAAGGCAAACTGAATTGCATATAAGTCCAAATGAAGGTTACATTCAAGAGCATTCTTTAGTCCATTGAAAACATAATGACCATGAGAGCTTAAGGATTGATGCTTACATATTTTTGTCTCTCTGCTGGATGTGATGAATGCATTTGGTATATAGAGGTAAGACCAAAACCATTTTTCTACTTAATTTTTGCCACTGTCTCTCATGTTATGTCACCAATGACTTAATGACTTACTATTGTTTAGTCTTGTAACTTTGACTTGTCAGAAGTGTGATCAAGAGTAGGTAGGAGCCTTTACCCGTATACACTCAATGACAGACAGATCAGTACTGAAAGTAAACAGTACATCAGGAGCCTGTTCCACACGTGATCTGGGGCCAAAACTACAAAAACGTAGGCCTACCCATATGTTCTCTCATGGTCAGATAAATCTATCAAAACACCTGTAAAAAGGCACCAGAATACATGAACTGACATGTCCCACCCACATTTAAATGCTTACTAAATGGCCTGATGTCCAAACACAACAATAAATGCATTGGTCCTCTCTCTCTCTCTCTCTCTCTCTCTCTCTCTCTCTCTCTCTCTCTCTCTCCGTGCATTTGTGTGTGTTATTGTGTGTGAGCCCTCCTCAGCATCAAGTTACACAAAATGGGAAGTGGCAGATTGTCTTCAGGAGAAACAAACACACAATGTGGGTGATCCATTTACAACGCAGGACATTATATTGATCTGTGTCCCTTTGTCACTTTAATTTGATCAACTCAAGTTGTGACTGCTGTTTGTGTGTGTGTGTGTGTGTGTGTGTGTGTGTGTGTGTGTGTGCGTGTGCATGTGTGTGTGTGATTGCATGTAACAGTGGAACTTCATCAGGTAGTTAGACTGGCGGTTATGCTCAGAAGTCAGCATGTAGTTATCAATATAAATCTATAATTGTGTATCCATTTAAGCATGTAACTGAAATTCTTAGCACAAATTAACTTAGAAGTAGATAGGAGGAGACATGCAGCTGTGGCTGTGTTTATGCTGATTAGGTGGTGTAGTGCGATTTTGTTGTGCATTTCACCGCATCATTTTTTTTTTTTTGATTGAAACCTGCTCCAACCACATCTTTATTACAATTTAGACACAGCAATTTAGCTGGCGCAAACCCCCTGAGCCAAGATCATAAAGCCACCTTGAGGCCCTCGTCATGCCAGTGATTTTTGATTTCATATTTTTCAATTGAACAAGAACAAACTAGTTGATGCACAGTAAACAAGGAGGATAACTTAAGACTATTTGATTTCTTGGGGCCAACGTCAGTTGCACACTCTGCTTAGTTGCTAATCCAGCCTTAGCTCTGCTTTTTAAAAAAAAGACAATTTGCTGCTTTTCCCCATATACCGTATGTGTGTGTGTGTGTGTGTGTGTGTGTGTGTGTGTGTGTGTCTGCACTTAATGATAGCTAATTGGAGCAGCTGTAGAGTTGTTGTTGTTGTTGTTTTTGTCTGCTTGCTTACATTGATGACTGGCTCTAATGATGATAATGACATTTGCATTGTAAATGTGTCTCTTCAGCAACAACAGCACAGAAATCATGGGGATAATAGTTGTACTAATTTGATGGTCTTATTTAGCCAGCTTGAGTAAATAGATCACTAAACTACACAGACACACACATATTAGACTTGACTTAATTCAGTAATGCAGTTCATTACATAGATTTAAGGTGTGTTGCTGGTGAACTAGGGAAGTGAAATGTCGAATTTAGTGCTCAATATTAATAAATTTTGAATAAACAATAAACTTGTGCATCTCGTCTGCAGTTCCTCCGTCTGCATCTCCTTTCAGAGGTCCAGCACACTACTGCATATAAAGGGAGACAGTGATTAGTAGCTGGGTGCCAGCTCTGTCAATCGCTCACCTGGCACTGCTCTCCTGAGCCCTCTCCACCTCTCTCCCTCTTCTGCAGCCGCGCCTCGACCACGCTGCCCTCCACATAATGTTAGTCTCAAGGGCTAGATCCAACCAGATATCAAATTGTAAAAATAAAAAAAATGTTTGATAGTATTGGGGCAGCCTCTGTGAGCAGTTACCAGATATCTATGCTGTACATAGCTGCTGATCAAGGAAATTAGCAATTTATCCTCTGACTGTTGGGAGTAATCAAGGAACCACAGTGTCAGATGAAAATTTGTTTTAATGGGGTTTTCTTGAAGATTGCAAGCAGTGAGGACAGTTTGGTAGAATAATGATATTTCTCTTTATTTTATTTTGTTTTATTTATTTATTCATGAATTTGTTTCCCATATATACATTTACATAGAAAACTTAATCTATTTATTATTATTTATAATAATGACGCAATTTGCTTATTTGTCTAGTTTTTTTTCTTGTTATATCCATTGCAGTATGTTTTTGTTTTACATGTAGTGTTGTTCCTCCATGTCTCTCACTTGGCCTGTGTTGCATCACTGAATAAAAAATAATTATAAAAAAAATAGTCTATATATAAAAAATAGTCTGATTGATTGTGTTTGTAGCTCCATTATATTTGAAGTAGTTTTGCCACGTTACTTTTTTCAAACCACATGATATAATCAAACAATTTGGATCTACTTTTTCCAGCTTTATACAAAGTTTACACAGAATGAAATGTACATTTAGGGCATTTAGCAGGCGCTTTTGTCCAAAGTAGCTTACAGTTATTCATACAGTCATACACTGATGGTGGTGGCTGCCATGTAAGGTGCCGACCAGCACATCAGGAGCAGTTTGGGGTTCAGTATTATGCCCAAGCACACTTTGACACTTTGCCAATAACAAGATGCTGGCTCTACCCCTGAGCCACAGAAATAATCAAAACCAATGGGCTTAACCATTACATCTATACAGATTCATTTACAAAAACAATTTGTTTGACATGCCATATTTAGAGTATGTAACATACTTGTTTCAACCCACCCAGTTTTTCATAAACCTAACCAAATGGTTTTGTTGCGTAAACATAAACAAACAGCAAGCTGCATTGGTTATGCTTTTTTGGGACTGGTGATATATGTCTGTTTGGGAGTCGTTATTAACCTATTCAGTTGTTAAGGTGACGATGGGTTGCATTATCTGAATTACTTGACAGACACTGCTGAACTACTGACAATTTGTCAGTAATTCAAAGCTTTTTTATGTTTTTTTGTTGCTTTTATTTTGACTCAGACAAGTACAAATACTTCAGGGAACGGAGTATGACTCACTTTGCTCAGGGCTACTAATATGCTGTAAATTCTATTTTTGTCATTTTGGTTTTGTAAACTGATGCATTTAGTGTTTTAACAGATATGCCAACATGTAAACAAATAGGTTATAAGCTAATAGGTTTAGTGAGGTTTAAAGCAAATTCCCAGAAAAATGCCTGAGATGTCATTGAAATACATATCTATAGGATTGTTCTAAAATAATGTGGAAAACCCTACAGTAGAACTCTGCTCCAAAGAATTATGCACAATTTGACACATGAATTATCTGCGTAGCATTAAAACATTGAAAGGACATACAATTCAGAAGTGCCTTTTGTTGGGACCCACGGATGAAGTCATTCATTCATGGATTTCAAAATGGACTCTGATCTGAACTCAGTGTCCCAGAATTCAACATTATGCAACCACCTTTATGCAACATTAAAAGGGAGTATTAGTTTAAATTTGGCTATCAATAATAATGCATGATTATCAGGGATAATTATTAATTATGATAAATAATATGACCCAATTTACACTAGATCACCTCAGGGCACTGCCCTTGAAGAAGGGAAAACATAGCAAATTTACCAAATCTGTCTCATGAAAAGGTACTAAACCTTATAACTCTGATTAATAACTTAATAACTACAACCAAATGTTCCATAGCAGCTAGTAATGGTTGAAGGATTTTGGAGATCTTGACAGTGCAGAGATTGACAACATTCACTCTTTTATTAAATAGACAGCAAGAAGGTTCAAAAGTATTTTATTCAACACAAAGATGAAAACACACAATCTAACTAACATGTACTGTATAAAAGTGTGTGTGTGTGTGTGTGTGTGTGTGTGTGTGTGTGCGATGCAATATCAAAGAGGATGGTTAGTTGCATGCAGAGACCGTGAGTCTGTGTAAAGCTTCATTCGATCTGTCAAATTCAATTCAAGTGTCATTAATGTCAAATTAGCCGTCTAGGAAAGCAAACTACCCTAACCCTCACAATAACACCAAAAAAGTGAACAAACACATAAATTGAACACATGTGCATTACATCAACCAGAGATTAAAGTCATGCGCTTAGCTGTGCTATGCTATGCTATCTAAGCCCAGTTCAACGTTACCAGTCTTTGAAGAAAAGGTGCTGGTGGTTGCAGTATGAAGGTAGATTTGTGTCTTTATTATTCAATCAAAAAAAAGGTTGATTCAATCAAAATATATATTTTCAATTAAAAAAATCACTTCAATAAAAAAAAAACCTTTTTCAATCATAGAAAAAAATATTTGAGACTCAAAAAATTGCATTTGAACACTTTTTTTGGATTGAAAATGTTTTCTGTGATTGAAGTAATCTTTTTTGTGTTTGGGCCATATTATGGGTGGGACATTTGTGTATTAATTATTCAATCCCAAAAAAGTTGCTTCAATTGAAAAAAATATTTTCAAAGAAAAAACTCAAATGCAAAAAGAAAAATCATTTGAAGTGTTGTTGTTTTTTATTGAAAATATTTTTTTCGATTTGAAGTGATTTTTTTTTTTTGAATGAAGTGAAAAAAGTTTTGAAGTCTTTTTTTTTCTGATTGAATCATTTTGACACAAACATCCCGCAGTGGGCGGGTGCTTTCCCATTGGTCAGACATGTTTGAGTGACAAATGTCTACACCAACAGCGTCTTTCTGACAAGCAAGTCATGGTCGCCAGCAAGCCAGGGAGCAGTGCTGGAGTTGTTAAGGAGATAAAACAGTATTAAAATGATTGGTGTCATGTTATTAGCAGGCTGGGATTGGCTCCAGCAGCAACACCCCGCGACCCCATGGAAAGGCATAAGCGGTTACGGACGATGACATGACATGACATGTTATTAGCCTACTCTGTTTGATGGGTGCAGGGTGCGCTAACGGCTAGCTGATAACGTCAGTCGATGGCCCTGCACACTGAATGAATTGTTTATTTCACTTAAGTACAGAGGCTAGCTATGTGCTAGTGCTATGTTATGTTATAATAAGTAACGTCATTAGTGGTCAAACAACAGTCCACAGGCCAACTGTTGCCCGCAGCGCTGCCTGTTTAGCAGCAACAGGTCATCCAGAGCCTGAGTCTATCTTCTCACACAGCCCACAGGGAATACGTCTATTACTGTGATCAAGCCAGCCGTGGTTCACGTTTGCTTGGTCAAATTAGCCACACGTTGTTTTCTAGTGCGCAAATCTACTAACATTTATGGTAATCCTAACAAAACCGCTCTGAAGAGCTTCTGGTAGTGACTGTGGGGCAGACTGCAGTCTCACATCAGACCCATGAAACATAGATACTTTTACAGTAATTATTCCCGGTAATAAACTGAAGGTATCACAAAGGAATGCGTCCGGATTTCAAAGGACGAAAGAATAACACAAGGATATTTCACCCAACTTTGACGTGAAATAAAAAGCTTATTTTCCATAAGCAGTCCATAATTCATATACCGCTGAACTTCCTAGACTACGTGCATGCATAATATGAAGTACTTTTACTGTGTACTTTTGAAGCAGTCCTGTGTCAAAATCATTAACAGAGGACAAGATTAAGTACATTTCACCCAACTTTGACGTGGATTAAAAAGCTTATTTTCCATAAGTAGTCCAAGATTCATATACCACTGAACTTAATACTTCCTAGACTATGTGCACGGATAATATGAAGTACTTTTACTGTGGACTTTTTAAGTAAACCTTACCGCCTCCGTTTCCTCCATTTACTGGGTGCGGAGGTCGATGAGTTACAATCAGTATTCTCATATCTAGGATCAACGTGATATAATGAAAATAAGTATAGCGGAGGAGTTTGACCTACAGGTAACGCTAGCTAAGTTAGCAAGCGAGTTAGCTTACCGATCCAGGAGAAAGCTCGCCATTTCCGCGTGTGTTTTGATGCCGTGGAAATCCTTTACCTGAGTCCATCGAGCGTATGCTTCACCGATATTTACTCTGGTTTTTGCTCTTTTCCGGTCACTCAGCTGCTGGGACAGATAACGCACCGTTCGCTGGGGCTCTGAAGAGCTTGCGGACTTCGCCATTTTACCCAGTGTCAGCCTAGCTGTGCCGAGCTTTGCCGAGCTTTTGCCGAGCATTGCCGAGGTTGCGAAATTGGCAACCCGCAATGCCGGCCGCTATTTAGCTTGTACGATGTAAACAGGAAGTCATTGTTGAACCCGTCAAAATTTCTTAAATTATTTATTTCAGACTAAATATATTTTTTCAAGGAAACGCATTACTTTTAATCAGCGCCCCTCTAAATGCCCCGTGGATGTATTATTTTTGAAGAAATATAGCTTTTAATAAGCATATTACATATTCAACCTTTAAGTAAGTATGGGACCTGAAATTGAGCCTTGGGGGACACCACAGGTAATTTTGTAGCTCTTTGATGAGTATCCCTCCATACTCACAAACATTTTTCTGTCAGTGAGATAAGATTTAAACCAATTAAAAACAGAACCGGAGATTCCAACCTGGTTGTGAAGTCTGTCTAAAAGAATTGAGTGGTCTACTGTATCAAAGGCTGCACTTAAATCAAGTAGTACTAAAATAGATGGTTTCGTCATGTCCAAATTCAACCTGAGACTGTTTACAATTTTCACTAGTGCAGTCTCAGTACTATGGTTTGTCCTAAAACCTGAATTTTGCTTAAAAATGGTAGATTGGATACTGGTCTGTAATTATTCAGTATGGAGGGATCTAAATTGTTTCTCTTCAGAAGGGGTTTGATTGCGGCAGTCTTAAGTGCTGTAGGAAAGACGCCCATCTGAAGAGAGTAATTTAATTTAATGTTAATTAAACATTGTTGTTAATGTTAATTAACAATTTGTCTTTTCTCCACCTTCTTTTGGCTCTTCTATCTTCGAGAACAAAGAAACAATGGTCTATGTATGGTATATCAACTAATGTCAAATTGTCCGTGTAGCGATACCAATAACCTGACATGAGATCACAATAAAATCCAAAAAGTGAACAAACACGTAGATTGAACAAATGTGCATTACATCAACCAGAGTTAAAGAGTCATATGCCTAGCCTTGATATGCTGTGCTGTACGCTATCTAGGCCCAGTTCAACATTACCAGTTGTTGAAGAAAAGTTGCTGGTAGTTCCTTGGCCGATGAAATTGGGATTCCAATGTTGAACAGTGCTGTTCTTGCTGTGCAATGTCTGATGAAAGACAGCGGATGGAGGAAACTGATCTCTCCATTTCCTTGCAGGGATAGCAGCTTGGTGCTAACTTACTTTGTGTTCCTGGGATTGTGGAGTTAGCTGGAAAGCTTTGTGTTGCAGCTGCTTGTGCTCACTGACCTGGAATACAAACAGGACCTTGCGTCACTGCTGTGAGAAGAAGTTATTTGGGCCTCCTGGAACTGTAGCTCGCAGCTCTCAGCAGCTGTTGGGCCCAGAAGAATCCAGGAGAAGAGAACTGGGGGGCAGCCCCATCGGGAAAGACATGGAGAAGAGAGAGGGGTCAGTGGGGGTTTGTCACCCTGACCAATAGTGGCTCAAGGCTGGGTCTCTTGGCAGTCTCTGCACCTAGTTGTATAAACTGGGGAATTCTGGGGAACTGGAGTTCAGTTCAGAGTCCTTTTTTCTTCCAGTCAACAATGAACAACTTCATCTGTGTGTCCCAACATTTGTTAGCAGACTTTTCAAAATTAATGTGGGGAAGAAGAACTTTTTACAGTTGCTCCTTTGTCCACTATGCACAAGACAAGTGCATCACCAGTTAAAGACACACCTTTAAGCAGGTAGCCCTGTTGTAATGCAAAAGTAAATTTCTTGTCCGGCTGGGCTGATTTGCTGAGTCAAACCAAGTAGAGCCAGACCTTGTAGATGTAATAGAGAAGTGTACATGGATTGGAATGGATTGCTCAGAAGGGTATGCTCTGCTGTGACTGGTTGTTCTGTCATCAGTTGTCTCACAGCAAAACAACCAGTCAAAACAACATAGAAGAAGAGTTTCTGACCTTTATCTGCTCCAACGCTTTCAGAGTTGAAAGGCTTCATAAACTGGCATGACAGAAGGCTAGTTCTAGTGGATGGTGGAGACCAGTAGCTGGGCTGTACAGCCTGTCCTAATCAGAAAACCAATCATACAGGTCATACCAATCATGAAGGGTGTGTTTTTACAGAGTCCTTAAGGTCTCTAAGTGTCCTTAAGGACTCTGTAAGGACACACCCATACAGAATTTAAAAATCAGCCAACTCCTCTCCAGTTAGTTAGAACTGAATAAGTCTCTTGGATGAGATGTGAAATGTCTTCAAGAAACTGAAACTAGTCCCGCTGCAAACGATACAGCGCCTAGAATAAATTTAGTAATCTTTAAACCAAACCATGATGATTTCCTAAACCTAACTAAAATGTTTTCTGGCCTAAAAACTAAATTGCAAGCATGTGACAAAGGTCTGTATGCCTGTGTTGCTTGTACACTGTAACATGTTTTATTGGGAACAGTGATACAAGTCACTTTAGGAGTCAATGACAATCAACCTACTCAGTTGTTTAGGTATGAGGATGTGTTTGGGCTATAGGGAGAGGTTCCTGGGTTAATTCAAGTCAAGACTAGTTAGGGTAAAAAATTACGACTGTTTCAGCAACTACTCAGTTTTGTAGAGGTTGGAGAGACTTCCATGCAAACACCATTGACCCCCAACAATACATGCACTGCCAATCTGAACTTGTCCATACATGACAAAGAACAGGCTATATGTATAAAAGCAAATGTATGCATCAGTTGGACTGGAAATTCACATGGGCTGGTACTTTGACTTAAGCACTGCTGGCTACAGCACAATTTCACAATGCCTACTGAGACGTCAAATGTGCATGGTTTCTAAAATCGAGAACCCCAAACACATCTGGCACCTACACCAGTCTACAGTATAAGTAATGAACTAATCTCAACTCTTCCTCAAAAAGAGTCTGGATCAGCAGAGTTATCAAATTTCATCTTTCAGTTTGACATTTGCGTGAAACACATTTGGTAAATTTAATAAATAAAAGCTGACAGAAATTACATAATGCACATCATTTATAGTACATATAGATTATCAGAAATTTGCTTTGTAAATAGAATGTCACGCTGTTTCTTCTCACTGATAGCAACTGACCTTTCTCATAAAACAATGTGTTCAAAAGTTATCTACAGATAAACCATTTGCTTTCTGCAGTTCTGGGTGACACATGCCTTATTTTTTACTTTTAAAAAATGCCATTTTAGCTTTTAAGGATTTAGTCAGTCCATTAATACGTTTTCTGAAGCAACATATTACAATTTAGCTGTAAGAGGATACATTTCTGGTTGGTGTCCTGCTAAAAAGAAAAGCAGTCATGTAGAGTATGATACCAGCACCTGCACAGGTGTACTGCCATGCTGAATGATCACTGAGCTTTAAATTCCGCCCAGAATAATAAAAAAACACACAAACCCACACATATATGTTGTATGCAAGGCATAACGGGTAAACAGTACAAAGGCCACAGCACCAAACACCCACATGCACACACTCAGGCTTACATACACACTCTTTGTTCCAGTAAAGGAATATCCCTCGTTTGCATGCAAGAGCTGCTGCAGAGAGAGAAAAGCCTGTTTTGTAGATTATGGAAATTACTGCATGAAGATGAAGTCTGTGTGTATATGTGTGTGTGTGTGTGTGTGTGTGTGTGTGCGTGTGTGTGCGTGTGTGTGCATTTGACAAGCTGTGGTGTGTTGACAAAGTGTTTCCCAACGAACCAAGTCCCTGGTTAAACAGTGGCTAGCTGACTGTGTGCCAGAATGTCAGCTTTCTTTGTGCGTGTTTATTTTAGCACAAAAACCCTCTGTGTGTGTGTGTGTGTGTGTGTGTGTGTGTGTGTGCGTGTGTGTGTGTCTGTGAACAAATACATATGTCCCTGGTCCTGCTTGCTAGCATATTTCTTCACATGTTTGTGTGGATGTGTACATTATGAGTAGCATGGATATGAATAATGAAGGAACATGCAAATCATGCAATTACAAGCCCCAAAGCCAAGTAATAGAATTAATGCCTGTAGCAGACGTGATGGACACCCCCCCCCCCACACACACACACAAACACACGCACATACACACACACATGCACACACACACTTGCACGTACAAACAAGTCATTGTTTTAATCACATGTGAGGACAATCTAAGACTTTCCTTGAGCCATGTCCTAACCCAAACCACAATTTAACCCTTATGCTTATCCTTACCCTAACCCTAAACTTCATCCTGAAAATTAGATTTCAGACCCCACACTGTGAGTGGGCTTTTGGGAGCCCACAAATACAGAACAACAAAAACACACATACACACACAAACACCTACTTTTGCCACTTTGAGGGGAAATTACACAGACTTACATTATTTCTGGGAAACTTTCCCAGATGCCAAGCATAAACACTACTTGCATAAACACTGCTTGCCTAATGCTAACCCAAACCCAACTTTAACATCCAGCAGTAAATTATCGCAACTCTCAAAATAGCCTCAAGCATACTTTATGAAATAGCAAAATATAGCAGATATTTGAAAATAAGAGGAAAAAAAGAAGATAAGGGAGAAACTGAAGAGATTCAGTTAGAAGCTACAAAAGTGTTGGAAGCGAAACACATAGACTTTCAAAAATGCCTTTGGTTTCCTGCAAAGACATGAATCTCATAAATGTGTGTCTTGTT
>OZ023174.1:25358365-25810865 GCA_963678695.2 Diplodus puntazzo
ATTTCTTTCAGTTGTGTATGCAATCCACATATAAGTATTAAGGTAATATAACTTGATTACTCTCTGTAATCTTAATGACGATTGTTGTCATATGTGCACACATGCATAGTTACACACTAGAATATTGTTCCTAATTTTAAAATTGTAATCATGTTTATAATCCCCTTTTTCACTAAATGTGTCTGTCATCTAATTACATCTTCTTTTCGTTACTTTACTGGAATAAGGTTAGCTCTTTTTTCGTATCCTAGTACGTAATCTCATTACATGTATTCCACCACTCCTGTAGACTGGTAATGACATCACTGCTCTGTTGAATTTAGACTTGAGATTCAGACGGATCCCTACCGCTTCATTTTATTCTGTCACTTATTTTTGGCAGTAGTCCTACAGGTTTCTGTTGAGCCATCCTGAGCTTCTTAATCTTTAAGTGCTACCTGGACATTTATTGAGCTTCATGCTATCTGAATGTCCACACATCAGAAATCCTCTATGAGTTCATCAAGTCAATCCAAAGTCTCCTGGAGGTAAGACTTTATATCTCAGCTGCAAAGCTCTCCTAATAGGCTTACAAGTGAGCTGCCATGGCACTGGGTTTTACTGCAGTGAGCCCAGGCACAGAGGCATCTGGACATGGAGCACCCTCTGCTGGAAAATCCCATAACCTTGCAGGAAGTGGTATCACCGTTTTCACTTGTGTAACGGCACGCAAGTGGAACAGCACATTGTGGCACTATTGAACGTGTGTTCTTGTCAAATTTGTCATAAAGTTTGATTTGAGCCAAAAGCACATTAGTTATCATGGACAGGTTAAAACAGACAAGTAGAGTCTCATATAACACTTGATTGACAGATGTGTCAGAAGATCAGAGCAAGTCAACCTAAATATCCTAAATAAATTCATAGGATCAAATCAATTCAAATAAACAAGTGTACAAAGCAAAGATGACACCTTGAGAGTGTTTTCTTGTTTTTTTCTTTCTTGTTATTATTCTGAAGGATCAGGTCATTTGTAAGGTATCAGCAGGTGATATTAGAAAAAAGTCAGAACCCCCTATTATCAAGTGTGCTCTTAATGTCTTTTCAAAGGAGCAGTTCCCCCAAAACGAGAAAACCCAGTCATCTCCTCCTCCTCCCCCCCCAAGCTGATGGAAAGTCAGGTGAAGTTTCATAGTCCACAAAACATTTCTGGAACTTCTGGAGTAAAACAGCGTTGCAGCATTCTCTGAAACAACTGACATAGCTGTGGACTTAAAAGGAAAAATGTAGCAAAACAACTGAGAAAAACTACCATCAAATACCATCAAACTCCTGTGTCTCTCAAGAACTTTAATTTTGTATTAATAATATTCACCAATATACATCTCATATAATTGTCATTATCTGTCAAATTGTTGATTTCTAAAGGGCAATTAAATCATTATTGTCTATCCCTGAAACAATGGTATCTTTTGGTTTGGGTTCTTTTATTGGGATAGTTACGGTAAGCTTCTGGCACATACAGCCCCACCCAGAATATTTTTCACCAGCCGCCACTGGTCCACGTACCTCTCAAAGTTCCTCCAGGAGTGCCGGCTGTGAGTTCACCCTGCTTTATCTTTGGGCGTTCACGATTTGGGAAATTTCCTGAAATGTGCCTTTGCTTTCGTTTCACCCGTATGATCTGTTTTTTGACTTTTGTTTGCAATCTAACAGGATGTGCTTATTTGGGTGTGTTCAACGCAACAGTGTCTCAACTATGAGTTCATAGTTCATACTTCACCTCTGTCATGCTCATGTACAGCAGCAGATAAACTGCATTAATGTTTCTGCAAACCACAGATATGATCAAACTGTAGGCTTTCTGAATGCTAGGACAACAATATTTAATATTTCAGTTCTGGTTATGTTTAAGAAGAAGAATAACTACAGAAGAGATGAAGTTTTGGATTAGAATAATTGTTTTTGTTTAAAAAAGAATTGGGATAAATTCGTCCATTCTCTGTCAAACACATGTAAAATCAGTCCAGTTTCCATCTTTAGTCAATGAAATGATGTCGTCAGCACTGACTCTGTACATTAAGCTTGCAGGTTACTCTGTGAGGAAAGCTTTGGGATATCCTCTACCTCCCACACTTTTACATCAGGGATGAATGGACACATTTATTTGATGACAGCAGACATGTAAAAACAAGATGATGATAACACACAGTTCTCCCGCTGTGAGCTCCACTGCATTAATGATGACACATAAACCTTGTTGTTTCTGCTCGGATTCTCTGCTACACATTTACAAAAAGGTCAAATGTGACAGATCATGATTCATCAGTGTCGAAGCTTCTCTGTTCTTTACATCACTGCCTCTTCAAGTGCTGCTTTAACTCTGGTGTTACTATTTAATGCTTCAACAAAATCAGACAGGAGCTCAGATTTAACATCACCATTTTATTCTGACAGCGACACAGTTATTACATAAAATGTAATTTACTTTTATCCAAATATACAAAAGTACATTGGTAGCAGTTCAGAGAGCTCACACTTGTACATTTACATTTACATTCAGGGCATTTAGCAGACGGTTTTGTCCAAAGCAACTTACTTAGCACATTTGTCACAAGAGAGAAACCACGACATGTCATGGTCAATGGAGTAAAAGAAATATAGAAACAATTGTCAAGCTCTAATCTGAGGATCATAACTGTTATTTGTCAAAGATTTTTCAAATGCAAAAGTGCTATGATAGAAGTGCTAACGATACAAACGTACAAGTGCATACAATTTTTTTTTTTGGGGGGGGGGGGGGGGAGTATGCTATGAGGGGTCAAGGTGAAGTCTGAACAAATGAGTCTTGAGTCTGTTGCGGAAGGTGGAGAGTGATTCCACTGTCCTGACTTTGGTTTGACAGTTCGTTCCACCACTGAGGTGCTAAAACAGAGAATAGTCACAACTTGGCTGTACAGGCTTTGTTTGCTCCCAGCGATGGAGGTACCAGTCGGCCAGCTGACGTAGATGAAGTTGTAGCCATACGCAGGGGCAAAACTCTCTCTCTCTCTCTCTCTCTCTCTCTCTCTCTCTCTCTCTCTCTCTCTCTCTCTCTCTCTCTCTCTCGCTCACACACACACACACACACACACACACACACACACACACACACACACACACACACACTATTGTGATCACTGTGGTCATCAGCAAGACATGGGTCCTAACCATTAACGGGTCTGTAATAACAGTGACATCATCAAACTGCCTGTACAAAGTTAATCAAATGCTGTGATGGTCCATTTTTAAAATGTTTCTGAAAGACAAGTCCATAAGTCTGAGTTCCAGAGTTGCTAGGGCCACTGTTGTTGGTCAAACCAGCTGTTATAACCAGGGCCTAGAGGAACAGGCCAACGACCTGGACCTAAACATCATCAAGACCAAGGAGATGGTGGTAGATTTCAGGAGCGAGGAGCAGAGGTCCCATCACGCGCCATGAAAGATCTACGGGACCCCGGTGGAGAAGGGGAGCAGCTAGGGGTCCAGCTGTCCAACTGTTCAATTCTCCACATTGTTCTTTGTGTATTTTTTTTAAAAGCGATTGCTAGTGGGTGAACCGTATCACCCGGAGAAAACCCGTATGAAAATCCAGGAAACATGGTCACTCCACTCAGGAGACCCTGGCAGACCTACACCTGGCCTAATCCTTCCACTCCTGTTTCTTCAGTTGAAAACTGTCCTGGTCAGAGTCAGTTGGTCCTGTCTAAATGGGACAAGGTACTCCAGGTTCTAGGTAGCAGTAGGTGTGCTAACGGCCCATGAAAAGTTTGTAGGCCCGGACACTCCCAGAAACAAGTACACTTGCAGCGCTGAGACAAACACCCACACATATTTTCAGTAGACGCTTAGCACAGCGGCGCCAGAAGCTGCTGATCTGAGCCTCAGCAGCTCGGGGTTCTGCAGCTGGACTCTCAAGGAGGTCGTCATCTCTCAGCTTCTCAGGTGAGTCTGTTTTTTCTGTGTTTTCAGCCAAAAGCCTACTTTGCTGACTGAAATTCTCAACACCAGCCAATACCTCCTCCTCCTGCCTCGTCTCTAGCTGGTTTTTAAGATCACAGATGGATTGGTTCAACTCAGTTGTTTCGGTGTAAAGCTCCTCTACCAGTTGCTGATTTTGCTTTTTTATGAGCACTCTCAGCTGTTCAGCCTCTGTGTGGTGTTCCTCCTTGAGAGATTTAAGTTGGTCCCTTTCATCGGTGAGGTTGTCACACTTTTCAGCCAAAAGTGAACATTGCTGTCTGAAATTCTCAACACCAGCCAAGACCTCCTCCTCCTGCCCCCTCCTACAGCCATCTTTATCAACGATGTGTTGCTCAGCCGCATTCAGTAGGCACTGAAGATCTTGCACAGGCGTTTTCAGGATTTTGTTCTGTTGGTTTTGTCTCTCTGTCAGAGACACATATTGAGACAGCTCGTTGGCGATGCTGACATGCTGCTGCTTTAGAGAGTCTTCACTTTCCCCAAGAGCATTCACTGTGGCCTTCAGCTGTTTAATGTCTGCTTGGTTTGTCTCATTCAGACCTTTAAGTTGGACCCCTCAGCTGTGGGTATTTCTACCCACCTGTGCAGAATCTGCTCTTTGTTCTTCGTATCTTTTACATCAGATATGAGCTTGGCGTTCCAAGCCGTCATATCTTGTAATGACTCAAACATCTTAACTTTTGATCTGAATAACTCCTGCATGTGCTTGCTAACCTCCCTCAGATCACCAAAAGGCATCTCAGACGCATGAAGACCCTGAGACTCCTGTGATTCAGGTCCACCTTTAGTCTCTGACATAGAGACACGCCTCGATTCTATTGAAAACGCTGAATGGCACCGACCAGAAGATGTGTCTTTACACATACAAGATCCTTCAGATGGCAGCCTAACAAAATTGCCCAGATCAAATAAATGTGAAATATGTCAGGCTTCAACAAGGTTCCAGAAGAGTGGCGTCATCCATGCCTTTCATGTCTGGTGACGTCATCACAATCAAAAGCAAATGGCAGAACATTCTATTTAATATTTACTTTTAAAAAAATAGGAAAATATGCCTGATAATAATTGAATTGCACAAATGCTGTGAAACGGTGGCGTCATGTGTGTAATAGGCTTTTGAGCCTTAGAGGTATCCGTAGGGGAGTGATGTTATACGGAAGTACAACAAGAAGCGTGGCTAGGAATGCTACTCTGTGTTATGGCTGTACAGCCAAAACAATCATATATATATATTTATTTATATTTATTTATTCATCAAAAATAAATGATTATATATTGTCACTTAACGGTAGATTTTAAATACTGCCACTTTGTTGCGCTCCATTTTTTTATTTATTCAAATCGTTGAATTTGATTGAAGTTTAATGAAGATGCTGAGCGATGCAACGACACTTTCTCAAGTGTAGAAACATGACATTGTGACCTTAACAGTCGGGGAGAATACATTTATTTTACACACAGTATAACAAAAAGAATCGGCAGGTGATGTTTGTAACACAAATATTTATATTATTCGTTTCATGATTAATAATTTGTGTAAATGCACATTGTCAGTTTTATGATATTAATAAACAAAAACAAAATACCATGACAGTGAACAAATACTTACCATGATATACCATGAAGGTGAACTAGAGAAGATCCCATTAATATATTTCATTTTGTTATATACACATCCCTCCTCATGGGGGCAGTGTTGCGACACAGTTTGTCACTCAGAAAAACAGAATAGGTGTGAAGAGGTGTCGCATATTGCTTCGTGTGTGATGTGTGTGTGTGTGTGTGTGTGTGTGGTGTGTGTGTGTGTGTGTGTGTGCATTCTTCCCCAGCCTCCTCCTGTGTGTGTGTGTGGGTGTGAAAAGTGTCAATTCATAAAGTTCTTACAGGTCATGTTCCTGCACTGCTCTGTGTCACGATTATTTCTGAATGAAAATCAATTAAAAAACATTGTCAAACAACAAACAGATGAGCGATTGATGTATTTTTAGGGTTTAAAACACCCAACAAAACATTAAGTGGTAACAGTTAGCCTCAAATTCACCAGCTGTAACACTAGGGATTCTTACATATTGGTATTGAATAACACAATAACGCAGTATATGATGTTCTGAAATCAGCTGTTCTGCATAAAAAGTACCAAGATCCATCAAGACCAAAGTACTTTGGTCTTGATGGATCTTTTCAGTGACTGTTGTAGTGAACTTGATGTAAATCTGATATTAATTTGAACTTTTTACTCTACTTTTAATGGAGTCATGACTTGCTGTGACACAAAAGAGCCATCCCTTATGTTCCTGTGCTTCTCCTGCTATGACAAGTCAAAATGTCTGATGTGGAAAAGGTTAAAGGCCCAATTCAATAACAAGCTTGAACATGCTCATTTCTGAAAAAAGGGGCCACATTTCCCTCAAATAGAGGAACATTTCTGATTCTTCTGTAAGGTGCAACTGAACTACTCAAAACTCAAATTTGTTTTAGGATATTGGGATGTGGGTGTGTGTATTTTGCCCAACATTATATTTGGTACCTCAGTGGTTTAACTCCTGGAGAGCCATGTGTATCTGAGTTATGAAATATGATTGTGTTTGTTTGTAGATGTGCTCCAGCTCGGTTGTGGGGCTGTAACTCGGATGAGGAGTCAAACTCAAAACTCACTTAAATAAAGTGGAAGATGTTCTTGGTTAAAAAAAAGTTTGTCTGGGGGCTATAAAAGGCACTGGATGTTGAGTGAGTGTAAAATAGTCATGGTGAACCGACGTAAGCATCATTGGCAGACTGGTCTCTCGACATCAGAACACTGGGTCAGTGTGCGAGAGGCCTCGTAGTGGTGCCCCACGGGTCACAACACAACTCCAGGGACGTCTGAGGGACCAGTGTGTCTGATCAGACACAGATTAATGCTTCAAAAAACCAGACAGGAGCTCAGATTTAACATCACCAATGTACTCTGACAATGACACAGTTACTAAATAAAATGTCATTTACTTTCATCCAAATATCCAAAAAATACATTTGAAAATACAAAAATAAATTGGTAGCTGTTCGGAGAGCTTGCTTGTAGCCATATGCTCCATATCCAAAGGAGGGTGGGTGGTGGTGTTTAACTGGGAGTGGGTTGATGAGTTTAGTGATCTGGATTCGATTTGGATTCCAGACACAATCCTCCTCCAAACCGCTTTTCGTCATCCCACAGTTGGGTGGCACCCAGGCGGTGTTGTAGCCAAGGTAATGCCAGGTCTTCTGATAAGGGTGGCCTTGATATGTGATGGTGATCACTCTCCCCACATCCACCTAAACCTTAATGACGGCCCTGTCGGACTCAGGGTGATCAATGGGATAGCGGCTGGCTTTCTGCAGGTCTCTGCTGAGGTAGACGCCGGGGCCGAGCATCCCATCTTTAGACTGGCGAAAACCTGATCTCAGGATGGCTTGAGCGTTCTGCCTGGTGGTGCCATGGTACATGACGTATTTTCTACCACTAACCTGTTCATCGTGGCCCAGACGACTTAAACCAGCGGGCACATCAAAGTCATCTTCAGCCCACTCATACTGCATGTTGGTGTCAGTATGGCTGTAGGAGAGAAGTTTATTACTGTTCAGATTCCATTCAAACATAATAAACCTCAAAGTCGTACTTGAGGAAAAGTCTTTATATATCTAATATTAACACTACTTAAGAATCAAAAGTACAAGTAAGAGTAATTATACACTGTAAACTAGGGGTTGACTGATTATTAGGTCAGATATTAAGCATTTTTCTGATTACGCAGCTCATCCCAGCCCAGGGGAGCCGGAATTCGAACCAGCAGCCTTTCAATCACTAAACTACCTGCTCTACCCGCTGAGCTACAGCCGCCCCAGCATTGTGCTAAAGGTTCCATTAAAGCAGACTAACATAATCTCCTCATACACGGCTATTGATCATTTCTTTTTTGTCGGGAGAAGATAAAGTGTGTCCACAACTTAATGGATATAGTTAATGAAGTAATACCTAAAAAGTTATCTAGAAGCATACTTTTAAGTACTAAAATAATATATATAAATATAGTTGGTTAAAAGTATGTTTTGCTTAAAGAAAACTTGAAAGCTGTTATTGCAGCGTAAAAGTCCTACAATATGTCACGTATTATGTTACAGCCATGGCTGTGTCCCTGAAATCCAATGTTTCCCTGTGTGTTTTGTTTGGTCAGAATCCTTGTAAATGTACTTTTATAAACTAACAATATGGGCCAGAAGTATATAAGTAAGTATAAATTTGGAGGACGCCCTGATGGCTGGTAGAGTATGCGCCCCATGTATGAAAGCTCCCTCAGCATTGAATTGGGTTTCATTCTAGCTTTTGAGCATTTGCTGTAGGTCCGCTCAACACTTAAAGAATATTACAGGTATACTTTCATTAACTAAAAATGGATGTATTTGAAAATCAGAATCAGATCAGAATCAGTATTTCTTTAATGTCCCACAGACAGGGATATGTGTATGACACAGCAGCCAAGGGACAGAACATTACAAAAAAAAACAATAACAATAGTAAAAAAATAAACAATAAAATTAAAAAGGTTAGAAATAGAATAAACCAGTACATACATATAGATGTGATATTGTACAAAATTAAATTATTGAAAATGAACAGTGTGGCAATGAATGTGAATTTTTAATTTCAAATAAAGATAATAACCTGTGATACCTCTCCTTCACGCACTTAGGGTGAATCAGTCTGTAACTGAAGGAGCTGCCCAGTGCTGAGATACTGACCCGCAGGTGGTGGGACTCCATCACCAGCAGTGATGACAGCTTATCCGTCATCCTGCTCTCTTCCACCACCTGCACTGGGTCAAGAGGGCATCCCAGGATGGAGCTGGCCTTCTTCCCAAGTTTGCTTTTCATGTCTCCTTCAATCTGCTGCTGAGATGCTGCTGCTCCAGCAGACTATTCCATAGAAAATGGCTGATGCCACCACAGAGTCATAGAAAGTAGTCAGGAGTGCCCCCTGCACAGAAGGGCTAAGGTTATCGTTAGGGTTAGGGTTACTAAAGGTATATATGTTCACCTATAGTATAGTTCACAGCATAGTTGTAGCACAAATAAAATGTAGATGTAAACTAATGGTTTACTCAAAGTTTGCTTATCTTACACTTAAATTATACTCAAAAGTACACTTTCATAAACTAGTCCTTAGTCCCAAGAAGTACTGAAGTTGTGTGCAAGTATGCTACGGGTACATTGATGTTTGTGTACTTACCACATAAAGTAGAAATATAATTAAACTTACTGTATATAAGTACTAACTGTACTTAAGTTAACTTGATAAAAAACAAGTGACCTCTTATCCCTGAGTGACTGCTAGACATTAGTTATCGCTCAGAAAAAGTGTATATCTGGTCAAGCAGGTTCATAAGAAGTTGTGAGTGTGCAAAAGCATATGCATAAGACTTGCTTAGAGGAAAAGCTCAACATTTTTCTGGTCTGGTCTGTTGCTGAAAGTAAGGAGGATCTCTCTTGATTCTGTAGGTGAAGGCTGTAAGACATAATCAGGCACATAAAACCCACTAGATAAGCAGGTTGCCATCTTTAAACTTTACACAAAAAAAGTAACAAGTTGGATTTTGTTATGTTGATGGCTAGGTCAAGGCTGAAGACAATACAATGTTTTCACAAGAATGGTAATACCAACATGTGTGTGTGTGTGTGTGTGTGTGTGTGTGTGTGTGTGTGTGTGTGTGTGTGTGTGTGTGTGTGTGTGTGAGTGTGAGTGTGTGTGTGAGGAAGCCCTGCAACCAGCAAAAGCTAAAGCTCCCAAAACCCAAGCAAAGCCCCTCTGAGAGGAAACTGCTGCTCTGTCTGTCCGGACTGTAAGCCATACAGAGCACATCCCTGGTTAAAGTGTGTGGCCAAACCAACACCCTAACACACACAGACACACACACACACACACACACACACACACACACACACACACCCATATCATGTAACCTCAGAGATTGTTTAGCATTCTCCCTGCTTCTTGATACAGATTATTTTTCATAGATTATCTTTCTTCTGTTAGAATTGTATTTTGCATTAAAAACCAATATTATGCTGTCCATCAGAGGCATGGGTTATTCTCCGCAAAAGTTAAGGGTTAATTTAAATCATGTCCTGATAGTGTGTCTTAAAGTGGACTTTGGACTATATAAAGGTGTATCTGTACACACACACGCACACACACACACACACACACACACACAGAGAGAGAGACACAAACACAAACACACCAGCGTTGCTTATCATGAGTTGTAAAAGCTATTGTCTATCGACAGTTGGTGGTAATGATTCTGCAGCTGGGTGCCATTAACGCCATGCAGACAAAAAGGACACATCAGATGGTACATAGTAGTCAATATGATATTTCTCTTTGTCTAATACGAGTCTCCTGAAAGCAGTTTTCAACTTTTATGGGAAGGTTGAGTGAAACTGAGACATGACGCTTCATTTATGACATTGGTACACCAACTTTTCCACACCAACAATGTTAATAAACATAGCACAAAAAGTAAGGAAATGTGTGTTTGCCAGATTATTTCTTTGTGGTAACAATGCTTCTTGGCAGTACATCTTATACTGTTGGAAAGTCTGTTTATTTCCCTTTTAAATAGTGTCACATCTGTAAGGAGCATGCATGTATGGGATGAGCAGCAGAGCTCAGTATGTGAGTTGCACCCATGAAAAATTTGCCAAATCTTCTCTGCCCAACAGTTTATTCTGCCATTGACTCTTGTTTGGTGGATTGGATGATTGAAGTCTGAAGAAACAAGACATACTGGCAATTTGATCATTTATTCATTTAAGAAACAGTAGCCTCAGTAGCGTGTGGAAGAACCATACACAGTCACAACAGCGTGGCAGACACTTCTCATTGTCTGCAGAGCATATTGTTAATTGATGTTGTAAGCTGCTTCACTGATAAATGTGTCATCACCTCAGGGTGGTGCTGCCCTGATGCCAACAGACTATTCTAGTAATGCTAAGCAGTAATGGGTTTGGCATCATTTTTGTGAGCGCGTCTGTTTGAGTTTTTGTTTGTATGAACGCCAGCATACATCTGTGTGTGGAATGTGTTGTTTGCAGAAACGTGTTTGTCTAAACCTGAAGAGTGGGACACTCCTGTCATTGAGATGCTGTAGCTGCACACACCCTTAACCTGCTACAAAGGTGGTGAAACAATTCTACCGCAAATAGCTCTGAGAAACTGCTGCCTTAAAGGCTCAGTTCAGCCAAATTTCAATCATAATTTCTCCTTTTGTTTATGAAGAATGCAGAAAATTTTATTTCACTGCCTGCATCTCATTTGTGCTGCTCAAAGTAGTAAAAACTTAATACCATGACCAACCAAAACCAACTTGACAGCCATGGGTCATACCAGGGACAATTTTTCTGGTCATTTCTTTGTTAAGGTGTTTTTTTCAAATTAATATCTCTGTCTGCTACAAATTACATTACAATTAGTGTAACACGTTTTGGTTAAATACTGAAGTACCCATCCCGTCTTGTCACTGTTGACTTTCAGTATTTAATATGGATGACATCGTTTGCCTAAGCTTAACTATGTGCTTTGAGTAGCCAAAACATAATACATAATATTATTAGTAATGTACTTATACTAAACTCAAATATGACAAATGGTTGATGGGTACATTGGGAAAAAAAACTTAAAGGTGAAATATGGAATATGAGATGAATGCCGCAATCTAGTGTCTCAAGATTGTAGTCGCGACAACAAAAAAGTAATTCCAGCGGTCGGGTTGCCAGGTTTGTTGTCGAGTGTGTCACGATCAGTATTCTCATATCTAGGATCAACGTGATATAATGAAAATAAGTATAGCAGAGGAGTTTGACCGACAGGTAACGTTAGCTAAGTTAGCAAGCGAGTTAGCTTACCGATCCAGGAGAAAGTTTGCCATTTCCGCGTGTGTTTTGATGCCGTGGAAATCCTTTACCTGAGTCCATCGAGCGTATGCTTCACCGATATTTACTCTGGTTTTTGCTCTTCTCCGGTCACTCAGCTGCTGGGACAGATAACGCACCATTCGCTGGGGCTCTGAAGAGCTTGCAGACTCTGCCATTTTACCCAGTGTCAGCCTAGCTGTGCCGAGCTTTGCCAAGCTTTGCCGAGCATTGCCAAGGTTGCGAAATTGGCAACCCGCAATGCCGGCCGCTATTTGGCTGGTACGATGTAAACAGGAAGTCATTGTCGAACCCGTCAAAATTTCTTAAATTAATTATTTCAGACTAAATATAATTTTTCAAGGAAATGCGTTAATTTTAATCTGCGCCCCTCTAAACGCCCCGTGGATGTATTATTTTTGAAAAAATATAGCTTTTAATAAGCATATTACATATTCAACCTTTAAGTATATTTCTATTTCACCTGGACATAAAGAAACACCAAAAATCTGTCATTCTTTGCCCTGGATATTGTGGCAACAGAAGCATGATGTACATTTCTGTGAATGTTACATTTAGTACCAACATGTGACATGTGACTCTGCAGAAACGTTCATCAAATATTTTCTTCATACCGGTGAAAACAGAAAAGGAATCTGCTGCTATCTGGCAACAGATACAAAAGTTTCCACTGCCACACCACCAGACTACAGAGCAGCTTCTTTCCTCAGGCTGTGAGACTCCTGAATTCATCATCATCACTTCACCATAAAATCTAAAAAATGTCATCATTTTATGTGTTGTGTAAATTAAGATTCTACAGTTTGACATTTTGGTATAACCCTGTGTTTGATAATAAATATTGAGAAACCAAGGATGCCCTTTCCTATCATCTTGGCCTGACTACCAATTGACCAAAACGGCAGTGACCGCACCAATATGTTTTTATTCTGCTGCTTGCTCAGTTTGGTCAGTTAGCAGTTTGTACAAAGACAGACTTACTTCTGCCACTGGGTAGTCTCATTGGGGATAATCTCTTCTTGCCAGTCTAACATGTTGTGCAAAAGAGTGTTCGAGTCTAAGTGTTTCCAATGACACCAAGTATGTCAAGCTAACTTTGTTGCCTGTGTAGGTTTCAAATATTTTCCCCTGTTTTTGATGCTACTCAAGGAGGTAGATTAAGGGAAAGTCAGCGTTAAAAAATGTTGAGTATGACAGCGCAGTATAACTAGAACACATACTACAGTCGCTCTCCTAGAGAGTCATGTTTCACGATGCTACATTACAATTGTTGTCACCTGAAAGACTCCACTACTGATGGCACCACCCTCAGCAACTATGTTTCTAAGGCTTCATGTTGCATACTTGTCATACCTGTAGTGAACCCACCTCCTCCAGGTAATAAAACTCTGATGACAGCCAGACACACCTTAAAGTCACCGATGTCACACCTCCCTGGGGAATGTGGACTATGGCCAGACAAAGCCATGAATGCATATCTGTTTTCTTCATGTCGTACCGGCACACACTCATCCACATAGTATCACTGCAGCATTAACCTTTTTTAGCATGTCATCCACCTGGCTGGGTTGCTAAGGACACACAATTCATGGAAGCTCACCTTGCCAATGGTCAAAGTGACATGGCACACACATACCGTGGCTCTTCCTGAGGTTTTTTCCATTGTTTTTTTTTACCCTGTTTTTTTTTCCATCAACATGTGAAGTTTTTCCTCACTCGAATCGAGGGTGTAAGGACAGAGGATGTTGTTCACTGTACAGATTGTAAAGCCTATTGAGGCAATTTGATTGTGATTTTGATTGCTATATAAATAAAATTGATTTGATTTGATTTGACAAACAGGATATGGGAAAAGCTCTGTTAGAGAGCTGATTTAAAAGGCTCAGAATTACTGGAGCTGTGTGTTTTGTGTCCAGTATGCGGAAATGATCCAGCTTTGAACCTTGTCAAAGACAACTCAAGGGCAGGTGGCTTGGCACATGTTTTGCACTGCTTTATCTACAGTACTGCTACTGCCACACTATTTCTACCAGTTGTTTACCTGTACATGTGCTTTTAGATTTACGATTCCACATCCACTCTTATTTCTACTGCAACTTCTACAGTGCTTCCTTTCAATTCCTGAAAACAAATACTGTGTATTTGCCATAAGTACCATGTTGATTTTAGTATATGCTCTCAGGGTGTGGAACATTTCGAGCTATAGCTCACTGACTTACTGTAGCTCTCTAATCTATATTCATATGCATGTGCTATGCATTTAATTGGATAAAATCATAATAATTAAAAGACAAATATTGAAAAATGGCAACTAAAAATAAAAAAGTGCTTTTCTTTTAAGAAACCCTACCAACAGAATAATCATGTACAACTGGAAGGAAAAGAAAGGAAATCTTGGTGGCAACTTTTTGTAGCCTTTTACAGAAAAGCAATAGAAAGCATCCTGACAGGAAACATCACAAACTGGCTTCATTCGTGCACAGCTCAGGACAGGAAGGTCAGCAGGTGGCTACAAACCACCCAGAACCTCATTGGTACCGGTTTTTCATTAAAATCTGGACACAGCGTTGGAGACGGAGCCCCCTTACTTCCTATGTAAGCTGATTAGTGGCACTTTGATGCCGAGAAAGCTTGACTTTCCCGGTGTGTTGTGTAGCCCATATAGCAGCCATGTCCAAACTATTCCACAAAGGGCCGATGTGGCTGCAGGTTTTCTTTTCAACCAAGCAGCAGCACACCAGACCTGACTCATTTATTCAACTGATCTCAGTCTTCAGAAAGTTGATTAGTCAAACTGTGTGCTCTTGACTGGTCGGAACAAAAACCTGCAGCCACACGGCCCTTTGTGGAATAGTTTGGACATGCCTGCCATATAGCATGCCACTACTTCCAATTCAGCGCCCTGCTAACTAGAATGGCGATTAATTACTCTAACTATGCAGTTTTTCTAGACTTTCTACACTTTTTTCTGGAGGACAGTAGTAATTTTGCGGTCTTTGTAATGCTCAAAACAATGTATCTACTGTTGTACAATTGTTCTTTCACTTTTTTGCCAGTGCCATTGACTTTTATAGCCTGGCAGTCAGGCAGGGGGTTTGGGTACCTATGTCTGCACAGAGCCAGAAAAACAATACAATAAATAAGAGACACCCACAGAGCAGTGTTCCTTTTGTTTGACAACTTGATTGATAGCGTAAAGTTGTGAACGAATTGCGAACGTCCATGCTTTTCAATCTCCATCAGATAAATGGTAAATACCATTGTGATAAGGGTTACCCCATTAATGCAAGAGAAATCACCAAAGTAAACACCATCGTCAGCTGGAAATTTTTAACCACTAATACCTGTATCTTTGTTCTGAGGGGGAAGTGGGCACTAGGTCTAAACGTTGGACATGTGATTGGGCCTATATTTCCTAGCCTGCCTGTGGGAAGGGACTGGACAGACTCGAGGTGTCAGCATGCCTGGGGTGGCAGGAGGAAGTTATGTTGGATTGCATGTCTTGACTGTTCTGCTCTCCCTTTGGCCAACCATGTTAGCATGTGAGGGTGAATATGAGTTGTAAGAACCCTAACCCTCTTTTTTTATACTTGACTTGATAGAGGTCACATGTGAGTTTTAAGAGCAGAGTAACAGCTCAGATCTGTTAGTGATGTAGGAAAATTGAGCAGCTATAAATCCCCTGACATGGGACTGGTGTCACTCCTGCTCGTCTTCCTTCTGCTTTGTAGCAGCAAATCAAATGCACTAGTGTCATCATAAGCCCAGGCATTGTATCAGCCTCTCCTGACAATTGTGCTAATGATCAGAATGTTGTTATACCAGTTCAACAGTCCAGCCAGACACTTGAGTCATGGTACAGTACCTTGATGAGCCTCTCAGACTACACCCTGCTGGAAGGCTTTAACCTGTCATCAGAAAACACAGACCAGCTCTGCCTTATTAGCACTCCCTGAAGAACCACATGTCCCTTTTAAAGACAAGCCCAGCCCAATAATCAAACTCCATTAACACACTCTTAATCTTTGACTTGGCCTAATTAAAGGAAAGGTAATTGATCAGTTCATTTGTTATGAGAAGTGCTATTCAGCTTACAAAATTGTATAATGTCAGGCCAACTGTTGTGTCGCCTCACGTCTCATGTATCTCGGCCAAAAAGCTGCACTTGAACTCACTTAAAAGGAAACAGCCAATGTTCTGTGCCTGTGTAAGATGAGATAACTCTCCATTGCACCAGGTGGCGGTAGTCTGTATTCATCGTACAAAAACGGAAAATGGTAAAGCTCATGACTGTGGACATACAAACCGTTGCTATGATCCAGCACCACTCTTGCGACTCGAGAAAATGTTAAAACTTGCAAGTGACCAACAAAGACGAGTCAAAAAAATAAGATGAAACCACAGCAAATGGGTGAAATCCCTTGACAGTATAGCATCAGGCTCAGGGAGCGCCCCCTTTCTTTTACCATTTCTTCTCTCTTTGCTAAACAGCAAATCAGAGTGATGTTTATACACTCTGAAATAGGGAACAGTCTGTGTTAGGCCGACTAGTGACAACTAGTGACACACTGCAACAACTAGGGCCACCAACACCAAAGGCCCAAGCTGTGTGTATTTCACTGTAATTTTGATATAAAAAGGTTGAAGGGAGTTTTTGAGAAAATTAGTGGATTTTGTTCCTCTCATAAAACACTTGATTGATATGTTGTACGGGTCTTTTTCTACCTAAAATCTGATTGGTTAAACTCTGATGTAAAACATTTTCCAAATAGTCCAAATAAAGTGGACCCAAAAGTCAGAGTGTTGTATTCCAGGGACAGATGTAGATTCAGGTTACGTTTTGAGCCTCAGGTATGTTTGCAGGAAGGGTTTGGCCTGATGTTAATGTTTAATCAGAGCGCGGACTGTAACCTTCATTGATCCAGTGACCGTCACCTGCGTATCAGTGGAGGAATGTTGTGGAGATGTGGCTGTTGTCACCTCTGCATGATATCACTGTTTGCCTCAGATGACATGACATGAGATAGGTTGACAGATAAAGGCTTTAACACAACAAAACTGTCCATTCTGTAGGATCTGACATTATTTCAGTCTAACCCTTGTGTGCACTGTGTGTTGAGCTGGTTGATCTCGGCTGTTTCTTGTTCTTCGTCTTAAATGTGATATATTCACTCTTTGAACTACCTGAGAATGTCTTTGGTCAGTCATCTATTTCCAAATTATGCCACTACACCCCCATTACCTAATTAGAACCATATCAATGTATGAGGCATTGCGTGCAAATGTAAATAATTTGGCAGATGTTATTATCCTTCAGCAGGATTTGAGCAAAACCACGTGGACCATCACTGAGAAATGTATTCCACAAAGTTGTCATTCCTCTGCCTGCCTTTCCTTGATTAAGAGCTTTTTTCCTCATCTCCCATGATTTCTCCAGGTGACTGGAAGTATGTTGTAAAACTCATGTCCTTCAGATTTTTACCTTTATGAATGATTCCTCTTAAAGCTCTACCTGCTGAATCAGCAGGGCCCTTGACACTTTTTATGAAATCCTAGATAACTACTTATTTTCTTGCTTTTGGTTTTATTGCATTTATGCAAATTCTGTGAACATTAACTATTTATTTGTTAATTTGTGATTTGTTTTATGGTCTTTAAATGCAAAGTCTCTCTGTAATTCGCTAACAAAAGCATCCTTCTTTAGTACTATTCCTATTTGGCACCTGCAGAAAGGTTTTGCTGTTTTCATGCAATGAGCCATTGAGGAGATAGAGCTCAGTCAGCACCAGGCTTCTGAAACTAGATATAGGAACATGGCAAAACACACACACACACACACACAAACTATTGTGTGTTATCACACACACGACTTGTTGTTTCAGCTCTTCCTTCCAGTTAATATCAGCCTTTCCTCCGATGGTTGACAGGTCATGGCTGTCAGCCCAGATGTTGAATGACACTGCTTCATTCCACCAGAGGGGAGGAAAGAATGAGGTGTTTGGAGACTTCACTTCACTGTCCTCTGAAAAGCTTTAAATCACAAAGGACGAAAATTTCTTGTGCTCACACAGGTCGACAACAACAAGACAAAGTAGATGTGTGGATGTGTTACCACAGGTAGTACCTGTATATAGTTGATTGATTGATTGATTGATTGATTAATTGATTAATTGATTGATGGATTGATGGATTGATTTCATTATTGTGGCATGCACAAATAATGGGCCAAACTCAGACAGGCTTACAAGACATCATTATCAAAATGTTAATAATTTGCTGTTGTCTGCCTGGATAATTTTAAATCTGTGAACTTCATGGGCCAGAGGAGGAATTCTGAATTCTGTGCAACCACAGACCTCTGACTCCTTGACAAGTTTGCTGTAACATACTGTTCAGTGCCATACAAATGCTTGTGTAAAATAAATGTCTGTAACTTTGATTTCAACAAAATATTATTGAGTCATTTTCTTAAAACCTAGCAAGAAACTTTCTTCTAATTATCCTATTGTTAGAAAATAAACTGTTACGAGACATACAATATAACTCAGCCTCTTCAACAATAGCACGAGTCTCTGTGGTCCATGGAGAATTATGCTATTTACCCAACTGAAAAACCTTCTTATTGACCCTGTTTACTGACATATCAAGCAAACGATTCCACAATCTTATCTCTTCACATTTTCGGCTTATTGAACCAAGAATCCAGTCCACATCACCCTGAACAGGCACAGAGGTGGCTGAGAAACAGCGTGTAGCTCTATACTGTATAAAATAGAGCCTGCTATTTTACATTCTTTAACTCCCCAAATCCCCTAGGCGTTATTTCATATAGGAGAGACACATTCATTGTACATTTGTGAGTAAGTGGAATATCTAAGATCTTCATATATTTAATCTTGTTCAAAACAGACCCTAGAGCTCTTCCACCGAATCTGCCAAGACTTTAATTCCAACTTCATAGTTCTTAAATGCAGTAGTAGTAGTAACAACCTGGAAGTCAGGTTTTAATGGTCATATCAGACATGGACACACTGCAATGAACTTTCTACTTTTTTAAAATACATTTTTAGTTTTGTGATAAATCAGTATTTTTCTGTATCACAAAAACATGTACAGTATAAGCTTTCATGAATGGGAAATTACACTCAGAAGTGCTTTCACAGAGCTGGTAGGCCAATATAGATTTATATACTCTAAGTGCACAAATAGACACATGAAGTAGAATCCTGCAAAGATGATTGAGCTGACCCCTTCATTTACTATGTGACTCACTTTCCAAGGCTTTGTATGACTAATACTGTACTGCATTTTCACAGATGTTGAAAGTTTACACTTTTTTTAAATTTAAGTTTAAAAGTTTAAATTTTTTTTAAAAAATAGGGCACACTTGGTGAGCCAGGAGATGAACCAATGCTTTTCTCCAAGAGTTTAACTACAAAAAAAAAGTGATGCCTGGCAACAAGTCATGCATATTGTTCTTGCTTATACTTGAAGAGCTTTGATTTTCCCACAGTAACATAGAAGAAGCAGGAGTGGTGTTGCATGCGTGACTGGCGACAATTTTATCTTTTTGACATCTTTTTTTTACAAAGTAATGGACTCGGAATGTGCACATCTCTTGTTGCCAGGTGAGTTTTGTTGGGGCAAGCATCTTTTCTGCAGAATGACCCTGTGTTGTTTGCTGGTGCTCTTTGCGTCAGGAGCGCAGCTGTGTCAGTGCAGTCAGTGGACTGAAGGGCTGTGTTCTATCACTGAGTGCTAATGTCAGTTTGAATTCGACTTCATACTGCAACAAGAATACCACTAACTTACAGCACATGACTACAAGTGACTGGTTTTGGTTTTGGTATGTGTAAGTGAGCAGCGTATGTAACCATGAAGTGTTATCGAGCACATTTACTCAAGTACAGCCATCATCCTCATCATCATCGTTTCAATCTTAAATCAAACACAGGCCATCTCCTCTTGTCTGCTACGGTCTATCTTCTGCCCTCATCTCTGCAGCTTTTGCCTTTGTCTCTGTGTCATTCTTGTTCTACTCTTATTCACCAAAATTGCGTCTGTGTCTGCTCGTTCTCAATGTTGTCGTCATAAAAAGGGCATCCACTGGATGAGGGTTTGGCCTGCTCAGCTTCACCAGAGCCCTCGTTACACCAGGGAAGCTGTCCTGGCGACTTTTGTGAGGTTCCCAAGTACTGAGTAAAATGTTGAGGTACTTGTACGTTTGTACGTACGTTTGTGAGTATTTCTGAGTATTTCTGTTTTCTGTTTAATACTGTACTTCCACTCCAATACATTGTAGAGGCAAATGTTGTACTTCAACTCTGCTACATTTATCTGACGACTTCAGTCACAAGTTACTTGTGTGCTGCATCATAATTTATTTCATCAGCAATAAGATAAAAAAAAACAATCACATTATTATTCTGGTAATCAGAAAATCTTGTTTATAAGATCTGATAATCTGCAAAGCCGATAATCAGTTGAACCCACAGTATACAGCTTATACATACATGTTAATAATTCATGATAATAATTTTACTTGTACTTTTAACAATTAGTAGGATTTTTTGCAGTAGCAATAAGGAATCAACTATCTATTATCAAAAGTACTACTAGGTACAGTTTAAAGGTGCAATATGTAGGTTTGGGGAAGATGTTTTAATGAGAAAGACGGTCATTGGCTCATTTTTTTATGTCTATATAAACAAACTCTTTATGTTTTCATGACCAGTGATGTGCACAAGGGGGCGGCTGGGGGGGGCAGTGCCCCCGGCCCAATTGTTGAAAAACACGTGCTAAAGTGCCCTCTTGGAAGCCAAAACGTGCGCTAAAGTGCCCTTCTTTTCGCCCCTGCCCTTCAAAAAGTCTGTGCACGCCACTGTTCATGACTGAATAAAATGACAAAACAAATTGACTGTAAGAACAACACCATTTATACTGTTTAAGTATGTTTATATGTGGCGGACCCTGCCACCTTTCTAGCGTCAAACAGTGTTCTGAGACCCTATTTTCCTCCGAGAGCAACTTGTTTATTGACTTATGGAAAAATACATCATTCTGAGTTGTATCATTACCTCATTAAAATTGTGGATATTATCATTCTGAGTTTGAATGTTACTACTTTACTATTTGTATGAGTCATTTGCACTTCTACCAAAGTAATACTTTACCACATTCCTTTAATTTTATTACATTTGTGTACTACACAACACTGCTAGTGAGGCAATTAAACACAGTCCAGAATGTTTAGTGAGTTAGAGGTTAGAAAGTGTTAGTATAGGTCGATATATTTGAAAGCTTACTACACAGTAGTTCACAATATTAGGAAGAGGGATCTGACTTTGGAAAATAACAGTGACAAACATTTGAACATGCTTCTCAGCCACTGTGATGTAAACAGTTGGAATAAAGTATTCTCAAAGTAGTCTGTGAACATGTGCATGTATTTGATCGGCCGGTGACATTTTTCTGCCTTGAGACTGCTGTTCTGAAAGGCCGGTGCCCTGCTGATGACTTCAGGGTCGACCCTCAAACAACTCGACACAACAATAATGGGAAATGTAGGATCCCGTGGTTGAAGGAGCCTGACCAGTTTCAGCCTGTGTTCCATCAGTGTGCTGCTGAGCCGTCAGGTCTCTGTTGGTGTTTGGTATCTACTTTGATGCCTTTTCTTTTCCTTTCTAATCCTGGAGTTAACCTGGAAATTCTGCGGAGAGTCGTAGTATCACTGTAACACACCTTACACTGACAGACACACACACACACACACACACACACACACACACTCACAGAGAGAGATAGATAGAGAGAGAGAGAGAGAGAGAGAGAGAGAGAGAGAGAGAGAGATAGCATTTACATGGAAGGAGGACACTGTCGAGTCTGACTGGTTGAGCCAGTGTTGTCCATGCTGCCACACCCCCAAGCTACAAAGCAGCTCACCCACACACACACCGACGCGCGCACACACACACGCACGGGCAAACACACGCAGACTATGACTATGGGTGTGTCCATGTCGGTCTATGAACCTAATATTTGATTTATATTTAAACTTCTTTATGCCGTACTCTTTTGAATGGCTGTACCTCTATAACAACAGCTCCATCTATGAATCTGCTACGTTACAAAAGATAATTCACTTCACAAACCGGAACTGATAAGGAACACACATGCTGTCACACCCTTTTCACATATTGCGCACTTTGAATTGCTGCGCCGTAATAATGCGATTGTAAAGTGCAGCGACACCACGTACTGCTCTGTTCGTCTCAAGCAGGACTTCATATTTAACACTGCTGCGTGTTTCTCAGCCTCAGTGCTTATCTGAATATTGTGGATTTGCATGAAGTTATGTAATGGATATGTGAGTATGTGTTTGTGCGTGCGTGCGTGTGTGTGTGTGTGTGTGTGTGTGTGAATACCTGGGAGGTTGCGTGAGGGGCGGGGCCAGTCCTCTGCCGTCTCACAGGTACACAGGTTGGGCGTGAAGAGAAAAAAGTGAACGTTCAGGATGATGAGCCCAGTGGCGTTGTGCCTGTGTGTGTGTGTGTGTGTGTGTGTGTATGTGTGTGAAGGGGAGGATCTGACATTGAAAAGTCGGTGTGGAATCTTGACACGGGTCACACACACCGGAGAGAGCGGAGGACACGCACTCGCTCACACACACACAGCTGAGGTCCACCTGTCCTGCAGGGATTGTTTTCTTGTCGGAGTCCACTGACGGGTGACCTGTTACCATGTTTAAGAAAAGGACCAAGTCCACGGCTATAACGCAGCCAAAGACAACGTAAGTACACTTTCTTTTCTTTTACAACAAGCTGTGTCTTCTGGATATGGTTCAGCTGAGTTTCGAATCCCACGGAACTCTGTACTGTCTTTTACCTCCCTGTATCACCTGCACTGACTTTATCCCTCAGTTTGTCTTTATTTCAGAGGTAACATTAGACGTAAAGCTGCATGTTGTCTTAATCTTTGATCGTTGATTGTGTACGAACTTCTTCCATCAAAACACACTGTGGTATTGGATAGCATACTGTGGACAGTATGTTCAATAAATGAAATTGAAAATGAATTAATGCTAGGTGAATTGCATACTTCCCGAATTAAACATCATGTAAAATATCTTAAGAGAACACCAAACATTTCTGAGAAATCATGTTTAATATTTGCGGACAGGCAAAGTCAGTTATATTTAGTATGGTTTTAAATGGAGTTTGGTGCGTATTCTGACCAAGAGGATAAGGTGTCAACCAGAGGTGGAACTCAATGCAAACTACTAAAAGTTGATTGTTTGCCAATCAGACATGAGCTCTCTTGTGTTTGACCTGTGTCGTATTTATTAGGATGTGATGTGCTTGGATTAACTGGTGTCCGCATGAACTGTGTTGAAGATAAAAATGTAGTAAATGAATGTGCATTTACAATTGTAAACTAGAATGCAAAAAGTGTGCTTAAAGTCAAGTGAGGGTGTGGTTGATAGGCAGCAGAGCAAAGTTGCTGTAACTGGTTGGATAAGTATTGGGCTGTCCTCCTTTAAAAGACAATGTGTGAGGAATTGCTTGCAGCCTCTCCCACAATATTCCTGCACACCCAGCCTGGAAATGATAAAGTGTAATGGTGAGGCTGAAGTTGGTCCATGAAATCATTATGTCTTGCCTGCTCATTTCCATTTCCACCAAAATGTCCCGTCTTCAACGTGCATTTGAACACAGTGGAGCACATCATGCTCCTTGTCACTCAACAGGCACTAGGGTGTCGGGGGCCCTCAAAAACAACAACCTTTGGTGTCTAATACCAACAGACAGACTAATCTTTTGTTCAGATAGTAATCCCCAAGTGTGCGCTGTGGTCTTCCCACTGTCATACCTGAATCTTCTACCTTTCTCCATAGGACTAATGCACCAACAGTAGATTTAGTTTAAGATGCCTAGTTAAAGAAGTTCACTGATTTATTTGCAGTTATGTATCTGTATTGGTTTCTACTCATCAGGCAACAATGAGGATGCCATAGGAAAGATAAGGCATTATTATAATGACTGTTTAACAACTTCTGTACCCTGATAACCACCAGCAGATAGCGATGGGAATCTGAATAATGCTGCTCCGCCCTGTTCACTCGCTTCACACTGCTCTTCATATTCAGGTTTCAGTCGGTGCATGTGAAAAGAATATAAAGAAGAACGCTGTGATATCCGGCAAACTGTCCTGTGTGAAGTGTGAAGCGGGCTAATGACAGCTTAGAGTTGAAGCACGAGGTCCGAAGATGGCCAGATCACCAACATCTCAGAGCTGGGGATTAGTACCTATCTTTGCAGTAATAAGGTGTAATGCTAGTTTGGGCCTGTTGCAAAATTTTGACTTGCCATTTGGAATGGCGCCACTAGAGACTGTTTGGAAAATGACAGGCACTTGGATGGCAGCTGATTGGACAAACCATTTGTCCGTCAATGTCTTTCACAGGATAACTTTGAACAGTCAGATCAACAGTAAGAGAGCACTACCACCAGTGGAGCCACTTGGTAACTCAAACTCTTACTGAAGCTAGTTAAGAGTGAAATTGAATTACATTTCAAATTTCAATGACACATACTCTCCAGTTCTTATATAACTGATGCTATGGCAGCTATGGCAACCTCTCGAGGAGTCGTCAATGTTCTTTTCGAATGAACAGCGACTTCTCCAACTGGTTTTCACATCTAAACCACGCCCGTACACCCACGCTCATAGGACACTGACTGGTTTGATGACCGTGTGGTCAACCACGAACGCATAGCTTTAAGACATAAGCAAGATGGATTTGCAAGATCACATGCTCACGTGATCATGCGAATCCAGCTCCCTCATAAGTTAACACAAGGTTTTAAACTTTAATCTCTTTATAGAAAGTTGGGTATGAGAAAGTAAAAGGTAGTTTTTTTTTGCTTTGAGATATATCTCCTATATATCTCCTATTCTCATCTAGACATGGACGGATTACTGAAAAGGCCTACTACGCACAGACTCAGGGGCTCAAGCGGTTTAACGGACCACCAGAGTTGTATACGGACCACAAAGAGATGCAAAAAAAACTGATCCAGCTGTGTCATTTTCAATGTGTTGGTTTTGCTATTATGTAAGAGTGGTGGGGGTCCTATTTAAATGTCTGTACCCAGGGGCCCATTGTTTTATAATCTGTACACGTATCATGAGCAACATATGGATGGATAGCAGTCAGCTGGGATAGAGCAGGGCTCCGCTGACAGCAGCAGCCCTCCACACCCTCTGTGATATCATCCTGAAACGTTCTGGTTCTAATTTGACCCTCTCCCCGTGGAAACATCTGAGTTGTGTTTCTCAAGCTAGCGCTCCAGTGCCAGTTCCTTCCCAGAATCAACATAACCACACTCAAAACATTGACATAAAGCCAGCGGGGCCTCCCTTGAACTTCTTTGACAACATGTTTGGAGCACAGCATACATAGTAGAGCAGGGACTACTAATGTAGCATTGCTTTTTAGTTGCTTGTATTACAATTAAAAAGAAAAAAGAAAGAATTATTTGGATAATCAACAAAAATAACTGTTTTGAATAATGTGATAAAAAGCTATTGAACACAGTCAGTGGGGCTGCTAGCACTCCATTAAGGCACAGATCTGAACAACATCACAACTTTGAAAGCCAAGGATATAGGGGTTGTGCTTAAACAAGGACCTGTTGGACTGAGGGCTGCAGTGAGAGAAGAGAACGTGTTTGCTATCATGAGCGAGTTTGACAGAAAACCCCTCAGGGTGTTTTTCATTAGGATAGGCTTCAGCAGTCGAACTACAAGCTGCTTCTGCATAATTCTACAGTGCTCACCAGTTTAAACTTGTTCTGACATAAACAACCCTTTATCAAAACCAGCAGGCACTTTGAAATTAAAGTTTGCATTCTGCAGATGTTATGTAACCTATGTGCAGATGGTGAATAGGAGTAAATGAGCGTGTGTGTGTGTGTGTGTGTGTGTGTGTGTGTGTGTGTGTGTGTGTGTGTGTGTGTGAGGAGATGGATGGTAGATTTGAGCTGATAGACATGGAATGTCTTTGCTCTGTGTCTGTCACCAGCCCACAGACAAACACACACACAAGCACACATTCACACGCACAAACACACATACACACCGCTGCTAGTGAAATGGGCCATGTTGATATCAGGCAGGTCCTGGTGCCAACCTACTCCTGAGGCAGTTAAAGAATAAAGGCAGATCTCACAGACAGTTGGTTCCTGGGCTCCATATTAACACTATATGGTCTGTACATCGTTAGTGATACTATGCTTTGAACGACACTGGAACATGCACTTTGGCACACATTGCAGTGAGTGATAGTTATGGCAGTGATTGGAAGAGGTGTGTCTTCTGCATGATATAAGGCAAAAACCTGCTGGGTGAGTTTCCTTTACTTCAACTGTCTGATGTAGGATCAGTATCCTGTCTTCAGTTATGGATTGTTATATATATTATATTGACTTATGTTCATTTTCATCTTGTCAGTCAGATCCACTGCTGGTATTTATTATGATTGTCAGGAAAACACAATGAGTCATCATCCCGGTATGAAGATCCCAGAGGAAATGTTGAATAGAAGCAGGTTATGACTCACCAACTAATTACTAGTCATAGAACTAGCTCATAGCTGTAACTGTAAACAGATATCATGTACAGTAGATATCACAGGGTAGTTAAAAGTACTGCTCAGAAGAAATTAGACTGTGAATATTAAGGTATTAATTAATATTAATTATTAATGTCCCGACCAAGTTTTTTGGCTTTGATCCCAATCAGAAGAGTCCTCTAACGTAGTCGCCTAAATGTTGTTTGAACAGGTGTCTGACACATTTATGAGCGTACATTTCTGATCTGATATGAAAGAAAGTTTAACTGATAGTCATGGAATTGATGATGAGTGATGCTTCTTCTCTCACAAATAGTCTTTGGCTAAGTGCTGACACACACTACACAGAGTGCACTAAACAAGTGTAATTTTGCTTTGTCATCCGGTAACTCAATTAACATTAGCTGAAATGACCTCCTGCTGATGCTTTTCATTTAACTGCTGGCTAATATGAGAAGCTGCCAGCCAACATGAATGCTTGCTGCTCTCCACTAATCATGTTTATCCTCAGAGAATCTGTGTATTTTGCCAGCCTCAGTTTAGGCAATATGTTGTTTTGACATCAAGCACTATAATAAGATGGGGTTTAATAATTTTAGTTTTTAAACCTTGCATCACACACGAAGATGAGAAACCAATACATTCATTGGTTCAGAGACCTGTCCAGGGCAACTTGCAATGGTTTCATTGTGAATTTTTTTTTTGTTAATATTGATTATTTAGTCTATAAGATTTTCAGAAAATTACAATTACAAGTAAAATAAAAATGGCCATGGCAAGTCCTTAGATCCTAGCAGGCATCTTCAAATTAATTGATTTTTTTTTTCAACCTAACGTCCGAAAAATTAAAACATCGAGAAAAACAAAGAAATATATTACATTCACGGTAATGTAAAACAGAAAAGTCTTCATCGCTTGATAAGCAGGAACCAGAAGATCAACAAATCAATTAATTATAATAGTATGAGTATGAGACACGAGTTGGTATTTTCAAATTTTCCATAATGCGCACGGTATACAAAAGTCCTAGCTGACCATTAAAGCAACAACTCCACTGAATTGAGTGACACTTTCATTGATGTCGTTGTGTGCATATCCTTAAATGGAGCAGCTGTGGCTGTTATCTCTATTGATAATGGACATGGGAAAATTCACCTGTATGTGTCTTCCAGGGCTCCGTCAACAGAGCTGACCGCTCTGATCGAGAAACTGCAAAAGAATGCTGACAAAGTGCAGAAGAACATCTACGACGTCGAACAGAACCTCAACAAGGTACAATCTGATGAAGCAGTCTTCAAGGCCTCAGATATGTTGATGCTGACAGTCTCCTTATACACAGAGATGTTGCCACTTAGTTGGGCAGGTAGCAAGTGTGGAGAAAGAAAGATTGTTGATTGTTAAATCTCATTCCCAGGATGTAAATGCAGATGCCACCTACCTCAAGTGCCACTACTTAAAAACCTGGCAATGAAACGCAACAATCAACTGTCTCTCTCTAGAATTGCTCACCAACGCTAACATGCATGAGTGGCCCGCAAGGCTTCTCACTCTACTCAGGACACCATTACTCTACTATATCTTTATATGGCAAATGTAAAGGTTGTTCGCTGCTATATTGATTTTCAAAAACTGATATAGTAACTGTACCTCTGGGAAAAATATGTGATATCTTTGGGCTCGAGATTTTCCATGATAGAATGGCCAAGAGGTACAAAGATAACCTACCCTCTGCATCAAAATGGTAAATGAGAGTTCAACCAGAGTTTAAACATGATTGAAATTATGATTTTTAGTAAGAATACAAGTAAGAAGCTTTGCAAATAGCAACACACTGTAGCAAGAGCAAGTAAGACTTGTGTGCTCTGATTTCAGTCAAATATCAACTGTATTCATTTAACCCTTGCGCTCTCCCAACTGATCTAACAACATGGGTGAGGGACGTGTGTGGAGGGCAACAGATATCTCTCTAAAGCTCTGTGTTGTGCTTCAGTCTCCGAGTGAAGTTTTTTCAAATTCACTCAGTTTGAGAACATTCGGTGAAGCAAAGCCCTCTGTCTTTTTCTCCATTTCAAATTAAAAGCATTTCAGTAGATAAAATCTCTCAATTCTTGCTTGTTTTATGAAACATTTGCAGGAGCATGAAATTCTGTGACTTTGCATACTTCACAGAAAGTACTTCAAATGCATCTACTGCCATCATGAGGCACTTGTACATTACTACACAAGGCAGTCTGGCTGAGACATTATCGCACACAAACCTGCAGTAACTGAAACAACATTTGAATTTATATTGACTTTATCAAACTAAGTAATGGAAATGCAACATATGCTTAGTTATATGCTTACCCATGTCCATTGTTACATCAGGTACAGCTGACACCTGGCTTTTAAGTGACTACCTGGTTTTAGTTGTCTTAACTAAACCCTGCCTACATATTCCTTTTCACTCTGAATCACATAACATTAGTGACGACACTCTAACTTAATTATTACTGTTACTTTAAAGCAATTGTAAAATATTGTAAAGGAGAACAGACTGAGAACAGACTTAAGATGTTCACCTTGTGTGTTTATTCAGTTGCTGGTTGTGTCTTCATTTACATTGAATATTAGCCATCCAGCTTACCCCCAATGTGTTTTTGCTCCAGGATGTGAGTAAGATTAATGAGGGGAAGCCGACACTGTATCAGGATGACACCAACAAGCGAATCCTCAACTCTCTGGAGCTGCTCACTGGCCTGGATGAGGACGCCGTCGATGCTAAGCGCCTCCAGCATCCACAGGCTGAGATGATAGAACAAGAGTGAGTCGCACTCTCCTGCTCCTGGGCTTCTACCAGTACTTAAAGGCTATACTGTGCTATGTGACATAATATTCAACCTACTATGTGTGTGTGCTCAGCATGAGGCAACTGCGTGACAGAGTGATGAAGCTGAGAGAGGATCATGACCATATCTACCACCTGAGCCGGACTGAGGGGAAGCCCAGCATCAACTGGGGCAACATGATGGACGATAAACTGGTAGGAATCATGTCACAGGTTGCAGCTGTGCACCTGACAAAGATCACACACAGAAGTTGTTGATGCTGGTTGACGTGTTGCTGGAACCGTATCGGAATACATCTTGATATATTAAATAAATTGTATTATATTTTTGGAGAACTTGATGCACACAATGAATGCCGGCAGCCGAACTCAAACTGAGGATGTTGCAGTTCATGGTCGCGTCTTTGCCCCTCGGCTCCCTAATTAGGTTGTTATAGCTCTTTGCTTTGAATTTTTCTCTCAGTATTGTTTCCAGTAGCAGCTGTTTTCGCTGAAAATGCTCTGATAAACGCCAGCACCAAAGGCAGACTAGTGGTTTGACATAGTGGGGCATTTAGCTGCTAAATTGACAAATATTTTTCTCAGGAGTTGGAGGCGACCAAGCTAGAGGGAGAGTGAATGTTTGACCTACATTTATCTGTGTTGCTCTGTGTTGCTCTGTGTATGCAAGATTTTCAAATAGGCAACTGTTTGCTCACGCATTAGGTGAAACTATGTCTAAGGTTTAGTGTTTAGCTTGTTCTTCTGCTCCAAAGTGACTGAAATCAGTTAAATTGATTAAGAAAGCACATGAAATATAAACAACTGAGGAGCCCTTCAGTAGACATCGGGTCCAAAGATAATCAAGATAAGGAAATACCAAAATGGAAGATACACTTTGATCATATTCATACACATGTATTAACTTATGTGGATTGCATATTGTGCATTCTGGAGGCCTTCAGCTATGAACATTTAATTTCGTATTTGGGTGAACAGTTCAAAAGTGTGATAGAATTACAGCCAGACCAAGTTAAGTCCATACATATCAACACATGGTGGAGTGGACAAAGACATATTGTTTTTGTCTCCCTGACCAGGCCAACCTGAACAATAAAGGCTTTGGAGAGGACCTGCCATCTGTGGAGAACGAGGTGGAGGAGCACAACATCTTCCAAAGTGAGGTAGAGGCTCTGGCCCCTCACATCTCCACCAGTGGAGACAAGGTAAGAGCAGAAAAACAAACACTGTTTGAGTTTCATGAGTGGTAATAACTGTGAAACTGTATTAGTTCATTTAGATGAGTGGTTCAGTTGGATATATTTCAACTGTTCAAACTTTTCTTTTAATATTATTTAGATTGAAAACAAATTGCAATTAACAACACGTATACGTGTATACATATATGTACATGTATATATATATATATGTATATACATACACATCATTGTGCTATCATGCTGATTTGAGCATGTTCTAAATGTCGAGTTGACCAGATTGCTTGATCAGGACTACTTGTTGTAAACACTGCTTAACATAACCGTCAGTTTTAGCAGTGATGTACCATAAGTAAAAGTTTTCTCCATCATAAATAACTCACATGAGCCTTGTCTTGTTTGTCTTGTTCTCACTCTCCCTGTTTGCTCTGTTTCTACAGGACTACGTCGATGGCCTCCAGATGAAGTACAACAAATTGCTGGTAATAAACCCCCCCCACACACACACACATACACATACATTCTCTCTTCAAGCCTTCCGCTGTATACCTATACTTTGTGTGTTTTAGCTATTATAAACTGGTTCTTGCGTGCCATTATGTTTGAAAATCTACTGGTTATTTAACTTTTTCTTCCTTTCCCTCGATTAGGCCAGTTCCACCGCTCGTCAGCGCAACCTGCTGAGCCTTCGGGACTACATGCAGCGCTGCACCAATGAGCTGTACTGGATGGACCAGCAGGCCGAGGAGAGGCTCAACTACGACTGGAGCGACGCCAACCTGGGCTACCCCGCCCGCCAGAGGCAGTATGAGGTAGCTGAGGGGAAGGCCACACACGCTGCACATATACATTTTGAGTCAATGCATACAAAGATGGACACAGCCAAGAAAATCAAACATGATTTCCAGTTAACTCAGCACACCTGTCTCACCCCAACAGAACTTCATCAGCAAGTGTCTGGAGTCCAAGGAGGCCACCGTCACCAAGCTGAATGATGACGGAGACAAGCTGATCGCCTCTGACCATCCAGGGAAGAATGTCATTGCGGTAAACGACCATCCATGTACTCAACTGGGTGAGGTGGAGGGTAGGAGGATGTAAGACAAAGTTAGTGCATGAGATGAGAAGGTAGTTACTGTAGACTGGCCGCTCACCATCATGGTCACCGTGACTACTGAAATGCTATTGTTCCTCTGAGTCCATTCTAAACAAAGACATGATACACATACTTTTAGATTCAGTGTGACAAACAGATCGTAAATGCATGTATTGTACTTTGAATATTACTTGACTACATTTTTACTAATGCCCACACACATTATTGTCTGTCAGGCTCATACGGAGGCAGTCCATGCTGACTGGAAGGAGTACTTGAACCTGCTCATCTGTGAGGAGAACCATCTCAAACAGATGGAGGAGTACCACAAGGTGAGACGCACACAACAGTTGAGCACTCGTACACTCTCAAACACACATTTAAACATGTAAAGCTCATCAGTTTCTGTATTTGTATCTGTGTGTGTGTGTGTGTGTGTGTGTGTGCAGTTCCACAAGGAGGCTCGTGACACTCAGGACCTGCTGAAGCGGCTGGATAAAGATGTCAGCCAGAAGTACGACCCAGAGTTTAAAGATGTGTATCAGATGGAGGGTCTGATCCAGGAGTTGGACGTGAGTTTTTCTTTATACATGAACACATCTTCAGCTCTCTAACCACTGACTGCTTCTACAACACTAGAAAATATATTTTTCTGTGTGTTTGTGTTTGTGTATGTAGGACCAAGCCAAAGCCATGAACCACTTTGATGAACGGGTCAGTGCTCTTCAGAAGCGCAGCCTGCAGGTTGTGCCTCTGAAGTACCGGCGGGAGACCCCCCAGAAGCTGCTGCCGGTGGAGGCTCTGTGCGAATATGACACAGAAGATGTATGTAGTGTGTTCATGGAAGATGATGTGAACAGTTTTTGAGTGACTCTGTATTCAAGGCTGTATTTAAACTCTTTAAATGTGAGAGACCAAAAAATAGTTCGGTAGACCAACATATGACACTAATGTTGCGTAACACCAATATGGATTTGTTTAAACTAAGATTTGGTTTAGCCGTAGAGCAGTTTACAGCAAGTAAACTGGACTTAACTAAATCACAAAATAATATTTTGTTTCAGTATTTGTTAGTACTTTTGATTAACTGAAAAATCATGCCCATATGTGAATCTTGTGTCTGTGACTGAAAATACATCTGTCTACTTCAGTGGGCATTATGCACCAAAAGGGTATATTCTGCCCATATATTTAGCTAAAATCAGCTCATATTTAGATAAAATCTCAAGAATAGTTAATATCTGTATCTGTATCTATATAATATCTGTAATATCGCAGCATTCTTCACACCCCAAACTGAGCTTTTTGAAGACTGTCTGCAGAGTGGATAATGGTGAAATCGCGAACCACATGATGGCTTGTGTGTAGACAAAAACGGAGCTCTTGAAAAATGCTACCATATAGGCCGGGCAGGGTTGAGGACATGGCAGTCGAGTTGAGAGGACAACTTTTTTGTCACCTTTATCCCTTTTTGAAATATTAATAGAGCCAGTCATTTCATAGACCTGTTGTCATTAATATGTATCTTTATTTGGTCAGATGATTTCACAGTCATGAAATAGTGATGTGTCAGCACAATAGCACAGGAGTTACTGTTCATCTGCTTGATAGGTTTGATCTGCAGTCAAAAGCAAGTGACACTGTGAGTTGGTCTGTGTCATTGCCGAACACATGTTGACCCTATTGTACAGTTCAGTTGTTTTCAGACCAATTGAGGAGGAAGAAGAGATTTAGCTGTTACATATTGTATATTGCCTCTTCGGAAACATTCTCCTAATTGTCCTACTTCCTGTGTCTTTATCATCCAATTGTCTTTCTGTTCGGCAATGACCCCATTTTTATCTTATCCTTTATTTTATGTTTTTCTTTCTCTGTCACCGGCTGTCAGTGCTCTAATCCCAGGATGTTCCCTGCTATCAGGGTGTATGACTTAGCACTTTCCCTTTACTTTGCCTTTTCTATATCTAGGCCTGTAACTTGAGGGTTTTGTGGTATAATGTATTCAAATCCCTTCAGAAGAGAGCCCAGACGCAGAATTTTAGGATGTTGTTTCAAATCCCTGAGGATCAGAACACAGGGAATTTGAAGTCTGAACTTGGATTATAGAGCCTGTGAACCAAAGCTCTTCATGAGTGGGTTGTCTCTTGACCTCACTGATGTCAGGTTTTCAATTGAATTAAATGAAACTAAAAGTCAAGATTTAATTTTAAAATGCAATCTCAACATTTATGTCTCTCTTTGATTATTACTCTGTTAACCAAGTTTGGGTGAAAACTCTGTGTGTGTGTTGTATCTTGAATGTGATTGTTTTAATGTGTACAGGGGCAGATTCTGCGTGGGGAGAGGTACACTCTGCTCCGGAATAATGGGAGCAAATGGGACGTGAAGGATGCGCATGGACGTAAATACACTGCTCCTGCCGTCTGCTTCATGATCCCCCCCACTGACCCCGAGGCAGTGGCCATCGCTGACAAGTGAGTGTGTACGGACATGTACACGTGTGTGCAAGAACTACATTCACTGGATGACAAACTCAATTGTATTTTATTCTCGTAAAGTCATAGTAGTTATAACTATATTGTGTACTTGCAGCATGGCCAGCCAGCAAAAGGCCATCAAGCAAAAAATGGCAAGCAGCAAGGGAACTCTGCAGAAACGCTACGATGAGCTGAGGAAGGCGAGTGGGACCGGCACAGCTACAGGTACAGGACACTGTGCAAATTCTGCTGTGTGCAGATTTTAGGAAACTTGTCAAATATTCACACTCAAACAACTTGATTTGTTTGTTTTCTGTTATTTGACAATTTGATTTGGTAAAACTTTATAATAACCATTATATAATAATCATTAATAAATGGTAAATGAATAGTTGATTACGCTTCATAGTAATTGTAAAGGTTTATAAACATGAGGTGCTTATTTTTAATGGCCATCCAAATCATGTTTATAGATGAACTACACAGTATTAATTAACCATTTAATAGACTATTCCTTACAGCTTCAACCTAAACTATTAAAGTGTTTCTATTCAGCTGTGATTGATGTGTGTGAAATCTGTCAATAATTTGGCTTGGCTGCAGGGTGTTTTATTGGAATTGCAAGATTTTATTGGAAATCATATGTGGAAGTCCTTGAGGACATGTTTTACTATCCCCCAAAGCTGTTACTCTGTGCCACTGAAGTAAGTGGATGAAGCCAAATGATGGCGCTCATCATGTGTGTGTGATTGTGTGTGACCTCAGACAAGCAAGAGCAGCAGTGCCGCCAGCTGATGGCTGGTCTGGATAAGGTTGTCAGTGACCTGGACAAACAGGAAAAGGCTATTTATTCTCAAGTGCGTCCACCACTGGAGCAGAGCAGGCCACTGCAGCACAGCACCGACCGCCTGCAGGATATGAGGGTAATGACTGCAGCTTCGTTCTATTGTTGTGTCTTCATACTGTTTCACGCAACTCCTCAATCTCCCAATTTAGCTCCAACATTTTAGATCGAGTATTTATGCATTTAAAAATTCACCAACCCTCACATTTCGCTTCAGGACATTGCTACTGCTGTCAAGAGGATTGAGCCAGAGAAGACATCTAAAGTGCAGGAAGCAAAGAACTTCTTGGTCTCGAACCCAAATTGTGCCAGTGCTCCTCAACTCCACAGCAAGGTGGATGGAGCCAACAAAAAGTACACCAAAGTTGAGCAGCTTCTTCAGTGCTCTGAGGAGAAGTACGGGACTTGATATTTATCTCAACTTGTTGTTGGAGCAATATTCCTCACGTTTGTCTGTTTCTGTATTGCTTTTAATGGGTACAAATGACATAAATAATTAAATGGTTTTCCTGCTCACCAAACAACTGCACTCACCTCTGTTTTAGACTGAAGAATTCCAACCAGCTGGAGAATTCCATTCAAAATGGGAAGAATTTTCTGTCCACCATTGAGAACAGGCTGGCCAGGGAGGAGGTTGCTCCAGCCGACATGACGTCACTCGAGAAAACACAGCGTGAACTTGCAGTAAGATGGCTCTTTTTTTTCTTTGGAAGTCATTACAATCACATCCCAAACTGACTGAAAAAGGGGAATAATAGTAAATGTGACATTGTATCTTGGGTGAAAATTCAAGATACATATAATTTGTGACGTCCACACTGGTGGACTCTCGGGCAGATAATATGGTCGCGTCATCACATTAGGAGCTAGACATCTGGAAAACATTCCACCCGGCTGGTTTGGCTGGCTGGTTGGAAGATGCTGTCAGCAGAGATCTGCATTTACTCCCACCCTGCACTTCCCTCTTTGCTCCACTCCCCCCTCACTAGTTCATCTAGCCATGTCTCCTGTGTAAACAAGTGAGACAGTGCCTTTATCACCAGATACACAGTATAAGATGAGTAGAATTATTGCATACATTCAACAATTTTATTAGGTGGTGGATCTGAGGTATAAATTCCAAAGCCTCCTCATTCCGTCTCATTTTATCGTTGACTTATCTGGATTATATTTTCCTTAAGAACATATTATTGCATATATTGACTGAGTCTTCCTTGCTTCTCCGGCAGGATGCTGCATCAGACCTGAGGTCCAAGAAGTCACTTATCACTGACACCGAGCAGAACCTTCGCTTGGCCAGAGGCAGCTGTGACAGCATGGCCACCAAATTCCAAGAGCACTGCCCAGACATTGAGAAGCAGCAAGCGGAGGTCGAGAAACTCAACAAGCGCTACAACAACCTCAACAAGCAGCTCGACTCCAGGTGAGAGGGTCAGGACAAGGACAAATCTGTGCATCAAAACTTATGGAAGAAGCACCACAATAAAAAACATATCACATAGACCTGCACATAAGATCTGCACGATGATCTCTCTTGCTGTGTGTTTCAGGTCTCAAAGCTTGCAGAGAGCAAAGATTGCGTACAAAAATTACCGCAATGATTATGACAATCTGAACAACTGGTTGTCTCGTGTCCCAAACTACGAGCCCCGTGAAACTGATGACACGAAACAAGTGGAGACCAAGCTGAAGAATCAGAGGGTAAGACTAATGAGCAGAAACAAGACCATACTCATATTCATGCTCTGCATATTCTGATAAAGAGGAATATTCTGTCAGTGGTGCTAGAGAAAATAAGCTTATAGCAAACTCTCTGCCGCCTACAGAACTTGCTCTCTGATCTTGCAAGAAAGGAGTCTGACTTGAACAACGTCTCCAAAAATGCTCAGCTTTACCAACAAGCTGTCAGAGTAAGTATTCTACAGTCAATGTTGACTTTTACCACGACATCACAACCTTTAATTTGCAGAAAAACAAAAAAGACGAAGGTGTGATTATTGGTTTATCTGTTCTTCTTTGTAGGACTATGAGAATGAAACTGAAAAGTTCAGATCCATCCTTGACCTTGACGATGGAGTTGTGTCTCAGACATACAAGAGGAGCAGACTAGAATCACCTGCATTGGTTGTCAAAGCAGAGGTGAGGCACAACAGTCAAGCTATCGTGGCATGTCACTGTCAATTCAGTTAAAACAGTATACCCTCTGTGAGTGATTGTACTTGTAAGTATACAGCAAAGATCACACTGTGCTTTTTGTTTTTGCATATAAATTATCAACTCATGTTGCAGAGTCTGCATGAGATCTGGGGGATGTTCTATAGTCGGCTGCAAACCTTGAATATTCTTGGCTGAGGGAAATTTAAACTGACCTGCAGGGAACACGTTAGCGTTTTATCTGCAGTTTTCAGGTAGTAAGCGCTAGATTGAGTTGTGCAGCACCGATTGGCGAGGTACAGAAGGTGTTATTTCAAGGCAAAACACATGTTTAAGTTTACTCAACAAGAAAGCTGAACTACTACTAGGAATAGATACAATCATCAGTATTTTTTCAAATACTTCATATCATCAAACCAGATGCAGCTGATGGGCAGAGAACTACCGATCATTAGATTCATCTGAAGGATCACACGAGAATTAACAGGGTTGAAAATGAGAAAATAACATTTAAAGGATCATCAGCTAAAAAGGTTATGAACCAATGAAGTTATTTAAGGATTTGCTCTATGTGCTTTCCATGACATGTTATTTCAATGTTTACAGGAAGCTGCTATTGAGGCCAAGTTTACTGAGGTTAATGCTGTGAGCAAACAAAAGCTACAGAATCTGGAGTTTGCCCAGAGTCTTCTCAACCAGGTAAAATATTTTAACATAAGAGTCACCAATGAAAACAATAATATTACAATTTTAAAAAACAATATTATAATAATGATTCCCTTTTGTATAGCAACCGGACACCACTATAATCCAGTCTACAAATGTCCGGACGGTCAATGCTGCTGCACCAGGACAAGAGACATGGAGAATCAAGAAGGAGCTGGAGGATGAGATCCAAAGGAGGGAACAACTTGAGAGAGAAGTTGAAACTATCCAGACTGACATCTATGTCCTTGAAGGACAGAAGCCCCAGGACACAATTGTCAAGAAGGAGCTGATCAAAAAGGTTGCTGACCCCCAGCTGGATGAGGAAGTCCATAAGGTCCAGCAGAAACTCTCGGAGGAGCGCCGCACTACCCATGTTTTGGAGAATGACCTTGAGGTACTTAAGCTGAAGTTACATGGCCTTGAGACAGAGATCAAAGAAGGGGCACAGCAATACACTGTGAAGGAGGTCTTGCGTATAGAAAAAGACCGTGGTCAGGAGGAGGAGATGCGCAAGCTTCGGGAGGAAGTGGATGAGCTAAGACGGCAGAAGATGACAAAAGATTCTGAGCTGATTGAGATACAAAAGCAGGTGACACTCCTGGCTGAGGAGAAGAACAGGGAACAGGAGGTGATCACTGAAGAGGAAGTGATCAAAGTCCAGAATGATCCACAACTGGAGACAGAGTACAGAGTGCTCCTTGACAGGAAGCAGAAGGAAATGGATGGCAGGAAGCAGCTAGAGGATGAACTTCAGTTTCTTCAGGATAAGCTCAGAAGGATGGAGAAGGAGAAGGCAATGGCAGAGGAAAAGATCTCTATCAAGGAGGTGCTGAAAGTAGAGAAAGATGTCGCCCTTGAAAGAGAGGTAGAAAACCTCAGAAGGCAGTATGAAGACGAGAAGGCCAAACGAAGATCATCACAGCGGGAAAAGGCTGACCTTCATAGGAAAATTACCAGTCTCGAGGAGGAGAAGTCCAAAGTCGTCATTCAGGAGAAGGTGCGGGAGATCGTCCGCCCTGACCCCAAGGCTGAGAATGAAGTTGCCAATCTACGGCTTGAACTTGTAGAGCACCAGAGGCGCTATAAAGATTCAGAGCTCCAACTTCGATCCCTGCAGGATGAGCTGAACATGCTGAGGAACAGAGGACCTCAAGTGGAGGTCAAAGAGACCATCAAAGAAGTCATCAAATACAAGACAGATCCGCAGACGGAAAGAGAACTGGAGAGACTTCGCATTGAAATTGTAGATAAAACCCACCACACGGAGAAAGCTGAGATGGAAATCCGCCAGCTTCGTGATGAGATTCAGAGATGGAGGGACACCAAACCCCAAGTGCAGACTAAGGAAGTGGTCAATGAAGTGCTGCAATACAGAGAAGACCCCAAGACCAAGGAAGAAATTGAGACTCTCAAAAGGAAACTGGCTGATGAACAGAGGAAACGCCTTGACCTTGAGAGCGAACGGTCAGCCCAAGAAGAGAAAATCCGACTTAGGAAAATGGATCTGTCTCAGGTCCGTGAGAAAATTGTTCATCAAGAAGTGGTCAAGATGGAAGAAGATGTTGTCCTCAAGTCAGAGTGTCAGACCTTCTCACAAAACATCAGCAATGAGCAGAAACAAAAGGAGAGCCTGAAAATGGAACTCAACCAACTGCAGAGACAAAAGGCTGACCTGGACATGCAACTGGAAGAACTGGAGCGTGAACGCAGGGCGAGGCGCGATGCAGAATTGGAGATCCAAAGGCTCCGGGTCAGACTTCATGAGCTGGAGATCCGCGATAAAGAAAACCGTGAGAAAGTGACTGTCAAACAGAAGGTAGTCCTGCAGCAGGATCCCCAACAGGAGAAGGAACACTCCATGCTCAGACTTCAGCTGGATGAAGAGAGGCACAAACGCACTCTGCTTGAGAAAGAATTGAATGCTCTCATCCAGCAGCAGCTCACCCTGGAGAAAATGGATGTGAAGGAAAGAGTTGTCCGCACTGAGAAAGTCCAAGTTGAGAGAGACCCAGAGGCAGAGTATGAGATTGAAAACCTAAAGAGGACTCTGGAGGAGGAGAAAAGGAGAAGGCGAGAACTTGACCAGGAGCTGACCGTACTCACCACCAGATTCTCTGACATGGAGTTCTCTAACACCAAATCTTCTAAAGAACTGGACTACATCCGTGATGAAAGTAACCGACTGCTGCAGGAAAACCAAAGGCTGCAGAATGAGATCCGCAAACTTCGCTCAGAAATTGAGATCACCACCAAAGAGACTCGTCTTATCACTGAGTCAGCACCGAGGGAGGATGGAAAGAACCTGGAGTTGAGGCTTGACTCACTACAGAGGGAACTGGCGGAGCTCAGACGCATAACTACACAGAAGGACGAAGAGATCGAGAGGCTTCAAAAGAACCTGACAGCAGTGAGAATGAAGAAGGAACAGAGGGAGAGCCATCTCCGTAGATCTATCGTGGTCATTGATCCAGATACAGGCAAAGAGATGCGACCTGAAGAGGCCTACAAACTAGGGCTGATCGACTGGAAGATGTTTGTCAACCTGCAGAGCCAGGAGTGTGACTGGGAGGAGATTACAGTGAAGGGGCCCAAGGGAGAGTCCTCAGTTCTTCACGACAGAAAATCAGGGAAAAAGTTCTCTATTGATGATGCTCTGCGCCTTGGGCATATCACAGAGTACCAACTTCAGCAGTACATAAATAAAGAAATCTCCATCCAGGAGTTTGGAGTAATGGTGTCGGGCAAGAAATGAATGCAATCAGGCAAGGGTAGCGCAGTTTCATTTTGATTCTTCAAGATTTCTTCTGTTTCATTCCTGTTGATTATAAATCCCTTTGTTTCATTGTACTTCCATTTTGACTTCAATACTGTGGTGACTTGGCTTTTTTTTTGTACTTTATTCATGATTCCTAAATGCACTCTGTATTTATTTGCTTATGCGTATTCAATTTTGTGGTACTGGCATCAATATATGGATATATATTGCAATTGTTACGGCCTAACAAAACATTTATAAAACATGATACATGTGCTAAAACACAACATTTTACATGGTAGGTAAAGTTTTGGCAGCTGAGCTTTAATTTCTTTCACTGGGTACTTGGGTAGACAGCTAATGTTTGATTTAATATTGCCATTGAAATTCACCAGGGTACTAAATGTTTCATTTTGGTGGGATTTCCCAGGGTTCTCTGATGTGTGCTCTGCAAGCTTCAATAAAAGTCGAATCAAACTGGAAAAATGTGTGTGTATTTTTGGATCTAATCTTATTATGGTGAAAAATAAGTAAAGTTTGGGTGAATGTTATTCCGACTTTCCTCTCTACTCTGACTTCTTGTCACTTCTTTCCTGTCCACTGTCAAATAGAGGCAAAATGCCCAAAGCATACTACTTTTTTTAAAGAAAAATGTGCCAAAACAAGTTCACAACAGTTGTGAATTTGACTGTCCTTAGCTTAAATGATCATTTAAGCATAAATAGTCTCACTTCTTCATCTTCTCCAATTTATAATATTGTAAAGACTGATATAGTGACAGTTCATACATGATTATAATTATCGATGTATTAACATGGACATCACTACAAATGCTACAGCTAGTAAACATGGGATTAATTTTAATTACTTTAACCCCTTCTGGGAAGCTTTTGAATTTGGCCCTTATCTTAAACTGTAATAATCTGTCATATTTTATTTGTTTATCATCTAGTGGAGTAAAAGTAGAAAACAATATTTCCTCTAAAATGTAGTGTAGTGAAAGTGCAAAGAGGCATTAAATGGGAATATTCGGGGAAAACACAAGTCCAAAAGGTACCTTTTATAATGTGATGAAGTACAGTTCTGGAGAAAATGTAGGCCATTTACCTTCAATTACTATGAACTCCTTCTTAGTGCTGTAGGCAACTGGACTTGTTTCAGTTTCTAGAAGACGTTTCACCTGTCAATCAAGAGGCCTCTTCAGTTCTGACTAACTGGAAGAGAGTTGCAGGCGTGCAACTGTGTGGGAGTGTCCTTACAGAGTTGTTAATGACTCATGTGAGCTCTGAGTTTCAGTGTTTTGTAGGGCCACTTGTGGGTCGTTGACCCAACCGGCCTTTATGTGGGTTGCAGATGTGAATGGCTGTTAAACTGTATGCGGAGGAAACTCAATTGCAATTTTCAATGGATGGTAATGTCACCTCCTCTGTTCAGAGACGGTTGTCTCAGTTTGACATTAAAAGCCTGCAAACTCCTCTCCAGTTATTTAGAACTGAAGAAGCCTCTTGGATAAGAGGTGAAACGTCTTCAAGATATATATATATATATATATATATATATATATATATATATATATATATTTCTTTGTATCAATATTTTTTTGTGAAAAACTTTATATCAAAGGAGATGGTTGTCCTCCGACCAATGGGTGGCAGTAAGGTCTGTTAAAAACATCTGAATATTGAGGCACACAGGTTACTCTCATATTACAGAGATGATCATTATTGTTTGAAATGAAAGCTCGTTGAATATTACTTTGAAATATAATATGAACCATATCACGTTATAAACGTATTTGTTTGTGGCATGTAGCCTAGATTTACAACAGCACCTATTTTCATTTTGGTAATTTTTCTCTGATGTTGTTTATTTAGACTGTTAATGCATATATTGCATATGTTCAGTCTTTCCAGAAGGTCATTTTCGACAGGCAAAAGCTTAAGAAACAGTTCAGACACAGCAGCGGATGTTACAGAGAGGAAGGGCTTGTCCTCACATGTGATTAGTGGGTGTGTGTTGTTTCCCCTCATTCAGTGCGACGTTTTATTAAAGTTGTAAGATGGCGACGGTGCATCTGAGGATTGGGGACTTAGTGTGGTAAGATAGCCTTTAAACGTTGTCGAAAGCCCCCATCTCTGCTAAATTATGTTGTAGTGCATAACATTGTGTCGTAGAAGTTAGTTTAACGTCAATGTTTCACGTCGGTGTTGACCAAACGTAATTAATGGAAGTGTTCGCGTACTGTGCTAGTTGATGATCAACCCAAACAAATTGCTAACGTTAGTCAAGCAGACTCAGCCAGCAGTCGTCGTTAAGTTAGCTGCTAGCTAGCGGGCAAGCTACAGCAACGGGGTATAGACCACAACAAGATAGTTATAAGGGTATAAACCTGTCTGTAATAGTTGAAATGTTTGTTCCGATGTGTTATCACTGGCGTTATAACTGTAACCGTATACTTCTTATTCCCTAAATTTGTGGCAATGTTATGGTCTGTGGCGAGCTTTTTTTTAGCACCTTAGCTTAAGCGGATATCTCTTACTGTAGGTAACAGTTAGCCAACTGTTAGCTTCGCATATTCTCGGCTTCCGTGTTAAGTGTTGCGGCTCCTTCACCGTGGACAAAAGCAGTTCGGTTAGTTATCTGTGTTGATTGGAAATTAGCCCTTTAGGTTACTTTAATTTAATGTGTCAGAGCCAGTAAGCTACATTTGTGGTGAATAACGTCAAACTGCTTGTTTCATGTTGCCTTGTAGCACCGGTTGTGTTCCTCGTGATGATATCAACGGCATTAACGTTAATAATGACAATACGACCACAGGAGAGAAACTCGAGTTGCACAAATGTTTCGTAATCGACATATTTAAATCGCGTTACACCAGCAACGACAACATATTTCCTCATGTTACGTCTATAAGTTGCCTAAAGATGCTATTAATATTTGAATTGCCTTGTTTTTCCTAATGGCTACTGTTAAATGGCATTCAACCAAAGTTCTCAGTTGTGTAATGCTGTCTTAACACTCTCAAAACTGTAGTAATAAAAATAAAAATAATAACAATAATAATAATGCTGTGTATATATATATAAAAAAAGATCAAATTAATGTTCATGTATTCTTGTATCCGATGTACTGCGTGGTGTCTGTGCTGAACAGCTTTTGATTGTAAGTGTTGTAGACATGTTTTGATTATTGGTAGTAAAAAATGTATCAAGCTTCGATACCCAGCCCTGACATCAAGTAGCGCAATTGGTTGGAAGAGACGAAATGGTGAAATACAAGGAAGTGTCCTAAACATAAATATCATCCCATTGATGGAGTGTTTTGGTGATGGTGATGTGTCTGCACCAGAAAGAAAGACGTATACCAAGGCTAAATGTACAGCTTTTCTTTTAGGGGGAAGCTTGGCCGTTACCCACCATGGCCAGGAAAGGTAAGGAATGAAATCCTGTCAATTACAAAGCAAAGTAAATGATATGTACGTTACAAATCCTATCCTAGTGTTGGATGATGGTATTTATTTACATTTCAGATTGTGAGCCCTCCCAAGGACCTGAAAAAGCCCAGGGGCAAAAAATGCCATTTTGTGAAATTCTTTGGAACTGAAGACCAGTAAGTCTGGATAGGGAGGTACCTCCTCTGTCTTGAATTTTGATCTAAATTGTAAGAGCTGTGTTTCTGTGTGCCTGTCCAGTGCCTGGATCAAAGTAGAACAGCTGAAGCCCTACCACGCCCACAAAGAGGAGATGATCAAGATAAATAAAGGAAAGCGCTTCCAACAGGCAGTTGATTCAGTGGAAGATTTTCTAAAGAAAGCAAAAGGGAAAGAACAGGTAAGGGGTTTGTCCGTTAACATTGATCGTTTCACTTTGTAAAGTATTGTAGATAGTTTGTAGATGTATGTCCCTCATCATCCCAAAAAACGTTTTCTTTTTATTGTGTAGTTGACAGTTTTTTGTCACTCAGAGCATCAGAATTTTTTCTTTGAGCAACACAGAATTAACAGCATTGCAGACTGAAAAGGTTTAGGAAAAGACATCTGTTGCAAGTTGAGCAAGCTGTAATGGAAATAAAGAAGAGTGATGTCAAAAGAGGGCAGAGCCGTGTGGTGCATGTCCCATTATTTCACGGTTGTTTCTCTAAACTCTAATACCCTGAAAGGCCAGGGACTGCTTCTGAACCACACCAGTCTAAGGCACCACTTCCTCTATTGCCGTCCACTGTGGTAGCCACTTTCATTGCTAAGCCATAATCATGATGTAGACCATTTGTTTGTTTGACTAGAGTTTTTACATCACCAGAGAAGTTATTCTGCTCCACTAGTAGTTTTTGCTGGACTATAGTGTAACTGGGCCAAGAATAGTGCAGTGCTTGTCATATTTTTAGCTCATCGAACTGTGAACAAAATGCATGAGGTAATATGTTGAATATACTTTGTCAGCTATAGACAAAAAGCACTGGTAATATTATATAGAAAAAAATAGATGTCAATGCAAAAAAGTTCTTGCCATGAGAGGAAACACTGCCATTTATTCTGTCATTTGAAACACATGCAGTTCAGAAAAAAGAAATCACACACTTATGGCAAAGTATGTTTTACTAACCCTAACCCTAAACATCTGCTGTGTTTTACTATTTCGTCATGTTGTCAGCTTCTTTGGTATCATGTTCACTCACTGCTGGTAAAGTGCAACATTTCATGTAATGCTGCTCCATAAATAAGGCTTTTAAATAACTAAATAACAGGGAGATTTTATAGTGAAGAAGTTATAGGAAATGAAGTGTGTGTGTGACTAAATTAACGGAGCCACTTTGTAAACAGAGATTCTTCGATAGTACTGCAGGAATCAGGACAAACACATCTTTAGTTTAAGACACACCTTCAAGCAGGTAGCCCAGTTGACCTCAAATGACAACGCAATTTATACCATTTTACTTTGTTTATATGTGGCAGACCCTGCCTCATATAGCTTCTAGCTTCAAATAGTGTTCACTTACGGAAATAATAAATATTTATGAGTTTTTGTTATGACCTTATTTATATTGTCGCTATTAAAATCAGTTTCTTCTTCCTAAAATACATAGTGCCCCTCTAAATGTTACTTGTTGTAAATCATGATTTTATGGATTATGATTGGTATAAAAATAATACAAGATCCACTGTTGGGCACTGATGTATTTACAAATATCTAGTTAATATCTATTGCTACCAAGATAAATGTAAGCATTAATCATGATAATGCCCAGCTCTGCTGTTATGCCACAACAGAATAACTAAAGACACTGAGCGAATCCAAAGGATTAATGAAGTGAGACTTTTCTCAGTCAGTCCTTCTCTTCCCAGCCCCCTCCATGAAGTACTCCTAGGTGTCATGTTCAGTCTCAGCAAATGTTTATTCAGGTGGACACATGGTGTCTGTGGAGGCCATCTGCACATCAGAATGATTGCAGTCAACATTTGATAAATCAGTTTTCCCTTTTGCTCAGTGTACATATAGCCTGCTCAGACAAGGTGATTTTAAACTGTGCTAAATTCAAAGTGGTCAGACTGCTTAGGACAGCACAAACTGATAATCTGTGTTTTTAACAGAACTCAGACAGCAAAGGAGACTCAAAAGGAAAGAAAACATCCAACAAGCCACTGAAAATACTGGAGGAGGATGATGAAGATCTCAGTGCCCTGAAAGACCCCTCTGAAAAGGTCAGTAGCACAAGTTTGAAAATATTGTCTTGTCACGCATTAAATGGTTTTACTCAAAAGTTACACCTTTTAGAAAAGACAAGTGCCAGCAAAATGGGGACTGAAAAAGGCTGAAGCAATGAGATTGTGACAAATGTGAACATTGTAACCATGTTCTTCACCCCATTCTTCTCTCCTTCAAGCATTGAGCTTTGTACACATCCTTTCATTATCTTTGGGGAATGTCAACTTCATTTTTGCGAGCAAGATTTTCTGTCTACAATTGTCTTAAAGACAAACTGGGCACTAGCTTTCAAAAGATAAAAAAAACAAGATTCTGAACAAAAAAAGAATCACTACAATGTATGCAATGGAGCAAAGCAAAAGAAAAACAAAATATCTGCTAGGTGTTTTGAAATGCTTGGTGCCAGTTTGAACTACTGACTGGCTGGTGCTCTTGGTTCCCCATTGGCATGCAAATTTGTATCTCATGTCACATAAAATGAAAGAAAATCAATAACAATATCACTGCAAATTTTGTTCTGTTTTTTCTGTCCCTCAACCGATGACTTCACTCCTAACCTGTTTACAAGCCATGACAAATAAGTAACATCTCATTGTTGGATAGGGTATATGGCAAACAATGGCAACCGATTGCTCCCGATTGCAGCTACAGTAGCTAGGGAACTCATCCACACATAATGGATATTTTTTTTGTAACAGTCCAAATTTAGAAAAGACTTAAATTAATAAATTAATTTTAACTGATTAATCATTCGTCCACCCTTTTTCTTGTATACTGCTGGGATGTACAGAAAAATATGCTAATTAAATAAACCATATCCATCATAATTTCATACATACCTTTATAATCATAAAACCGAGATATTAAATTAAATTCTGTGTGGTATTTAAAAGATCCAAAAATATCTATATTGAACTTGGTGTACCTTGCAGAAACCCTGGTTCAAAAAAAAAAAAACAGCGGAAAGATGAACGTTGAACCAAAGCCTTAGTCGATTGAGTTAAGTTCCTGCTGTAGAAAAGAACTGTCAGGTTTCATCACTACCCTTTTTTCCCCTCTACATTATGAATATATTCAAGTTTGTATCCGCACACAAGACAGGCTAACCTAATAGAGATAGCTGATTCTGGTATTCTTTCAGATAACTATAATTGGTAGCAAATACAAACATTTCAATGCCTTTCTCCCTTTCACTTACACAAATCTAAAAATGAGATACTCTGTTAGAGCTTTTTTTGGTACACATGACATCCGACTGGAAATCAATTGTAGCATGTCCCACTTTATCAACATGTTTTAAGCTATTTTATTCAGTGGCCTGTATTTGAAATGGTCTTAGTGAATTTATGTTCCCCGTGACAAGCATTTATGCAGTGTACACTGGTATCCAGAACTCTTATTGTGAAAGGTAAAAATGGAAAGAGTCTTTCTAATGAGCTGCAGTTAATGTTGGCCGCCCCAGTTCTGACAACGGATGTTGCATGTTGTTATTTTGCATCGTAACCCTTGACTACAATGTTTTACTTTCCCCAAAGAAAACCGGTGCAACAGATCTATTTGACAACACACCCTGTAGTGAAGTTGAGGAACCCTGTCTCTGTTTCACCCCAAATCTGTAAGGAATCCCGCCCTAAACAACACAGTAGAAAGCGGCCAAAATAATGACCGCAAAACACAGTAATGACTCACACTGCGCTGAAATGAAGTGCACATACAAAATTCCATAAAATATTTAATTTGTTTGGACTGACGGCTCCATTCGGGCAGCATACATGTAAATGTGGCAGGTACAGAATCAGACATATCTGATGCTGACTGACTGGTCTCTGTCCGATCAACCGGTACTTTTCAACAACCTGGGGTGATGCCTGCAGCAAAGGGTTAAAGAGCAGATGCTTTACAGCCAATACTGTAATATTTCCACACATCAGACATCAATGTTATTATTTAAAGGGTCTGCTCATGCACTTTACAATAAACATTTTCCTGTGTCCCCACTAGTCGTATCTATCGATGCCTGTCAGACTGGTTTTATTTCTCCAGAGTTTGAGATACCTGTCTGAGATTTCTTCCTCAACCCCAAACAGTGGAACAGAATGGATATCTGGTCCTCAACACTGTCTTCTGTGTGTGTGACACACAGATGGCGTTCAACACAGCAGACATGCACCTGTATAAATTCCCATCTGATTTAGGTGAAAATCTGTCTCTCTCCTCCTGAAGGACTTAACTGACTCTGACCCCGAGCCATCCACTATTGAGAGGCTGGGGGCTGGACCTGGCTCAGGATTCAAATGGGAAAGCAGTGTAGGTGAACCCTTGCTTCCCACCAAGCCCGCCTTGCCTTGCTTTTCTTCTACCTGACCTTAATCTTCGGCTTTAATCACCAACAACTGCAGACCTTTTCCTTCTGATCTGTTTGGTACTCACTCTTGGCTACTGAAAGTGTTTTACTGGCGTGCACTGTTGAGATGGTCACCAACTCTGCATGTGGAGGCTGTTGTGTTGACCCAGCCTCCTCGACTCTATAAACGTCTCGAGAGTAATGAGAGCCACCAGCTCCCCGAGACCAGAGTCGTGTGTGTGCGTGTGTGCTTGTGAGACCCCTAAAAACAACTACAGTCATGACCTGTTGATCTGTATGTCAGTGGAAACATTGTCACAAACAGCAATGCCAATTTTTGCTGCTGCAGTTCCAACACACCTGCATACAATGGCAGTTATCATATTATGCAAAATGTTAATATTTCCTTGAACTACAATACCGTCACAATAAAATCTAAGCCCATTGCAAATTTGATGGGTCCTGTTTAACTGCCTTTTGAAAATCAAAACAGCTCTTTTGTTTTCTTTCAAGAAGAAACTGAAGCATAACTCATTGTGTGGTAAAAAATGTATCCGTTTCCACCGACACAGAGAGAATCAGATTGTGACTGGCTTTTATGGGTTGAGTTGATCAAAAAGCAAATAAAAATGTTTTTACTTTGTGAATTATTAACACGTGATGTTTCATATGATTACCGTATACTTCTTTATTTTGATTTTTTTTTTTTTGTTTAGTGGCAGAAGGATATTAGACTCTTTCAGGCATAGTTTTAAAATCCATCCTGGGTGATCCACTCACAATTGGACAGCTCCAAGTCTGTCAGTTCACACCTGACATTAACACGCAACTCTACATCTGTCTTAAGTAACCACTTTGACTTGATTGATTCTCTCTTCCTTGCTCTATATGATATGTAAGTAAATCGTAGCTGTTTCACAAAGTTTGAGTTTCTCCTCACTCAACAGCTCTCCAAATTGTATGATTTGTTAAGAGATTCAGGGGACATTGTGGTTACAAGTTCAAGAGTTAAAATAGTTGAAATGGTGAATCCACAAACATCCGCTGCTAACATTGTGCAGGTTAAGAGAGCCTAAAGATGGAATTAACATTATAGTGAACCACATGGAAATCAGACAGTGTGTAATCCATTCTGCCGGTTTCTTTTGGCTTCTTCTTTTTCTTGTTTCCAGGAAGACGTCAGTTGAGTAGGTGGTCCCTCAATGTGGCCAAGGACATGTGCTTGCACACCACTAAAAGGATGTGATCACATGTGACCCAGACCACCTCCAGATATTTTTGAGTAATGGAATCTCAAATGTTTCCTTGATGTGTCATGGGGGCATTTATACCTGTACTTGGAGCTGTCCACTTGTGATCAGATCAGTCAGGACCAGTAATTATACCGCATCCTAATAGGGCCTTAGGTACATCGCAGTCAGTGTATAAATAGTCGAAAATAAATGTGTATGAAGATAAGATGTATGTAAAGCAGTGAATAAGGAGGTTCATGGACTGTACCTGTTATTGTTACTCCATGGGCCACTCATCTCATAAATGACTTAAAGCATGTGCATCTTGTCAGTTTTAAGCTTTTCTATTGACGCTATTCCACTTCTTTTGACTTGCAAACTGTTTTTGCTGTGTATTGGTGTGACTATTCCAAGAGTCACCAATGTGGTTAACATGCTTTTTCCCCCAACTTGACTGATTTGGGCAGCAGTTGAACACATACAGGGTTCTCACTGGTTAAGAAGTTTCTGCTATATTTTAGAGTTCTGAGTGAGCATTGTAAAATGTATTCAGAAATTCAGATTGAGATTTTTTGCCCATGGAGGGAAGCACTCCCAAATTCTTTACCAGAAACTCTGGAAAATCATGGCAGTTTCTATAAGGACCATGATGGGAGTCCTGGTGTGTCAGCGCTGTGCTGTGTAGATTTGGGGCTTTCTGCACACCATATTCTCGGTCAACTCAGTACATATTTAAAGACAAGACTGTCACACTGATCTCTTGTTCTGTTGCAGCCTGTGAAGGATGACCCACATTTCCATCACTTTCTGCTCAGCCAGTCTGAGAAGGTAAGTGGAAGCATGCTGCTTAGTGCACCTTAATATATTTTTTCGTTTGTTTTTATTTGTTTCAATGCAGGTTACATTTTCAAATTGTCCGTTAGCTTTTCATGTCTGGTCCCATTTGATAAACAGTTGGTGTTTATGAAGTGGCCTATAACAGTTGAACTGAAACAGCCTGTGGCTGAACTGATAAGTCCTTTGTCAGCCTGTGAGGGGTTTCCTCAATGACACTTCACCCTTTAACATTGATGTTCCAGGGCACAGGTCAATGTTATAGTGTAGTTTCTATAATACCAATGGAATAAGATGAAATTGCACTTACAGAGAAATATAGAGAAAAACTTTTTGATGACGTTACATTTACATTTAGGGCATTTAGAAGACGCTTTTGTCCAAAGCAACTTACAATAATTCATACATTCATTCATACACTGATGGCATTGGTTGCCATGAAAGGTGCTGAGCAGCACATCACGAGCAGTTTTCAGGTTCAGTTTTTTGCCCAAGCCACACTGACATGCAGACCAGGGGAATCGAGCCAGCGACCGTCCCATAACAAGATGCTGGCTCTACCCCTGAGCCACTGCTGTGCAGTCATACACATTATTAGAGTGGATGACTATGCTTTGCGCCTGTCAAATCGTTACACAATATTGACATAGATATTGAACCTGATGCTGACCAGGTACTCACTTAGATGTGACTGACCTCCTTTGTAAATGCTCAGTAAATCTAATGTGATCTTGACATTATGGTGTGAATTAGAGCATATTTTTCACCTTTTGTCTGACTGTTCTCTTTCTGCCCACAGCCAGCATCATCTATGGAACCCATCAGCAAGCGCCTGAAGATCATTGAAGAGGTAAAGTGGTTTCTAATTGAACTAAACCAGTCAAAATATTGAAACCTTGATACGTTTACTTAAATATTAAATTTTATTTAAATGAAAATAAATGAATTTAATGCTAAACTCTTCTACCAATTAATTTGCATGAATACAGTTTTGTTTTTTCTTATAAGTCATTTATAGCAAAGCTGGGTGAGGCTTCACTTTCCCTTCCATATGAAATGGTCAGTGTTGATTTGATTGTGCAGGACACAGGATCGACATCTATCCAAGCAGCAGACAGCACAGCCATCAATGGCAGTATCACACCCACAGATAAAAGGTGAGAACACATCCTCGCTACAGTATTATACAGCTTATTATTATTATTATTATTATTATCAAATCATCTGCTACATTTAACTGAGAAACCAATCACAAGGTTAACACTAATAGTTAATGCTACTGATTTTATTATTAAGCTTTTGAAGGACTTCTTGGATTTCAGCTTTGACCACATAAACATACAGTATAAATGCAATTCTTTCTTTTCAGCTTGCTCATGTTTTGATTTGTTTGCTCTTTTTTGACTTTGCCCTGCAGGATAGGGTTCCTAGGTCTGGGGCTGATGGGTAGTGGTATAGTTTCCAACCTGTTAAAAATGGGCCATGTTGTCACGGTGTGGAATCGCACAGCGGAAAAGGTACTGTAATGCAACACAGGTTAAAACTTGAAGGGCTTACTGCTGATTGTGTGTCTGATGAATGAGCTAATGACAGCTCATTCACAGTGACATGATGGAGTGTGTTAATATGTGCATTTCTGATAAGCTGTCTTCAAAGTTTGCAATAAAAACCCTGCTGCCATGTTTGAGGATAGCTCACCGCCAAAGATCGTGCTGCTGTTGGCTAGGGGGAAAAATGTGTCCATGGACATACGCTGCCAATCAGTGTGGTAGAGGGATTGAAAGAGCTAGTCAGTTTCCCTGTGCCCTCGTACTTTAAGCTGTCAAGAGCCAGATTTGACGATGTGAGAATGAGACTCAAAATCTCACTATCTTTCCTCTGAATAGCTTTTAAGAGTTTGCATTCATTAGGCCTACATTTTGTTGCTTTAATTGTCCATCTTAATGTATGCAAACTGGCTTGCCTCTCCTTCCTGTTTTCTCTACCAGCACCATCGTCTGTTTTTATTTTTGTCAACAGTAAGTTTTATAAAACAACCAAAAGATACACCTCCTGTTTAGGATTTTTTCACCTGTTCTGTTGTCATAACGGCAAGTGAGTCACGTTTGAACGCAGCTTAATTATTATGTAGCGAATCAGAACCACCATGCTCCAAACTACATCCTAACAACCAGGTGCACAAATTTGTTCAAAACAATGGTATAAGTACACCTACTGTGAATAGGAGAGGTCGCATCACAGTCACAGTGTTTACAGGATGAATGTAGTACCTGAGCGCCTCTCCCACCATGTCGCTCTCTCGCTGTCTCTCTCACTCTCATTCTCTACCAATTAACACAGTTTTTTTTTAACGCGGGGTCAACCCACAGAAAAAATGCCTATTGACAACATTCCCATTTCCCACAGGCCAAGGCCAAGCCGAGCCAAGGTGATAAAACCCTGTGTCTACTGGAGAGTCAATTGACCCGGGTTTAAATGCAGAGTTGCACACAAAAGCCAAATCTCAGTAGGTTTAAGTGGGATTTTTGACCTGTGGAAAAGTGGTAAAAGAAGCCATCAAGCAAGGTGGCCCCTGTACTGCAAAACCTCCTTGGTTGAATGAACCCTTAATGAGGATAGATCACACGAAGCTTTGAGCAGAAACACACAAGATGCATAAATGAGGACACTGATAAAGAAATTTCACATTAAAATAGGTTCAGAGTTTCTATGGCATTGATCACTTCAGCAGTAAACGTGTTTTCAAACAGCATTCAATTCATTGTACAAAAGGTTGGCAAAAGTGATCAAATTCTTGATGAAAATATTTGATTAATCCTAGAAGGATCATGTAAGTCTGTGTTGACATGCGGCTCCTGACTCGTCTGTGTTCCAGTGTGACCTGTTCATCCAGGAGGGTGCCAGGTTAGGCCGGACTCCTGCAGAGGTGGCTTCTATGTGTGATATCACGTTCTCCTGTGTCTCAGATCCAAAGGCTGCCAGGGATGTGAGTACCATCTCAGCTACAGTATATGGCTTCTTTTGGAAGTTTGAGTCACTGGCTTGAGGGTTAAGAAATAATTACAATTTGTGTTTGTTGCTCTGCAGTTGGTGCTGGGACCCAGTGGAGTGCTACAGGGAATCAGGCCGGGTAAATGCTACGTAGAGATGTCTACTGTGGACCCAGAGACTATTACAGAACTCTCACAGGTACACATAATACACAGACACCCAGCATATCAAAGTAGCCACAATTCTTAAGTGTGAACAACCTTACCTTATTTACACAGTAGTGCACATAGTTTCAAAGCTATTTACCATCAGGAACATCCCAAAGCCTCAAAATCAGTGTTGCTTTACTTTGATATCTGACAAATGCACAGTAGATGTTATCATTGCTGTAGCATAAGTATTCCAATTCAAATTGTTCTCTAATGTTTGAAAGGTGATTACGTCACGGGGTGGCCGTTTCCTGGAGGCTCCAGTGGCAGGAAGCCAGCAGCTCTCTAACGATGGGATGCTGGTCATCCTTGCAGCTGGTGACAGAACAGTGTACGAAGACTGCAGCAGCTGCTTCCAGGCCATGGGCAAGACCTCCTTCTTTCTGGGTATGTGGGGTGACACATGGTTCACTGTTGGATACTCACAGCAGCTCTTAACAAACAAGAACCACTAGGCCACCAGCCGCGAGATTTACTGAACTCAGCCAAGAACTAGCCTGGCACATTACCCCCTGTAAGATTAGTTTCTTTTTAGAATGTTTCTTTGACCTTGAAAATATCTGACTTTTCAGATCAGGTCTCCCCTCTGCTTTCTGTGAAAGTTTCAGGATGTTCTAGGTGTCAGATGGCATCAGTTCACCACACTGTGTGCATATTCATTGGTTGAAGTCCCCTGCCATGTTGTTACCAACAGAGTAGTCTGACTTACTGGATTTATAATGTGCCATTGAAGACTATTTCAGTTAGCATTCTCCTCCTTTTTCAAATCCCCATCTCTATAGGAGATCAAGTAACAATATCAGATCGAATAGCATACATGCTGAAAATGGCAAATAACTGTAACACTAACCTGGCACTAATGACATAAACCTGAATAAACGTACACTTGTTACATTTTCATTGCAGGGTATGCTTCTCAGCTTGCCAAGTCAAATTCCCTAAACACTAGGTGCCCTTTTGCTGCATCAAGTTGCCTCCAAAACAATTATGATTGGTTTAAAGAAATGCAAACAAGCTGGAGCATTTTGACCCCTATATCAGAATGATAACAGGGGTAGACAATAAGGGAAATTTGCCACTGGCCCTCCGGGCCAGTGGCTTTTGAAGATCACTGGCCCCACCATTCTAACCACTGGCCCAGGACAATGTCATATATCGATCCCCATATAAACGAAAACGAACGTATCCCAGCCAATTCCTGTGGTCTAGCCATCAAGGCTGGAACTTTCTACGATACCAAAACTAGTAAATTTCCATGATTCTCGATACTTATTCGATACCACGATTTAAGAAAAAAAATAAATTATTAGGCTACTTTATTTAATAAAGGGTTAGGGTAAATAACTGTTTCACATCAAGCTTGTATTTAAGCTCCACAGTAAAAACAGAGTTAAAATGGTAAATATGCCTCAACACAAACGTAAAGTCATGTAGTCATTACTTTTATCTTCCAGTAGTTCAATGATAGAACTGTTGTTCTCATTCATTCACTTTTAGGCTGCTTCCACAGACTGATGCAAAATTAGGTCATTGTTTCATTTCTCAGCTCTATTTTGTGTTTACACACGTTTGTTTTTTCTCTGCTCCAAACCATGGATGTATTATGTTGTAAACGCGCACCACCGCTGTGGCACACACCGAGCAGCTGGAGCGCCTCGAGGATCGGCCACGTTCACATAAATGGACCGCGAGCTCGACTGTAGCGGCACCGAGACCCAGCGCGTGCTCTGGCCCGCGTGTAAGGTCCGCATCGGTCCCAACAGGACTCTACACGACGCGCGCTGAGGGCAAAGTTTAACGGTACCGAAAAAAAAAGGTTCTTATCGGTTCTAGTGACAACCTTCAATCAGCAGCAGTGAGCGAGCGGCACGCGTTCCGCAGGAGCGAGCGAGCTGTGCACACTGCAGTTGCTTGTAGGTGGTGTGCTGTCGTCCCAGGGCACAGCGCTCGCTGCGCACAGAAAGTAGATGTCTCTGTCTTTGATCGGGTCGGGATCTCGTAACACTATTGGCGGTAATTAGCTACCGAGACGATTTCACAGAAATCATTTCAAACCACAGGGAATTATTTTTCACTGGCCCCACCGGGCCAGTGCTTGGAGCGTTCTGGTGGCCCGGACAGTTTTAAAAGTACATCCGGGCCACCGGGCCATTTATATTGTCGACCCCTGGATAAGAAGTGCAACCAGATCTCCGTTTAGTGTTGACACAGTGTTTTGGCAATCTGGAAGTCTAACTCTGCAAGACAACCCACAGGGTAAAAAAAACACTGTTGGTTAATCACACTGTTGAAACTGTGGCATATTTCTACTTCTAACAATGTGTGTGTTTGCCTGTGTGCTTCCAGGTGAAGCAGGAAACGCAGCAAGGATGATGCTGATTCTCAACATGGTGCAAGGCAGCTTCATGGCCACCATTGCAGAGGGGCTGACCCTGGCCCAGGCCACTGGTCAATCACAGCAGACCTTCCTGGACATCCTGTGCCAAGGCCAGATGGCGAGCACCTTTGTGGACCAGAAATGCCAAAGTTAGTCAACACAAAGCTGTGTTAATATTGGCTGTTATTTCAGATTTAATGAATGTTTGTTAAGCTGGCTGTGGAAGCAACACAGGACAGCATTGTAGTTGGGTGACAAATAATGTTGTAACACACTAGAACACCCTGAGGCAGAAACTTGTCAATCCTAATGACAAAGCACCCGGGCATAAGCAGAGCAATGTAGTTTATGCTGTTCAATGCCAGGACTGCACAGATTTGTACATTGGTGAAACAAAAAAACCCTCCATGAACTGAAAACTGAAACAAGTCCAGTTGGCTATGATATAACACTTAGATTTAGTCAAAATGTTTTCTCACTTTAAAATCATTCAATTAGGCCAATGAGCCTCTGAATCATCAGCAGCTTCGTGTTTTTCAAACATGCCAGACAGTTTGATCAGGCTGTTATGTAGGTTGTACTTACAAAATGCTACTATTAAAATCACTGATGCTGTGTAATCTTTGACACAACACTTTGACCCAGATAGTAACTACAATGCCATGTTCAGAGCTGAATTTAAGCTTTTTCCTGTCTGGTAGGATGAGTAAGTGAAAACAGGTCAAACATAATTAGAAGCTGCTCATCCAAGTACAGTATATTTATATATAAACTTGCAGGCTGTACACGTTACAGCAGCAACATGTCATTCTCAATTAGACACATTGTCCTCATATGTTTTACTCAAACAACAGGACAATGTATAATAAAGCAATTAATTTGTCCGACTCTCTGCGTTTTCACGAAGCTTTGAAACAAGTGAACTGACGTTAGCTAACACAGTGACCCAGCTAAAGTTCACCTCGAAGCCCAGCTCATTCACTTATCATTTTTTCCAGCAATATGAAAACTTTTTTCATGGAAAATACTGGCTCCCAGACAGGCTGAGCCAACCTGGTTTAACAAAGCCCACTGTCTAGTAACATACACTCAACATATTATATTATATATTAACAAATATTTATGCTTAGTTAATTAGAACTTAAGTTGGCTAACCATGGCATTAATAGCAGGGTGGAATTCCTTCAGCTGTCTCTTCAGGTTGTTTGTTGTTTTATTACTATATATACCTAATCTGTAGCCATGGGTAGTCTCTCAGTCTCTTTTATTATCAAAGATCTACTTTAAGCTTGTCATTGTCTTGTTTTAGTCATGAAAAAAGCATGTAGAACATTTTAAGTCATAGTTTTACCTAATTTCACACTGGCATAAAGGAAGTTTTAAGTCATGTTTTATGTTCTTTTTTGAACCTTAAATGGTGAAGTTTTAAGTTTGTAAAACACACAAAAAAATGGTTACATTAACACTGTCAGACAATTTCAACACATCTTTTGAAATTATTATATACAAAGGCTTGATAATCTTTCTTCCTGCCTCTTCCAGATATTTTACAGGGCAACTTTAAGCCAGACTACTATTTGAAACACATTCAGAAGGACCTGAGGCTAGCCATCTCCATGGGTGACATGGCCAACCATCCAACCCCAATGGCTGCAGCAGCCAATGAGGTAAAATGGTGTGCTTAGGTTTTCAAATTTACATTTTGCTGTTTTGATTTTTGTGGGCTCACTATGTGCATTTATTTTAGGAATTGTTATTTATCTAGAATGGCCTACACAATACATGTTTTTTTACTGTGCCGTGGTAATAATGGATTATTTAGCTAAAATAAGGTACATGCGTCATTAGATCCCAGAGTTTTCCTCTGTCGCTACCACCATCAGGTCCAAGCTTTGTGTTACTGTAAAAAGACAATAATCACAGGAGTAGAGGTAACACAGTTTGTGTAGCATAATGCCATCATTGTAGAATAAGCTTAATGCTGTCTACAAGTCAACATACAGCCTTATCTCTGTGTTGTAGAACTTTTCTGGTTTTTAGTGCGAGTTTTCAGAAGGTTGTTCGGTCATTCCTGAATGTATTTATTGATCATCATCTGACCAGACCTCAAAAGGTGCAATACTCTTAACCAGAGCAGATGGTAGCCCTTTTCACACAGACTTCATATTTTCTCTGCAGTGGAGGTTCGCCAGTTCTCCGCCTTTGTTCACACAGGACCAACAAGCTGTGGTGTAAAACCACACCATAGTGTCAATTCATACAGCACTCCAGCGCTGCAGAGTGTTGAGTCTAGTCACACATAAGCAATCTTGGTATAAATACAACACCAGCTGCAGAGAAAACATGGACCAGAGAACGGACAAACCTTTCACTGTAGTCTTTACTTGCTTAACCTTAATTATCTACAGCTCATCTAGTCTACTGCCATTTTAAGCAGTGATAGTCAGCTATAAATCAGAAGCTGCTACAGTAATGTTCTGTGTATCACTCTTAGCTAATAAAGAGTGAGGAGCGATGAAAGGTTTGATAAGAGCTTAATTTGTAGAATGATATATCTGTCAATCAATATATATTTGCCTTTCACAGATATATCAGCATATTTGTTGTTATTTTAATGCAGATATATATAATTAAGTTCACTGTTTCAGTGCTTTGATGTCATTTTGGATAATAAAGTATTACTGTACTGTTATCCTGCCTCCATTCCTTATCTTAGTTATATTGTAAGAAGTATTTGTGTATGAAATATATATATTGGCTGATATAACAATATCAGAATTTCTTTTCTCCTCAACGTTGGTATCGGAGTAATTTTGCTGCCATAGAATCGGAATCTGTCTCTCCAAAAGCCTCATGATTGTTTTATCAGTCAGTTCAGAGGAATCTCAGGTGGACCCAAATGTTTCTCCTTCTACACTTAGTTTGGCCAGATGTGACGAACAGTTTATCTTTATATAACCCACTAGTCAGGGTTGAAAGGTGTTCTTAAATTTTTACTCTTTTCTTTTTTTGTTTTTTCCCCTCTGAGCCATTGTGTTTCCTTGACATGTGCACAAAATGCCTTGTTTTCTTCACCTACGGCTAGTACCAAATCCTTTTTAACAATAAATGAATGAATTCTAAAATGATATTAGGAATGAAGCATGTGCAAAACCACTGAAACCTTTGTTTTTGTTCTCTTCCTGTGCAGGTTTACAAGAGGGCTAAGGCACTGGACCAGTCAGACAATGATATTTCTGCAGTCTACAGAGCCTACATTCACTAGAGCGAGGTGTGACCTATCCTCTGGACCACACAGTCTTCAATCCCTTCTTATTTCTCCTCGTCATGTAATGAGTTTTTTATTTTAATTCTAGTCATTTTATTTCACTTTGCCCTAGCGCCAGCCATGTTACCTGCCCACAATTCATGGGATAGTCATTCTTTTATTAGAAGCAACCTTGAGCATTGCACTGACTGTACTGAGGGAATACATGCTGTAAGAGTGCTCCAAATGAGGTTGTACTACTGCACTGCTGCAGTTTGCTACGGGGGCAGTGCTTCTGGGTTTTGACAACTGAAACAACGATAGAAGTAATGCAGGGTGTTTGGCAAGGATGTGGGGTCGAGTGCCACTGTGAAGAGCGGGGTATCCAGCTCAAGCCAGAGAAATGCTGTCAGGTTTTGTGGATGCATACCCCCTGAAGATTTTTTTTTTATTTCATTTTTTTTGTTCATGTGCAAATGATGAGTTTATTTAATTGAGTGTGATTTTGCTTTTCTTTTAAATGTCCAGAATTCCATGAAAGAAAACACCAAGAACATGCCACTGCATTGCCTTAATATTGTCACCCCTCAAGTCATTCAATAATAGATGTATTTATTTATGTTTGTTTCTAGGTCTTCTTGGTCAATATGCCCATGGCTTTTTTTCTTTATTAGACATGACTTATGCTTTTATGTTGGTGTTGGTCTTTCTTGAATAGGTCAAGGACAGCACAACAGCTGTGTGGAGACCTTAAAATGCAGTACTTATTGGTATTTCTCATCTAGACTTGAGATTAACACATTTGAAACCCTTGTGTTTGGAACAGTTCTCATTTCCACTGTGTTTTTCTTTTTTAATATATTTCTCTGAACCTGGATGAATCCACTTTTTGAGTTGCGTTTTAACTGGAGGCAATGATGAAGTCCCAACGTCAACCATTTTTTCTTTTTTGGTAGTTGGAGATAAAAAGTTGTGTTTTGAAGGCCAATTTTAGACCACAATTGAAATGTACCTAATGAATTAATTTTAAGTGGGTTGGAAGGTTTCATTAGTTTCAAAGACTGAAATATCAAGCTGTAGAGTGAATGCTACAATCCTCAAGGGCAGTAGCTGATTTTAGTTTGAATTTCATTACACATCACTTTTGCCCGCTATACAAACACAGCTCATTTCAGTTTAACTGTTTTGGTAAATATGTAAATGTAACAATCAAGGCCCCAAACCAAATGTTAACTTTCTGTTTTATTTATTCATTCTTGCTTTGGCCTCGAATAGACTTCAGGTCACAAGGCAGGGACAGCAGGAGGTCATATGATGGAGGAGGCATTCTTAAATACGTAGTAGAGGTGTTCACAAGGGTTCTTGGTGTATGAGACCAGATTCAGGTCTGATTAATATTTTGGCCTGCAAATGTTTTCGACTGAGCTTGGCTCAGGACAGATTGATCATATATATCGACTGATAATTAACAAGATAAATCAGTACAGAAATCCCAAAGCTTTGTTTGAGGTTTCCATCGGACAAAAGAGGTTTATGTTGATGCTGTTTAAATAAAAAACTCACTGCCTATCTTGATCACAATGCTTCAATAAACTGATATATGGTATTGTTATCCAAATTCTCAATTTTTCTTCCTTAAAGATGCAATATTGACTTAAAAATTGGCCAAATGTCAAATTCCAACTCAAACAGATAAGGTAGGATGCAATTGCTAATTGCTGCTAACAATGCATAAATGCATAAATGTCAGAATGTCAAAACTGCCATGGAACTGCCTGCCTGCTTTAACATGAATGAATACATATTGGTCTTTAACTCTCAAATGTTCATGTTGGTCCCTTTTTTGGATTCGGCCTAGACTTGTGGACCCATGAAGACCTCTTCTACATATCCAACAACATACCTTACATAAGTATGCAGGTGCAAATGACAATGGCCAACATATGCCAAAGACACGTGGCATTGTTGTGAAAACTCAACGAGAGGTGTTCTGTGCCTGAGAGTGTGAAACAACTGTTCTTTTATCTGAATTCCGATAGAAGCACAAATCAAACGAGACAGCTTTTATCTGTTCCATCACTACAGACTGCAGATTGAGAACACTGTGTGCAGTCATAGTTTAAGGCAACTGTGTTCACGAAATAGCAGAGCAAGATTTTGGTTTTATATCTTGTTCATTTTCTGTTGGTCAGATTTCACCATGTTTACAACATGTCCATATATATAAAGCACAAAAAGTAAGGAAATTTGTGTTTGGTAGATTATTTCTTTGTGGTAACAATGCTTCTTGGCAATACATTTTATACTGTTGGAAAGTCTGTTTATTTCCCTTTTAAATGGTGCCACATCTGTAAGGAACATGCATTTGTGGGATGAGCAGCAGAGTATGTGGGTTGCACCCATTAAAAATTTGCCAAATCTTCTCTTCCAAACGGTTTATTTGCTATTGACTCTTGTTTGGTGGATTGGACAATTGAAGTCTGAAGAAACGAGACATACTGGCAATTTAATATTATTAATTTAACAAACAGGAGCCTTAGTGGCATGTGGAAGAACCATACGTAGCCACAACAGCGTGGCAACTCCTCATGCTGGTCACAGCCTGGTCACACACAGAGCAGGGTTTCTTAGAGACTTAGAATTTGGGAGTGGAGCGGACGGAACGGCCAGCCAGCAGTCCTGACCTCAACCCCATTGAACATTTGTGGGATCAGCTTGGACGTGCTGTTCATGGCACATTGACCAACACAACCACTTTGGCTGACTTGTGACAAATGCTGGTTGAAGAATGGGATGCCATCCCACAGCAGTGTGTGACCAGGCTGGTGATCAGCATGAGGAGGAGTTGCCACGCTACTGAGGCTCCTGTTTGTTAAATTCATAAACTGTTACATTGCCAATATGTCTTGTTTCTTCAGACTTCAATCAAGAGTAAGCTGTTTGGTAGATAAGATTTGGAAAATGTTTCTTGGGTGCAACTCACATACTCAGCTCTGCTGCTCATCTCACAAATGTATGATCCTTACAAATGTGGCACCATTTAAAAGGGAAATAAATAAGCTTTCCAACAGTATAAGAATAATTGGCAAGAAGCATTGTTACAACAGAGAAATAATTTACCAAACACAAATGTCCATACTTTTTGTCTTTTGTCACACTGACAATATATATATATATATATATATATATATATATATATATATATATATATATATATATATATATATATATATATATATATATATATATATAATAAAATGTATTTGTATTTTTTTTTTCATCTAATTGGTCCCAGATCGTGTCAGGTAATAAGTGCGGAAATAGGTTAATCAGGGCAGCATATCTGTGTTGTTGTTTTAAGTTCCTTTATGAAGAAAACAGAAAAAATACAATTCATAGAGGACTACATGAAGGCAGAAAGCATAAGTTAAAGTGCACATTACAAATTGTAATGGCTTCCCTCCAGGAAAAGATCACATGGTGTTTGGTCCCACAGTTTTAGCAGTTAAACTGTAAATTAAGGAGTTCTCAGTCATAAAAATCCAACATCTCATTTTAAAAGATTCTTTCCCAAACAAATTTTGTTCAGTATTTAATTCATGTTCCCCTTAAACACATTAGTGTAAAGACAGATGTAAATAGTACATTAGGTTGAGAAGGGTTTCTTTTTTATCTACAATAACTGGGATTAATGAAAAAACTACTTTTGGTTTAACTCTACAGAGTGACTGTCTAACAACTTTGTGTCTTAATACTGTAGATCGTTCAGTTGTTCAAGTGTAAATGGTTTATTAATATGTGGCTTATATAAACTGGCTTATTATTGCAATGAAAAGACAATGAGTTGTATCCTGTTTATGGAAGGAGGGTGTTACTTGTTTTGGGGGATATTTATGATTTTGTGTACATCAGACTTTTGTGCTGTTTAATAAATCCTCTCCTGATTACTGACATGTAAGCATGTTTAATCACTGATCAAGTGTTGTTTTGTCAATATTATTTCTACTATTTGACACCTGATGCCTCTAAAAACCAATAATGTGTTCTTACTTCCCTATGCAGTCTGTGTCTCTCAATTAGCCCCAAGTCCACTGGTTCCTGTTAATCGCAATTTAAAAACAGTCACAAATATAGCTACATTTGTTTTTGATATAATTCCCAAAACAAGTGGCAGCTGCCATTTTTTATATAGATGCTACTCTAACAGCATGAAATGATGCGTTGGTTATTTTCAGCAGTGGATTGAACCACATTTGGTTCGCTCATGAGTATTTGTCCACAGCAGGACACCTTACCTAAATTTGAGTATCCATGGTAATAAAGGAACATGTCACCTAAAGCAATGTCGTGACCACTGATGGAAAATGTACCCAGAAATCAAACTTGAGTAAAGATATAGCGTTAAAATATTACTTTGGTAAAAGGATAGGTCACTTGCATTATATGAATAATACTTGAGTAAAAGCTTTGGACATTAATGTAACCTACGTAAGTAAAACTAAATTATGCATATATTTACATGTGTTATATGTATATACTGTATACAGGGGTTGTTGGATCTGATATTTAGCATTTTTGGGATCATCTGAAAATTGAATTACAACTTTGACATATGCAACAGTCAGTATTCAACATGCAAGATAACTAGCAACAAAGTTATCAAATAAATATAATGGATCATTCAAATTGTAATATTTGCCTCCAAATAATAAAACAAGATTTCTCATTTAAGTCTTACTCAGTTGTCTCTTATTATTAAATATGTGTATACGGTTATGCTTTCTCAGTGCAGGAACAAAGGAATGGCTCTCCACTTCTGTCAAAATAATGTTTTGACAAACTGACTATAATGTTGTTAAACCTCACATTTAACACACTTCCCTCAGTAATTACAGTATGTTTACAAAAAAGTGCCAAAAATATGCTAAGATTTCAGGTGGTGCAGACTTACGTGAATTTAAATCCAACCAAAGCAACCATGTATGCGATAAATATGTTGACTTTTTGATTCAGTTATGTGTCCAGTCATGACAGTGGGAGTATTAAAAAACCCAGGGCCCCAAGATGGATAACAACACTGCGTGGTACCATATGTTTGTATGACGCTAAGCGGAAGCTGTATTCCCAAATAAGGACTAGTGGGTGGGGCCACTTTAATAGTGAACATGTGACCAGCCTAATGCCACATTCAGGTGGCTCTCGCAAAGATCAGTTCTCAGCACCCTTATTGAAGAGTTTGGTCAGAATTAGCATTACAAATCATCAGTCAGCATAATTATGTCTTTTTTTTTGTATGTTTTTGTGATGAAAAGCACCACGCGACTGAATTGTCCTCCATTTACAGAGTGCAGTGTGCAAGTTGCTGATACATCATAATGAATTATTGAAACTAAAGACTTAACCGTATATAGTTGATATATCACTTGGTGCTTCTATACTCCCAGCGCTTTTTATCTTCCACGTCAGACGCTCGTCTCTTAATCCGAGGGTTGGTGTTTTTTTATATGTATTTGTCGTTGATGTGGGTCGTTCATATGAGAGCTCGCGTTATTTCTGACAGCACCTGAAGGCAACAGACCCTCCGTTAAGCTAGTACATAGAGACGCCTTCATCCTAAGAGCTGGACCGCAGCGTTTTAAGGTGACATTCGAGGGTTTGTTTGTGTTCGCTGGACAAAATGCTTAACTCGCAGAGATCCCTGTCCGAGCTGCCCAGGATGACGGCTGCCAGTCAGGTGGAGAGAGCTGTGTTGGTGAGTTGTTGTGCCTCTGCTGCAGCAGTGCGAGTAGGCAGGCACACAGTGCTGTTGTGCTAGCTGGATTTACCGAGCTGTCGGTCATTATAACATGTTGACATATGTAATCGATATTGTATAATAATGTTACCGGGTTAGCAGGACAGTCACATCCTCGCGCAGCAGCGCAGGTGCTACACCCATGGCAGCTGTGTGACGTTGACCGCGGGCCTGATGTGTGGGAGTGCTCACAGCGGCAGAGCTGCGCATGTTTCTATATGATGATCAGATCACATATGTTGCCCACTACTAAATATCTCAGTCTGCTTTTCATACAGAGTCAACCACTCTCAGTAGAAACCGTCAATGACTGCCTGTCGTAGATATTATAACGTTTGACTTACATTAAATTCAACAATATGAAAGCAAACATGAAGTTAATGTCATGTACACAAAACAGGCATTATGGTATGTCTCAGAATGGTTGTTAGGATGAAAGTATATAGGAGCTGTAATTAATCCACTATGTTGCACTGTTTCCCCTAGAAAAAGGTTCCTGCTGTTGACCAATGTTCAATAAAACAAATATGAAAACCTTGATAGAACACATAATCATGTGGATATAATGATGATACAACTGCCACTAGTCAAGGGGCTCTGCCCTGAATGTAGTAGGTGTTTCCCTGCTCCAGCACACCTGATTCAAATGAATGGGTTGCTGATCACGTGAATCAGGTGTGCTGGAACAGGGATCATCTAAAGCAGGCAGGGCAGGGGGGCCCAGGCACAGGAGTAAAACACTGAGCTTATGCAGGTTTGTTGTGTCAAAAATCTAATGTATCATTAAACCCTTGTGCAGTCATGTCAGCACAGCTGAAAACTGTTGTGCTGATTTAAGAAGCAGTAAAATGTGCCCTCCTTCAGCTCCTTGGGAACCAGCATTTGTGCATTAGCAACACACATTATCCAGACATCAGAAAAGGACATTTTGAGAAAATGCAGAAATGAAATGTGGAGGAGTGTATGTCAGCATTAATACAATAAATAGACATGACCTATGTAGTCATATTTCATGGTGTCTTATTTGTTTCTGTGATATCGAACATTTGGGTGTACGTGTTCTGCACACTTGCTTGGACTTGAATCAGGAATGAGCGTCACTAATCTGCAAGGACAGGAGTCCTGTTCCATACATGTTTAACTCTGTAAACCTTGATTTATTGTTTAATAAATATATCGATTTTAACTTGGGTTGGTTAAAGAGATACTATGTAGTTTGGCAGAAAAGGTATATAATAAAAAATGTATACACACAATTTTTATATCTATCTATCTATCTATCTATCTATCTATCTATCTATCTATATATATATATATATATATATATATATATATATATATATATATATATATATATATATAGCTGTAATTCAAATACTGTTTTATTTGTGAATTATTGAATTTTGGTTCTCTTAGCTACATCTGAGCATGTTTGTGATTCCTTGTGTGTGTATTCTAAATTTGCTCATTTTTCACTGGATTTAAATTTGTCCTGAACATCCAAGAGACCCTAAGGATAGTTTATGACATGTATTTGCTGAATGGTTGCAGTAATCAAATTAATAACAGGAAGTCATTTTTGATCTATTATCTGTCAGTGTCCAGCAGTGAGAGAGGAGCTGTACTGTTGTACTGTTTTCATAATCAATTAATCATTCCAGCCTAAACAATAGTTCCAGTCTCTTAAATGTGAGGATTTGCTGCTTCTCTATTTTCTCTTTGGGTTTTGGACTTTTGGTTGAACAGAAGAAGCAGTTTGAAGTCTTCACTTTGGATTCTTTTGAAATTTTATACACTGAACGATTACAGATTAATTGTGTAAGTAATTGGCATATTAATTGATAATGAAAGTAATCGTTTGATATAGTCATTCGCACCTGTGAGAGAGAAATATACATGGTGTAAGGAAAAACAGAAATTCATCTATGGACTGGATGGTTTTGATGTCGCTTATTAACCCACGTCTTCTTTAAATCTTCTCTTCTTTCTGTCAGGAGGAGGAATTCAACTGGCTGCTTAAAGAAGAAGTGCACGCTGTCCTCAAGCAGCTCCAGGATGTCCTCAAGGTAACAGTTCTGTTACAAGCTGTCTTGTATATGGTATACCGTGGCACATAATTGTGGAGTGGAAGGAAAATGAGACATGGTTTTCAAAATTCTGCTGTTCTGTGAAGGCTTCAGAGGTTTGTTAGAGAACATTAGTGAACAAACAGCATCATGAAGCCCAAAGAAGACAGCAGACAGGTCAGGGATAAAGGTGTGGAGAAGTTTAAAGCATGGTTAGGATAGAAATATCCCAAGCTTTGAACATCTCACAGAGCACTGTTCAATCCATCACCTGAAAATGGAAAGAGTATGGCACATCTGCAACCTACCAAGACATGGCCGTCCACCTAAACAGACAGGCTGGGTAAGGAGAGCACTGACGGGAGAGAGCCATTGTTGAAACAAAGCCATGCAGTTTGCCACAAGCCATGTGGGGGGCACAACAAACATGTGGAGGAAGGTGCTCTGGTCAGATGAGACCAAAATTGAAGTTTTTGACCTAAATGCAGAACACCATGTGTGGCAGAAAACTGACACTGCACATCACCCTGAACACACCATCATGGAAACATGGTGGTGGCAGCATCATACTGTGGGGATGCTTTTCTTCAGCAGGGACAGAGACGCTGGTCTGAGTTGATGGGAAGATGGTGGAGACAAATACAGGACAATCGTGGAAGAAAACCTGTTAGAGTCTGCAAAAGACTTGAGACTGGGGCGGAGGTTCACCTTCCAGCAGGACAACGAGCCTAAACATCCAGCCAGAGCTACAATGGAATGGTTTAGATCAAAGCATGTTCATGTGTTAGAATGGCCCAGTCAAAGTCCAGACCTAAATCAACATGAGAATCTCTGGCAAGACTTGAAAATTTCAGTTCGCTGGTGAAGACATGCCCCAAAAGACTTGCAGCTGTCATTGCAGCGAAAGGTGGTTCTACAAAGCATTGACTCCGGGGGGCCGAATACTTTTGCACGCCACGCTTTTTATGTTTTATATTTGTAAAACATTTTTAAAACTATGTATCAGTTTCCCTCCACTTCACAATTATGCACCACTTTGTGTTGATCCATCACATAAAATTCCAATAAAATACATTTACGTTTGTGGTTGTAACGTGACAAAATGTGTAAAAGTCCAAGGGGTATGACTTTTGCATGCTGCTGTAGTTGTATTTAGAGCTGAGTGAAGACGACCATCTCACCACCTGTACACATGAAGATCTGTTGATTTGTTATGGTTAGTACTCAGCCTGTGCAATCAGTTGGATCATGTTATCTGTAGTTCTGGAGGATGTTTTCCATCTGAGGAAATAACCTTGATAATACCATAGTGATAAGATTGAAGACTCAAGTGTGCATCTATAAAGTGGTGGCAGGGAGTCTGAAAGATGTGGGTGTTGAAGAGGTAGGTAGAGTTTATGAAAGAGATGCTTTCAAGTTGCATTGTGGGAAATGTTTGATCCAGTGTTGGAGACTACAGGTCGAGGTATTTTGGCCTCATGACCTGCATGACCCCCAACGTAATGGATAAAGAATCACTGCAGAAGGCTTCAAGGAACAGTTCATTTGCAGAATTATTTGAATTAGGATCCAATATGTGCTTGCCTTCTCCGAAACAACTGAAGTAGCTGGAGACTTAACTGACAAAAAATGGCTCCATACAGCTCGTCCGATATAATAAAAGTATCCAGAAGCCCCAAAACCCAAAATTGATTTGAAAAGCCAAAATCTTCACTGTACTTGCAAAGTTAAAAATGTTGTTGTGCATCCCCTCTGAGTGCACAAGCTCAACCGTGTGTCAAGTCCTCCATGAACTATGTTGGACAAGCTGTGTAGAGACAGTTAATGTTCTTTGTATTTTTTTTAAAACAAGTCCCCAGCTCCTTCAGTTGTTTAGGAGAATGCTGCAAAGCTGTTTTGCTCTGAAGCTCCGTAAATGTTGGGTGGACTTAAAAGTTCCTTAAAAGTTATCTGATGCCTTAACAACAAGTATGCAATCAGTGCGTGGACTGGCCATCTGGAGCAGTCAGTATCAATCAATGTTAACACAAAGGCTGTAGCTTCACACCCGTGTGATTAAGATTTGTTACTGATGGTTGGTTTTCTCTGCCATCGACAGGAGGCATCAAGACGTTTCTCCATGCCGACACCAGGTCTGGAGAGTCAGCTCAAACAGGAAAACTTCATCCTCGGCAGCTCAACGTAATACCTATATAACCATTATTTTTTTCAAATTAAGTGAGTCTTTTTTACGTGTGCAGTTTCTGTGCTCGTCTTCAGTGAAATCACTGGCCCTCTCCCTTATTTAACAATGTCTTTCTGTGGAGGAACTGGCTGTCAGATGCTCAGTGATAGTTGGTTTGAAATATGCTGAGAATGAACATGTTGGTCATTTCTGTCATGATGTAACCTTTCAGAGCTGTTGCCCTCCCTTCCCGTAAAGTGTCTGTGCCTCTCTCCACGCTGTAATAAAGATGTGACGTGTTGTTTTGCAGCATGGATCAAGTGAAGGGGGTGCTGACTCTGCAGGGCGAGGCTCTGACTCAGGCTGTGAGTTTGTCTCTTCTCACTGAGGCTGAGTCTTCCCTTTGTGGGAAAATGACACATTGGTTAAAGCTCACATGGTCCCTGTTAATGTTTTGCTTATTTTAACAGGACATAAACCTGAAGGTTGCAAAGAACAACCAAGCGCTGCACTTTCAGTTCAGAGAGGACAAGCAGTGGAAACTGCAGCAGGTACAGTTCAGTCAGTCACATGTAACACCATGATTACTATTTGAAAGTATCTTAGATCAGAGTTAGAGAAGGATGCCCAGCCTGATACTCACTGCAGGGCCTGATGCCAGCTCAAGACATTCTTTCACATACTGTACAACTGTATGATTAAGAACACTCTATTCTTTCATTCAGCATTCAGCACATTTCACTGCGTACTGATAACTGATGCCAACAGCAACTTTCTTAGCTTGGCTTTAGATATAAACTTTAGTTTTGTATGTACATTTTCTTAATGTTGCAGTCCTGCTTTACCCGTCCCGCTCACCGTCCCACCTCTGTCTTGTCTCCGTTCATCTATCAGATCCAAGATGCTAGGAATCACGTGACCCAGGCTCTGCAGCTGCTGAGCAGCCATGATGACAGCTACCACTTCAAGACGGGGGCTGAGGTTAATAAGGTCTGTCCTCTGTCAGCTCGTGACAGCCACACCCTGCTCCAACCAGCGCACAGCTGAACATGGAGGAGATCCCGTTAACTGTGTCAGTGATACTGGCTTCATGTTTCTGTTCCTGCTGCAGCTCATGGATGCAGTGATGCTTCAGCTGACGCGAGCACGGAACCGCCTCACCACTCCGGCCTCCATGACGCTTCCTGAGCTGGCCACCAGTGGTCTGATGGTACAGGACACGAGACAGTAAACACTACACAAACACAGCTTTCACACCATCAGGGTCAATGTTGAACAAATAAAAACATTTGATAAGAATCCCTGGTTATCAAAGAGTTCTGAGCAAGACTGTCAATGTGGTCAAAAGTATGAAAAGCTCATACTTTTGTGTACTACTGTTTTGGGCTGTTTTTCCTGGATTGGTCTGGACCTCTTTGTTCCTGTATACAGTGATATTTTAGACACCTAGCTCCCAACCTTTTTTGGCTTATGACACTTTAAGTGTAAACATATGGCTCTTAAGTCAAATGGGAAAGAGTTCCAAAGTTAAGGAGCCACAACCTCAAAAGCAGGGTCTCCTTTGTTTTAAGCCTAGATCAAAGATCTACCAGAAAACCCTGTTCAGAGGACCTTAAAGACCTGCTGCCGACACAGGACACAGTTATCGTCTGTCCCTTTCTTGTTTGAACATCACAATGCCTCCAGTTCACAAAGGCTGGTCCATAGAGAAAGGGATTTCCCTGTCTGGTGTGGAAGAACTTTACTTTAGGCCTGCACAGAGCCCTGACCTCAACCCCCTCCAACATTATGAGCTAGATTCTATCACCATCATCAGTGTGGGTCCTCACTGATGCTCTGGTGGCTCAATAGGAGAAAAACCCTGCAGCAGGTTTAACTGGTAGACAGACTGAATCTAGAAGAGTGGACGCTGTTACAGCAGCGAGTAAGTGCTCATCGAGTCACAGTCACGCTGTCGACTGTGAATGTTAGGGTGTCCACATATTATTGGCCATGAAGTGTAAGTATTGAGGGGGGCATTGGAAAAACCAGTCTTGCGTGTCTTCACCCTGCTCTGTTTGTCTCCTTCCATCAACAGAAGATGTTCACTCCTCCCATGCCAGGAGATGTCATGGTGAACTTCTACATCAACCTAAGCAAACTGTGTCTGACTGTGTACCAACTTCATGTGCTCCCTCCCAACACCACCAAGGTTGGAACTTTTTTGACTCTCTTCAACACTATATGAAGCAGCACACAGCCTCACGTGACTGATGTCTCGTGTTTTCTTTTATCGTCTCAGAATTTCAAGCCAGCTGGAAGCTCTGTGTTGCACAACCCAGGAGCAATGTTGTAAGACCTGCCTCAGTTCTGTCCTTTCTTTGTTTCTGTGGCATTTAGTACATATACAAATATTAAACTGAACAATACATGAAGTGGATACTTCTTTAAAAAAGATTGTTTCTGGTAGCGTTTACATTGAGAAATAATTTGTGTAACTTCAGTTTGGCACTATACCACGCTCAGGATGTGTATCTTCCAGGTCCCTTTAATCAGTCTTTCCTCCACAGTGAGCTCAACAACAACCGGTTTGAAGTGAGCCACGTTCACAAGGTAGAGTGTGTGGTGCCTTGGCTAAATGATACGCTGGTGTTCTTCACCATCTCCCTGCAGCTCTGTCAGCAGCTCAAGGACAAGGTGGGTGTCTCTCATGCAACATGACAGTGAACAAATTGAATCAATTCTCACTTGATGAATCTTAAAGTGACATGGACTCTCTAAAGCTGTAGTAATCTATGTATGCTAAATATTTCAACAACAGAGCTGCCAAGTGGGAGGGGCTGCTGCTCCCACTCTGTCTTCCCATTTCAAGTTTTCCTTTACATACATATTTTTTCTATACCAGTTTTAATTATTGAAGTAGTTAGTTAGTTTGTTAGAAATCATATTTCATCTGTCATTTTAGCATGTGAGACAGCTCTAAGTGCTACAATACCCATGAGCCTGTGCTGGCCTTGCCACGGAGAAGAAGCCAGACTCACAGAAATCCTAAACGCTTTGTCATGCAGTCGAAAACAAAGGATATCGTCATAGTTACTGAATTCATCACACAGCAACACGATTATTTTGTTACATTACTTAATTATTAGCATTGCAAGATGAAATGAAGTTTGTTATGACATGTATTAAGAGATAAGCTAATGCTAAAGATTGGTTTCGAGGCTGGTGCACTTGGATGGAAAAGGTGACAGAGATGCCATGAGAATTTCAAAATAAAGGTGTCTATTAAAGATGATGATACGGATCGATGTTTACACTTTGCAGCAATGATATCGGATCATTTGTTATTGATCTATTAATAATCCTATCAAATACTGCAGCCTCAAGCTAGCTTTCATCACTGTGCTTCCATATTGGATTCATTCCTTGAAGGCTACTGTTGGCCTCAAATACAGTATATCATTGGCAGGTAGATAATTAACCTTGCATTTGTTATGTATAACCTAACTAAGCTCCTCTGTCCTCCTCTCACTGCAGATATCTGTCTTCTCCAGTTTCTGGAACTACAGACCTTTCTAATCCACCTCCTGTCCACCTCCAGAGACCGCTCAGACTAAACTAACCTAAATAACTAAGTGTAAGGGACATCCTCAAAAGGCTTTTATTTTTTTATATATTTATCATCCCGTCATTCACTTCCAAGTGTTGCATGATTAGCTGAGGGAGCCAATCAAAGCCCAACAGATATCAATGTTTGCCATTCACAGTCGTGTTAGCCCAGCCGACTGATGTTTTTCTGATACACATGTATTGCATTTCCCAGCACTGACTTGAAGATAACAGTGAATGAATGTGACTGTTGCTGTTTTGTTATTAGAATTTTTGTGTTGTTACATTCGAGAAACGTAGTACTTGTTGAGTAGTCATCTGGTTCTTATCCCAACGTCTCGTGAACTGTCATGTTGTTTGGAACACTAATATGTGCACTCAGGGTTGAAAGACGGAGCAGCACTAAGAGCTCACAGTGGGAGGATTTTTTCTGGAGTACTTTGAGTTCCTTTACAGCAGTTTCAAAGTTTCCTCATTTGTTTGCCCTCTCAGAATATACTTTGTTTCTCTCAGGCTCCAGAGGAGCCCCTGGTTTTCCATGTCAGATTCAGTTTTGTGTTCATGGTTAACACTACTATGATGGAGTATGGTGTTGTCTGGAGGGGCTTTGAGAAGTCTGAGACAGGCAACCTTGGGGGATTTTCAAACATATATACACATCCAAGGAAGTACCAGATGGTGGCGTCTCCCTACTATATATCTTTGTTTGAAGGCAGCTGTCATGTTCTACTTTTTTAAGAAATGTCTAGAAAATTAAAAAAACGTGTTCAGTTCTCAGCAGCTCCAACAGTAGTGACAACTGCAGCCTTGGGAAAAAAACCTGAATGCAAAGTAAACAAGCCTGATTCAGGAAGGGTGGCCCTGTCTGAGACCGACACTTCACATAGATTCACTGATTGTGCAGAGGACCAACGTGTTTGCCAAACTATAATTACGATGCCTGATATGGATCTTTTTTTTAGCTAATACCAATAACGATCTGATTCCCATGGCAATACTAATATAATAACTGTTAAATTCACATTTTTGTGTTTTTAAAAAAAAGTTCCTAAACTGTTGTTTGTTTATGCATGGTAAGAAGTGCTAAGATGGAGTGAGCTGTCGGGTTTCAGCCTGTTCAACCGCCTCCAAGTGACCGAAAAAAGACTTTTGTCAAAGCTTGTGTCTGTGAGCAGCAGAAAGTCACTGCAATCAGATGGCGGAACATAGAAATGGATCGCTAGATTCCTCTATAGATGTTTGTTCTTGTCTAAATCAGTGGATGTAAATGTGTGTTTTCCTCTTTTTGGGTCGCAGATTCCTTATAGAAAGTCTGCGTTTGAAAGTGGGTGTATGGGATTGAAGTGGCCATTTGCTTGGAACGTGGGTCCAACAAACATTGAAGGGTTGGATTTTGGGATTTGTACGCTCCAGTGTTTTCTGGACTTGACCCAAAGTAGGAACTAAAAGTCAGGATATCTTGTAAATATAAGTCCTCTTTATGCAAGGACAATAGAAAAACCCAGGAGCAATCTTTGAATCTCAGTACATCCAGCTGTACTAATGAAACCGTCCACAGTGTTGTGTCTGCTCATGTTCTCCTGGACGACATTAAGCATTTCTTATAAAAATGTCTCCCTTACTCTGAGGATTTGTTTGAGTTTCAGTAATTCCTTCATTTTTCCTTATGAGACACGTTTTAAGGCCTAGTTTAAACTGCTGAGTGTTGCACACGCAGATTATATTTTTGCCAGGGGGAAAAAACAAACGTCTTAGCTGTGAGGGGATGCAATAGTATGAGGAGAACATTTCCCACTGTGATCTTTTAGGGAATACAAACATGTTGGTTAAAGAAAGTATGTTTTTTCGTTCACTGACAGTATGGTACCATGTGTTTGTGGCCCAGACCCCCAATGTCTGCCCTATCACACACCACTCATTGCTTTATCCAGGTCACATGATGTCACAACACCCTCACACCCTGCTCATCTCATGCAATGGTGAATGATGAAAGAAATTCATACGGCTGCTTTTCTGGTCGCCTTCTATCCAAAGCACTCCACTGCACCTCGATGCTCAGCCATCACCCTCACACACCTACTGAACCACCAGGAGCAATTTGGGGTTCAGTATCTTGTGCAACGACAGCCAGAGAGCAAACCACCGACATTCTGATCAGTGGGCGATCTGCTCTACGTCCAGCGCCACTTATGTACTTAAAAGATCACTACACTGATTTAGCATTGGAGTCAAAACCAGTGCAGCAGAACCAGATATCTTCATTTATTCCACACATTTCATTGCATTGATTTAAAAAGATAAAATAAAATCTGGCAGCTACATTACCCACAATTCAACTTGAACAGCGACAGCTGGGTGGGAGATTGGAGTGTGTCATCTGAGTAGTAGCTGAGAGGAGCAGTCTGGTATGCTCACTTCTTCCTAACACTACAAACTTGTGATCTGTAACCAACAGTGACTCAAATGACATCACATGAGGGCACTTACCAAACTTCACACAGCTCCTTCTAGGGACGCAAAAGGGTTTATACTACTGTTTTCACAGATGCAGTAGTTCTCCAAACACCTGGAAACCTTTGATGTTGAACACATCAGTCTGAGGTTCAGGCTCTGGATCACATCGCGTGGGACGGATGGTTGAGATGAGGAAAGATTATCAGGTTCCTGTTAAATTGGTCATATGATAAACAAAAACACTACATTAACAGTATGACACTATTACCATTATATTACATAAAATGGGGTTTAATAATATTAAGCAACCGTTTTTATCTGTTTTGGTTTTCAGGCGGAACTGGAAACTGGTCATTACAATAACTCCTAATTGACATTAACATGGCATTAGGTCAGACTTTGGATCTGGGCCAGTGCTTTGTTTTTTGGTGGGTGTTTTTTATTTGTTGTTGTTGTTGTTCATTGCCCCATGTGGTGGAAATGTCATGACTCACATTCCCTGTTTGATACTACACAGATATGTCTAAATGATAAGCTACGCGTCATGTCTGTTGATGTAATCTTTGATCTGTCTGCTCCGTGTTCATATTTATTTTACACGTTTTGCACATGCGTTGATTCCCTGTGAACCAAACACTTATCCAATCATGAACAAATGACATAATTCCAGTAAGTGTTAATCTAATTTAAAAAGCTGCCTATCATTAAAATGTGGAAATTATTTATCTGATATCTGTGCAATAAAAAAAAGTTAAATTATAAGCTGTCCATGTTTAGCACTCCTTTTGGCTCTCACTGCCTGCTTCAGTGAAACTTCACATAAAGATGTCTGCATTCAACTTTTCATTACACTTTGTCTCCACTGTTCGGATGTATTTGTGCCAGCTGTGTCTCACGGTTCACATAAAATGCACTTTATTAGCTTTGAATGAGTTTTGGGTCTTTTTACCCACTTCTTTATACTTTTAATACAATTATGATATGAATGGAACATTTCACCCAAAATAAAAAATCTAGTTATTATCTCCTCATCTTCATGCTGATGGAAAGTCAGGGGAAGTTTTGTAGCCCACAGAACATTTGTGGAGCTCCGCAGCAAATCTGCAGCATTCTCCTACACAACGGATGAGGGATGTATGATAGATGTTGATGGGGACTTCTTTTATAAAGTGAAAAACAAACAGAAATAATATAATAGACGTTAAAAGACGTTACAATATATACATCATCAATGTCGGGCTCATGTACCTGCCTCAGAGCTACAGTGAAGATAAATGACGTCTTTTTAAGTCACTTTGGGATTTTGGAGCTGCCAGAGACTTGGATCCACCAGAATGGGGGGTGAGTAGAATATCAATCAATATATCAGTTCACTGAATATCAATGTTTGAATGAACTGTTCCTTCTAAAAAATTCTCACTCTCAATGAAGAGAAAAATATGAATCCTGACAGAGTAAAGAACATAGAGAGGCATTAAGATTCTTACTCCATAATCAGTATATAGTCACATGTAGCCACGTGGGACTGGATCCACAAAGACAGACATTGACTGTGGCTTAGATCAAACAGTGTAAGCTCTTTCACTGTACTTAAACTACTAATACCAATCATGTAAAAATACTCCATTATAATTACAAGACCTGGATTAACATCTGACCTATAGCACTGAAGTGTTCTCTCCTGAAGAGGTTTTGGCAGGTTGCTTATCTGTGAACATGGGGGGAACTGTTTGGCAGTTGAATAAAAACGTATCCTCTTTCTGTTGATGAAGGTTCTCAGTCATCCAGGTTCTAACTAACTGGAGAGGAGTTTGCAGGCCTTGGCAGTCCAACTCTTCAGGTTGAAACTCTGCGTCCACTTACATTTGAAGGAGAAAAACCATTCCTTTGAGGACAACAATGTAAACTTCTTGGCTGGAGAAGACAGATGGTTTGAAAGAGGAGTAAAAGAATCCATGTATGTCAAGCTGAAACGACCATCTTTGAACAGAGGAGGTGGACTACAACATTACTTATCACCCACCCATAATGCAGTTCTGAGTTCCCTCCCCAGACAGTTTAACAACCATTCACACCTGGACTCACCTTGCCCCAGCAACCCACATGACAGCCAGTTGTGTCAATGACCCACAAGTGGTCCTAATAACTCTGAAACTCAGAGCTCACACACTCCTTAATGACTCTGTAAGGACACTCCCACACAGGGTTTAAAAGCCTGCAACTCCCCTCCAGTTAGTTAGAACTGAAGAAGCCTCTTGGCTGAGAAGTGAAACGTCTCAAAGTAAGAAACACATCCAGTTGCCTACAGTACAGCACTTAGAAGTATTCTATTTTTTCATCTGTCCTAAGCTCTCTCATCTGGAGCCTTCTAGTAACTACTAACTTAATACTCATTCAACTGCAGGTGTCAACAATGAAAATTTGAACATAAAACATAAGAAAAAGTCATGGATTCTTACCACTGGAACTCAAAGTAACCTATTATAACCAACTATGTTATGATAAAACATGATAATGCTCAGACATATGAATGTGAAAAATAGAACTTACAAGGTCATTAAATGCTACAATAATTCTTGATCTGACTTGCTGATCATAGACATTATACCATCTGCCAAACTAACAGCAGATTAACAGCAATTATAATACATACTACCGAGCCAAAAGAAAGACATGACGGCAATGCTACATAACTTGCTAGCACAAAATATATACACCTTGTGTTTTTAAATCATAAACACAATAACTTTAATTATTTGATTAATTGGTTTATTTGTTTATTTTATGCAATTTAATTATTTGCATCCGTAATGCTGAGTTTTAAACCAGCTGTTTGACAGATGTGGAGCAGTAAAACTTGACACTGTTCTGAATGCATCACTGCAATCTCTGCACACGTGTCTTTAAAATGGTGATCTGTATGTTGCTCTGATGTTTTCCGAGAGAAACAAAACACAGGAAGACTGAAAGTTTGAAGACAAAAACTAATTGAGATACTGTTGGAGCCCACAGAGAGCGAGGTAGTCCACAGCTCTGAGCGATCCGGCCTGGTTAAGCCTTTAAATCTTCCTGTTGACCTCAGAACAACACATCCGTCTTTTGTTTTATGATTTATAGTGTCAGATGATTCTGCGTACTTTGTCCTCTGCAAATGTCTGTCTGTCTGTTGGCTAAGGAAAAACACCCCACAAATGAATGACGATGAGAAGGTATACATAATCATAGAGCAAGGTAAGATTTTCAGGCATTTATTTCTTAGTAAAAGGTTCACATTTAATTTTTATCCATTCAGCAAACAACATGGAAGGAAGTGACATTCAAATCTACACAGGCATAAAAACACAGAGAGCTCCTCTCTGGTATCCTAGCAATAAACAATAAAGCCCACATATCAGTGACAGTCTGTGAGATCATGTGTGTTACATTCCTTCAACTGGGGCTCATGAGATGACAACTCTTCTAGGTGCAAGCAGACTAAATTTGGTTACAGACTATTGATTGCTGCTTCATCGACCTTCACGATAATTGATCAGTGAAGTTCAGCTGTCAGGGCTCCAGAGCCATGTTGTCTATGCCCACCTTCCGTCTACGAGGCTGAAAGAGGAAAGAAAGTCTCAGTTCATGTAACGACATGCCAGGACCAGTAAGAAGGTGATGAATGGTCCCGTCTTTTCCTACAGAAGGTTCACTCAGCCATCTTAACGTACATGTACATGTTCTGGTGTCACCTTTGGACAAAGATGACAATGGTGAAACGAAGTAAACTGTGTTTTATTGTCGTGCCACCAGACTACAGAGCAGCTCCTGTTCCTCAGGCCATGAGACTCCTCAATTCATCCTCAGCATTCCGTCGTAAACACTGTTTCGATTTTATGGCTCATCTGACCTGTAAAAGTCAGAATCTGACCTGGCGACAGGCTTTAAGAAAGACTATAATAATCATACAGAAATAGCCAGGCTTCTTACTGATGGTCTCGTTGGTTATGTAGTTCTTATAGAAGTAGCAGTATTAAATCGACACTGTTTAACCTTGTAGTGCGTTTAAACTCCATGGTTCTTCTCAGCGTTAATGTAGAACATGACTTTACACCATTACAAAAATGTTTTTGCTTCTTTCTGGCGTGTCCTCTATGACTTTCTGTGTAATTTTATGTACTTACTCAATGGACAATGATGACAGTGGTAGGACTTTTTGCCACTGGTTTGTCATAGTTCATTTCATGATATCATTTTGTAATCATTCAATTAATATTTCTATGTTTTTGTCTTTTTTTTGAATAGTCACTTTTGATATTGTACATCTCTTTGCATGTATAATGGAACAATGGTGTATTTAGTAACAGTGGGGTTCAAGCCTTCATCACTGACGTTGCTAGGCGGCCTGCAGAGACCCCAACCACCTTAAGTCTGGCCAAGAAACAGTCTGGCACATAACCACAAAGTGCCCCTTTTACACTTTCTGTATAGGTTTTGGAACAGATTAAACAAACCAGATATAGCATGTTGAGCTTTAGAAGTGCTGCTAGGTGGTTTTGTCGTGTTCCCACTCTTAATGCTTAGCGTACCATAAGACTGCTATCATTCTTCACATCAACAGTATATCAGTAAGAAACCCAAAATGTCAAACTATTTCCTTTCAACATGTAACTCTTATTTTCACCCTGTGTTTTTCTACTTTGCAGTGCTCCGTCCTAAGATGTGTGCACATCTTTTCGATGCAGGCCTGTCTTGGTTATGTAGCCTCTCTATGGACTCTTAAAGCTGTCTCTGAACTCATCACCCACTAACAGACACTCACTCAATAGAGAGCAGTCACACATCTGCAAAACTCTCACATGTTTTTTTCCTTCACATTGTACAAAATAATGTTGAGCTTAAGTTTTCTAATGTTACAGCACTGTGGTTAAGATCTGTTAAGTGTGTTGTGGTGTGTGTGTGTGTGTGTGTGCGTGTGTGTGTGTGTGTGTGTACCTTCTCATCATCACAGCAGCAGCAGCAGCAGCAGCGGATGAGGACCAGGATGACGAGCAGCAGAACCATACCTGACATCACACACACACAATCTTTTGAATTGAAACACTCTATTCCTATTGACCGTCCTTTGATTTTGTACTCAATCTACCAATCATATCTAGAAATTGGACTACTCTGGATGTTGTGAGCTGGTGAGCCACTAGGGGTGTGGGGTAAGGAAAGATGAAGGAGTGGCGCTGGGTAATGTTCAATGCAATCTTTTTTATCGTTCTCTGCTCATCTTCTAATTTGCATTAACATCCGATAACAACGGATTTGCAGAGATCATCAGAGCATCTTTGCCCGCGTAGTTAATTTCCTTCACTTTCACTCACCGATGAAGATGAAGAAGACTGCAAAAGAGGCGATGTCCCAGTCAGACTGGAAGAGCTGCTTTGACTGCAGTCTGGAAACCACATCGTTGAACTGATCCTCAAACTCCTGCTCCAGGTCCCTCTGCCCCATCGCTCTGTCTGCCTTCACACACACTGCAGATTTAGAACTCACTGGGATGGCCGGCAGGCTGATTCTGATACCAAGATCAGGGAGTAGTAAAAAAAATCTGATATTAATTTATTGTTCAATATTCTCACACATAAACACTTTTTGCACTGACCCCTCAAACGTGGTTATCAACACTTTCATGTCAACAAGACATGTAATGTAGGCAGGATGTTGAACAGCTCAACAGCCCCGCTGTTTATGAACTGTGCTCCAAAATGACATCGGTTCGCTGAAACAGTAAACCATAATTATAAATTACTCAGATGATCTTTTCCTGAGTTATCCTGAATTAGGCCTACGGTCAGTGGGGAAAAAGTGTCATGTTGGTCAGAAAACAAATATGCAACAAACATGAAGTGAATTACTGCACACTTCACAGCAGACAGCTGACAAAGTTAGGTCTAACAATTTACAGAAAACTGAGGAATACTGGAATTTAATACAAATCTTAAATATAAAAATAAAGGAAATATATTTATATTCAGATATATGAGTGTGTTTATACAGTAATGTACAAACATATATTATGTTGTTGGGAACATAACAACATAGTTAACAGCACAGTGGAACATTAACCATAACACATTACATTACAGTTAAGAAGTGTTTTCTGTATGTCGCTATTTAATCAGTGCACTTCCTCCTGCGTTGGCTGGCAACCAGGCGGAATCATTAGACATCATCAGTCACTTTCATTATAGTCATTCTTCACTCAGAAGCATTTTCAGGTGACAATATACAATCACGTTACGCTGAACAATAAAAACAAACGTAAAAAAACACCTACAGACAGTGTGATATATGTGACTGTGTGAGGAACAGATCAGCTCACCTGTGTTCGGATCGCTTGTCGTTTGTGTCCTGTCCTTCCGGGTACGAAGGTGTACCTGACGCACCTGCTGCTGACAGTGACGCACTGACTGGACTCCACCGGCCTCGTTGCGCATTTAAAACGAGCGCTCCTCCAGTGTTGCGTTGACCTCCTCGTCCTCAGTGGTCGTGTCCGAGTTCCAGACAGTGTGATACAGTAGCTGCGTATGTTTTGTTCTTGTTCCTGTCTAACAGCTGATCACTTCCACCAAGTTATTTTATACTCTCTGCTACTCTCTAGTAGTTTATATGCTGCCCCAACTCAAAGCCATCACCGACCCACTGCTGCTGCACCGCCCACAGCCCACCAGAGCCGACAGGTGTGCAGGTAATGCAGTGAACATGGTTCAGCAACCTGTACCAGGATTCTGTTTGTGGTGCACGTCAACACCGCCATCACTGAGCCCATCCTCACTTCCTCCTTCACTATCTGGTGTGCTGCTGCCACTGCTGAGGACAGACTGCAGAGTATCATTTCACATGTCTGAGAAGTCCACGAGTAACACTGAATAGCAGTTTTCATGTTAAAAACAGACATGTTTTACATAGATTTCATACATATTTTCATATTTTGTCTTTTATTTCTTTTATTTTTGCTTCGTGACTTCAGGAGTTCTTTAATTCTTGTTTTCCCCCCCTTGACTTTTTTCTGCCTTGACTATGCCTGTTGTTGTGCATCCAAATAACAATGGACAATCCTACATATGTGAAGAGCTAACCTAACCCTATTAAAAAAATGCACCTGCAGGATTTTATTGTGGCAGTCCAGTATACAGCTAACCAAAGTGTGATGTGGAAGCCTGAAGCCTCTGGGTCACATACACTGAGGATGGACATTTCACTGAAGTTAGGTAGAAGACATCTTGTATCAAGCAGCTAAACTTCTGAAACACTGTTAGTATATAGCACTGGGATTTTACATCTGGGAGAAGCAGGAGAGCCCATTTTAAGAATGTTTAACTAGTTCATATTCATAACATAACATCACATCTGTCTGCACAGTGTTGCCTTGATTATCCTCCAGAGTCTTCCTCAATGTCCAAATGATATCTTACAGCTTCAGGAAGCAGTGCTTCAATACACGTTCTCTGTTTAATAACATAGCAAGGAGGTGATGCAGAATCTCTCCCCTGTAGCCAGAGGACTGAGGTTAAATAGGTCAGAGACACTTAATCTATAAACAAAGATAGAAGGCCTCCTTACGAGGTTTAGTTTAGCCTTGGCTTGGTTCATCACACATCTGTTCTGTAGACATATCTCTCCATATCTACAGTAGCTTTGAGTATCTACATTGCAGAGACAATGATAAGATTGCTCGTAATCATCTCGCAATCATCACTATCCTTATCCAAACAAAATGATCAGGGAGAGTCATGTTCCAAACAGCTGCTGATAACTGGCAGGTTTATTATTATAATTTTAATAATAATAATAATAATAATAATAATAATAATAATAATAACATGCACAATAACAACAACAATAATAATGACAATAATAATTTTAATAATTATAATAATAATAATATGCACAATAACAATAACAATAATAATAATAATAATAATAATAATAATAATAATAATAATAATAATAATAACAATAATAATAATAACAATAATAATAATAATAATAACCCACTTTGGGATGTTTTGATTGGTTCAGTAGTGTGGGTAGGCGGGATCCAACTTACACGGAAACATCCCCTGAAGGACAGTTTATGTGACCAATGACGGCATCGTACTCTAGTTGTCGTCACAGTTGTGCTTACGTGGAGGTGGAAGTGTACTTCCGCCGGTCTTCCGGGTTGTAGTTCCGGCAGCAGCTGAAGTTGTTTTGGAGGTGCGATGGCTGAGGATCATGCTCTGCCTCTCCGGGTCTCGGAGATCAAGGACCCCGCGGTTCTCTTCGAGCGCTTCAACACGGAGCAGATCCGCCAGATCGAACGCAAAGTCCGCGGGGAGATCGAGCAGAAGAAGGAGGAGCTGAGGCAGATGGTGGGGGAGCGCTACCGAGACCTGATAGACGCCGCCGACACCATCGGAGAGATGAGACAGTGCTCGGAGAGCGTCGTCCAGTCCATCCAGGACATGCACCAGTACTGCCACCGGCTGAAACAAGGCAAAGCCTGTGTGGGAAGCAGCAGACAGGAGGTGAACGACTCACCCGATTACATCTGTTGTAGTGTTAAACCTGCACCAAAGCTAGGTGACCTCCGTCATCTTTAGGGACCCGAAACCTCATTTAGAAATGTGTCAGTTCATTATTATACTCATTATATGCACACGAACACACACACACACCATTTATAACTGTACATTACCTTTAATGCGACTAAATGCAAAATTCTTTACACTTCGGCTTGAAAAGATCTCTGCACAGAACGTCCCTGTTAACAGCAGCCTGTCTGGTGATGTTAGTGATGTTAGTGTTGATCTCACGGCTCAGAGTTGGGAGACATGTCAAAGTGCTGCTGGTGGATCACATGTATTCCCAATTTACTTGAAGACTTAATTTATTTATAAAATTCCTCAACACTTTTCCTTAGAGCTGCGTGTTAAAAAAAAAAAATTGGGACATATGTCCATAAAGAAGATGCACTGTGTTTAAAACACAATGGACTCTGTAGATGATTCTTTCCAGGTACATATGACCTGAAACATCTCATACATCATCTATAGCATGTGTTACTGTACAACACCACATTGTCACACATTATCATATCACTGCTTCTCTCCCCTGAAATAAATTCAGGCCACTTGTTGTCCAAAGTCTTTTCAGCTTGCTGCATATGTAAATCTACAATGTGCCTGTGTCATTATGTCGTATGTAGAGCCAGAGGCAGTGGCAGGAGAAGTTCTACACCACGGCCTCCCAGATCAAGCTCCTCTTGGAGATCCCAGAGCGCATCTGGAGCGCCATGGAGGCGTCCCACTACCTCCAGGCCACTCAGCTGTACCTGCTGTGCTGCCACCTGCACAGTCTGCTGCAGCTGGAGGCTGCTAAAGGGGGCCACTACAGCCCCGTGCTGGCCCGCTTCCCTATCCTTGTCCGGCAGGTAGCCACAACCGGACACTTCAGGTAGCGGATGTTTCTTGTGAAAATTGGAAAAATGATTGATGGATCAACATGCAGGAGACCTAGCTAGATGCAGGGAAAGTTAAATCACTCGTCACCAACTAGTCTGTTCTTTGCAGGTCCACCATTCTCCTGGACAGCAGGTCTCTCCTGCGGGGCCGAGCGGTGTCGGACCAGGCCATTGCTGAGGCCCTGGTGTCCACCATGCTGCTGGAGGACAGCTCGCCACGGCAGGCCCTTGCCGACTTCTTGCTGGCTCGGAAAGCCTCTATCCATCAGCTCCTGAATCAACCACAGCATGGTATTTTTTACATTCAAAGTGTTGCTTGTGAAGCAGAGCAGGAGATGTTTGCAGTTTTCCTGTAAGGCAGAAATGTCTTCCAGTTGATGAACATTTGTATTTGGTCCAGGTGCGGGGATCAAGGCTCAGGTGTGCAGCCTGGTGGAGCTGCTGGTCACCACTCTGTTCCAGGCCTATGCTGTCTTCTACCTGCCCCCAGAGGGAGGCCCCAGGCCGGGAGAGGGAGCCCTGGGCTGTGGCCTGCTGTTCTCTATCCTGGAGAATGTCACCTCCACCTCACCTGCAGGTAAACAGCTGGGATGCCGTGGAGGTCAGAATACTTTTAGTCATTTCCTTACTGAGAGCTAGTTTCCAGTCTGTATCTGTATCAGTCTTTCAACAAAGGTAACGGAAGATCACCTCATGGTTTTTATAGATAATCATCAAAGGTAAACTCCATGTAGAAACACAGGGCGGGCAGTAGCCACGCTGCAGCAACAACGCTGCCTGTGTGGACACACACAGGAAGGCATGAAGTACAGTGCTGATATGGACATATTTGTAGGCTGCATCTAATGTCTTTTTTTTAACTATCATCTATTATATTTTGGTGAATCCGTGCCATTAAAACATGCTACATTAGTTTCTGTTTGCATTCTTACTACTGAAGAAAAGGTGCAATTTCAAAGCAGATTCATAAATATTTATTGTATCAGTGGATGGACTGAGGAAGGGCTTTGGATAAGCTTTTTACGCTGGTTGCTCTGGTCCACCTAACTTTTTCATTTCGATGCACCATCACATAATTCAGGTGAACTGAATACATTGTAATTTAATTTCTGAGCTCTTTATGTAAATGAGTGTACACAGGAATTCAGGTGTAGGTAAATGTTTTTCTTTCCACCTACGGGCAAACATGGCAAAACATTTGTTAGAGGAAACACTGTGGATTAGACATGTTAGGACTGTGGACAGATGGAACAGTTGCCTCAAATGATGATAACGAGTCTTTTCAGGTAAAGGAACAGATGGAATGAGCACCACAGCATTTTTAATGATAAAAAATTACGGGTATCCATTATAAAAGCCAGTGTGTTTAAAGGTTTAAAGGTTGTGATTTCTCACAATTGGACTTGCAATGGCCCTGTAACAACAATATCAAACCCTTCTCTGTCCTCAGCTAAAGGCAGGAGGGTATTGCAGGAAGAGACGAGTACAGGCAGCTGGTTCAAGTTCCTGCCGCCCTCCATCACTGAGTTCCAGCCCACCCTGCGCACCCTGGCTCAGCCAATCCAGAGAGAGCAACTTCGGGACACCTTGAAGCAGTGGATTGATACGTAAGCAGCGACCAATCCAGACACTGCTCATATTTTTGATGTTTGCTCTGTTTCCTCCTGTCCTCACTTCTTCACAAGTTGACATAAACGTCTCATGATTAGAATATGCAGCCACAGAGACTGGGTTAGTGATTTGTATACATGATGATCAATCACATCAGTCATCAGAACACATTCATTTTCTGCTGATAGCTGTGTTGATAGTGGCTTTGGAATCTCTCCTCTGTTCCCAGCTGTAAGGAGGACATTTGCCGTGGTGTTGGCAGCCTCCTGGTCTATGTGAAGAGCCTGAAAGGGTTGGCGGCCATTAGAGACGCTGTGTGGGACCTCCTGTCCACCGACTCCATCAGTCAGCACTGGAGCACTGTGTGCCAGCGGCTGCTGGAGCACCCCCTGGCTGTCTGGGATGACTTCCTACAGCAACTCTTCCTTATGCGCCTGCAGGTTGGTGCTCTCCTCACTTCACAATTAGAAACACAGTTTTCAGCGTCTGAACTTGTCTATCTTATGACTTGGTATGAATTTGCGCCCCCTTGAAATTGTGTGGCATGTTCAGTCTCAGAGTAGTGACGGACCTACCTGCTGATGTACTACACATTCTACATATTGCAAAATATTCTTATGGTTCCTCGCTCCCATTCTGCAAGGCCATCACCAAAGAAGAAACTGAAGCCATCTCGACGAGCTCTGTCCAGCTCCTCACATCAGCTGTGAGGGATCTTGAGGGCCAGACCATCGATACTAATTCAGGCACCCACCTTGGCTCCAGCCGCGGAGCCCAGTACGAGGTAGATGTGGCCTCCTTCCTGTGGTCGGAGTCTCCAGGGGACCTGCCGAGTGATGCGGGCTGGGTCAGCGTGTCCCAGAGGGGGCAGCAGCACCAGAGGAGTAGCCTGGCCATGAAGACCCAGGCCCTGACTCCCTGTGTTCAAAACTTCTGCTCCTCCATGGATGCTAAGCTAAAGGCTAGGTTGGATGACCTCCAGCACTACCTTCCCTCCCAGGACACAGGTAAAGGTAGGACTGCTTGATGAACAATGATGAAATAACAAATGCTTCATTGACTTTGGAAACACCATACATTTATTCAACTTTTGAATTTAGAGATGTGCATCAGAAACCCTGCAGTGACCATTTAGCTCATGGCACCGCAGAAGACTCTTGTTCGCTAATCAGTGGTAAATGTAAAAGACCTGGGCCCTCATTTAGATAAATGTTGTGTATACACAGAAGAAGTTGTGCACGACTTTCTAATTTATAAAGAACAAGCTTGACGGGTGAAGTGCGGTCCTCCATGGAAACTCTCAGCCATGCCTATGCACATAACCTGGAGAAATGAGAAACTGCGACTCCTGTGGCAAAAGTATTAAATGTAGAAATGGTTTGAAATTGATAACTTGAATGCCTAAATTGAAAAATGACCTCTAACCCATTATATATTAGAGTTAATTTGCCAAAACAGATAACATTTATCATTAAAACTAATAAATTAACATCTGTTCAATAAACAACTGGAGTGAGCACACATGATTTAGGATAATAACTATAACATAAACTATTTATAATAACCCTTTTAAAAATACTTCCATGTTTTTATTTATTGTCATAAATAATAAATTGCAGAATAGAACAAATTTCAATTTCAAGCAATGTCTATTTTGATGCCTGAGCCAGGCAGATACAAGTTCATAGTTTCTTATATTTTTAGCATTGCACAGAACTGTCAGTGCGATAATGGTCCATTCACTGACGATTACAAACAGGGTAATTCTAATATTGATATCTGCACAGCTTAAGTCATGTAAAGTCTTATTTCTTATAACTTTAACCTGCTGCCCGGCTGTGGTGAGGTGGAGATGCCCGGGCTGGGCGCACTCAGATGCAGCAGCTAGAAATAATACACAGCGCAGACAAAAAACAAACATTTGCATAACTCTCATTTGAAACAAGGAAATACAAATTTGGCAACCCGAGTCGCCCGGCTCCAATCAGCAGAGCTTCTACACTGCCAGTTTCTCATCAAGGTCATCCGTGTCCTTGTTCCCCTGCAGCTTGACGAGGGACTTTCGGCGCCAACTTTTATGTCGATCAGCTTATTTTTTTTAATCTCTGAGCCAGCAGTACCCACTCTGTCCGTCAGATGTTGCAACTCAGTGATTTCGTTCATTTAAAATGTCCACACCATTCCCACCAAACATTCTTTTGTCCTGTCTCCACAGCATGACCTTTGACTTAATGCTGTGTTAGATTTCCTTTTTTTGTTACCTTTTTCTCTGCATTTTCTTTGATCAAATTCATACAGTCAGTTAATGAATATTAATATTAGTGTTGTTTCACTGACTATTGAGTGTCACATGAAGCTTACGAAAGGTGTGCCACATTTGAGTAATTGTGATTTTTAAAGGGAAACTGTTGTAGGATGTGCTCGGGCCCTGTGTTATAAATCCACACATTTTTGAATGTAAGCACTAACTGTGTTTCATCCGTATGCCACCTTTGTATGAATCCTATGCTTATTTTTATAAATGTGGTCCCTGGTGTTACTATCACATCCTAAAAAGTGATCCATGTTTCCCACTGTGCTCTGCAGGGTCTGACTCTGTCTCCGTCACAGTCACCTCCTCTGGTCCCACCGAGAGCTCGTCAGCATCCTCCTTTAACCGCTTCACAGACTCTCCGGCAGTGGAGGAGGCTTTACGTGAAGGCTGCTTGGCCTGTGTCCGCCACATCCTGTCCTCCATCCGTTCTGAACTGGCTGCAGCCTCACCGGACCCCAGCCCCGCCTGCCTCAGTTCAGTCCTTTTCATGGCAAGGCTGTGCCAGTCCATGGGTGAACTCTGCCCCAACCTAAAGCATTGCATCCTGGGAAAACAGAGTGGGTCAGAGGCCACAGTGAAAGGAACCCCCAGACAGGGCAAGAAGCTGGGAAAGGCTAGGGCCGCCACAGAGGTCAGCCCCGCTCAGGCCAAGTGGGCGGGGCTGAGGGAGGAGCTTCTAAACTGCAGCATGGAGGCCTACCGCATCTGGAGCTCCGCCCTCTCCAAGGTCAGACACCTTCACATATGTGAAACTTTTTGTTGCATGGAGTGTGGAGTTACAGTAAGGGTAGTTATCCCACCTTTTTTATTGTTGTTCTATTTTCTTCCAGCCCCTATTATTATTTCTGACAGTGATTTACATTTACTGCTATTATTGTCTTTTAACCTCAGTGTGAGTGTGTACAATTAGCATTTATCCCTGCGTCACCTGACTGCAGTAGTCCAGGATTTCTGCCAGCTGTGTTCAAGTTAAGGCCGTTGGCTTGTTCATACTTCATCCGTCTCTGTTCAAGCAGCACTGGGAATAACGTTCAGTCAGTGCTGACAGTTTCAGTGGCTTTAACTGAACCTTGCCAGCTGTGCATGTGCAGCTCTCAACAGAGATGAGAAAGAAGCAAGATGTCTCATTCTTAAGCCCCTTCTGTTATCAGCTCCTGACAAAAACATTGGGTCAGGATGTTGTTAAGACTTTTTAAAACAAGTTTTAACCTCTTTTGTGTGTAGTCAGTTGAAGTATATGATCTGCTGCATTTTACTATTTTTCCGGCGAACAAAAGTGACACACAAGTTGAAAAACATTGACAAAGGCAAACTCATTTCCTTGGCAATGTGGAAGGAGTCTCTTTTAAGTGGGTTTACCTGCTTAAAATTATAATTTTTGCTTAAAAGTGGTTTAAGCGACCACATCTCAATATCGTCAAAACCATACTGTTGATCGCAGTCTTATTGAGGGGAAAGTCCCTTAAGTAAACATTTGCGGGACACAGGACATTTTAAGCTTCACAAGAAATGGTTTAGGAAAACATTAGAGCAAACTAAGTTAGCTAAGCAGCTGTTACAGGGGCACTGTGTCGTTTTGCAGAAGAATTTCAAACTCACAATCTCAATATTATCTGTTTTTTCCACAAGTGCATAAACAAGCTGTTGTCAGAGGAAAATAAGGTCCCAGAACACTGTTTGGAGCTAGAAAGGTGGCAGGGTCCGCCACATATAAAAAGAGTTAAACAGTATAAATTGTGTTGCCCTCTAAGGTCAGTTTGTCTGTTTAGTTTATTCTGTCATGAAAACAAAGAGAGTTTGATCATTTAGTTTGTTTAGGCAGAAATAAATATATATATAAATAAGAAATTTTTATTTGTTATTAATCGTATGTTCTGAGCTGATACATCTCCAGACGTTGTTCCTTCTGTCATCAAATAGTAAGGACTTGACAGGATGCACAGTTCCGGGTATTCCAAAGCGTATATGCAGCTCTTCTAACTGCAGTTTGGGTGACCTGGCGTGGTGTCCTTGGATGGAAAGATTTAGGCACACCCTGTAGAGCTGATGAGATTGAGCTCATTGAGATTCTTCCATTTCACTGCATCCACACAACTCCACCTGGAAAAAAGACAGGCCCTCCTCAAAAAACACACACTGCAACGGCATCACTTTTGGTTTCAAGTGTGCTCGTCAGGTGTCTTTGAAGGAAAATCAAGACATTTTTTGTGTAAAAAAAATATTTTGCCTTAATTAGCAGTGTAAGTTGTGCGCCCCTAAGTGGCCACAAAAAGAAGAAACATTGAATGCAACTTTAAATCTTGCTTGATTTGACCTGCCAGGTAACACTATGTGCTGTTGTTACAGGTGCTGCTGGATAAGTTTGGCACGGTGCTGCATGCTGAGTCTGCTGGTGACATCCTAACAACCGCAACCAACTGGGAGGATCTTGAGATCCAAGAGGAGGCAGAGTCTGGGAGCAGCGTCACATCTAAGATCCGTCTTCCAGTCCAGGTCAGCTGCTGAGCACAACTTCCAACACAGACAGGAAGCACCGTGATGTCTCATTCCACTAATAATCTAATGTGAAACATCTGCCATCTGCAGCCATCTTGGTTTGTACAGGCACTTCTTTTCCAGCTGTGTGTGGAGGTGAACAGGGTGGGGGGCCACGCTCTGCCCCGGCCCACCCTGCAGGAGCTGCTGCAGGCCTGTCTGGCTCAGGCCCTGCAACACTACCACAGTGTCACACAGCAGGCCCGCAACAGGGTAACACACACACACACACACACGCACACACACACACACACACACACACACAGCATTGAGATCAAGGAAGTTATGTATTGTAGGGTGAACACCTTCCAACTCCATGTAACAGGGACATGGATGTAACATGTATCTCTTTCTATCACTGAAGGGACCTTTAAAGCCTGGATGTGGGTCAGTGAGATAATCTTGCTGATGAACACACTGTTACATATCTGACATTGTGCGAGTCTGTTTTAAGAGACACTAAAGACAGACATTGTGTCACGATGACTTTACAGCCCTTGTTGTTCATTTTTGTCCTCAGAGTCTGTAATCTCTGAAAGTCTTGGGGTAAGGCATTAAAAAGACGACAGGGGAGGAAGGTGGACTATCTGTTCATTTAGCAGTATGGAAGTTTCCTGAACTTCACTGCTTTGTTTTGACTCTCTTCCTCCATCCTTCAGGAGGGTGTGTTCCCCATGACTCAGAACAGAGCCTTGCAGCTGCTTTTTGATCTCCGTTACCTCAACACCACACTGGGCAGCAGACATGAGGATGGCAAGAGCTCTCGGTCCCATCAAGACCCCAGGTAACATCCTAATGTACAAATTCATCACATGCAGCCTTTTGTGTGTTTGCAAAGGTAAATGAGCAACCTGGCAAAGCAGGATACTACCCTTGGTGCCATGGAAGCTCCAGGCCAAGTGCAACACACACAGTGTTCTAAAGATCTTTAGAGGTCCGATGTATTGGATCTGATCCAGTTGGGTGCCATTGGAAATCTACCTAAACCCACATACATGATTTTTTTCTTAATTAAAACCCAATCCATAATTAGACCTAATGTAATTTATTCCAAAATGTTTAATTTACATGCTGCAAAGTCTAATGTGTTGATTTACACATTAATATAATAATTCTTTAGTCAGCTGGGTTAGATATACAGATGAACCATTTTAATGCATGTGAATCAAATCCAAAAAAGAAATGTCATAATCGCATGAATCTTTTACATCAGGGCTCCAACTAATGATTACTTTCATTATCGATTCATCTACAGATAATTTTTAAGATTAGTCAATTAATAGTTTAATCCATAGAGTCTCAATAAATTGTGAAGAAAATGCCCATGACAGTTTTTGTGTCACCACATCACAAACCGATGTCTTTTGTCCAAAATCCAAAAACTCTTGATTTACCGTCATAAATGAAAAAGAAAAAGAAAACAATCCTCACATTTATGAAGCTGGAACCAGAAGATGTTTGACATTTTTGCTTGAAAAATGACTGTCATTGTAGCTGTGTTTTACATTACTGATGTACTACTACTGATATCCCCAACAAGCTTCTGTGGTGCAGGAATGAGAATGTAAAAGTATGACAGGTGTGGCTCAGGGGTGGAGCCAGCGTCTTGTTGTCGGAAGGTTGCTGGTTCGATTCCCCTTGTCTGCATGTCAGACTGCTCCTGACGTTTGCTCGGCACCTTGCATGTTGTTCCCAGTGCCCTGACATACCAGGCCGGCTGTCAGCCAGTGGTGAACAAATGTCAGTGAGCATCCACGCCCTGAGTTTTTTGCAGTGTGCCGCATTATTGGAACTCGCCATTCCTTGTCAACGGCTTTTTGGCTGACTGAGCTTGTTGAACCAGTAGAAGAAACACATCAATAGAAAGAGAATTCTCAGTTGTTCTATCCAGGATTTCATCTATTTAGTGCGGTTTCTTCTATTTGAAGTTCCTGGATGTCAGTTCGGTGTGTCTGGGCCCTAAAACATATCAGTGCTCAGCTGATCTGCAAACAGTGATTCTATCAGGGAAAGTAACTGAAAGAAAAGACTGCAGCTGAAAATTTTTATCCATTGCATCTCAATGTCAGACTTCAGTGTTTAGCTTTGCCAGTTGCCTGGTGGTATTAACAAGGCTTGGAGAAAGCCTCTGTGTTTCAGGACATGCAGTAATCAGTCCGTCAGCACACAATTGCACACAGAAAGACATACTTCAAGTGCAGCAGGAATTTTTCTCTGGAAAATGGAGCAGTTTTTGGCTGGAATTCCAGGAAAATATCTGATCTCAATTTCTAGAATTGAACTCACACTTCACACCCCTGATTTCCTAAAGTTGTGTTGAATGATAGGAGTAAGCAGACAAGGGCAGTTTTAAAATGATATTGTGACAGAACAGATTTGCAGCTTCATATTTTTGTTTTATTTCAACATTGTGCTGTGCGTCTTTCAGATTTCACGAGGTCTGTGATTGGCTGGAGAGCTTCATTGACCCGTTTGACCTGGACGTATTCACTCCTCCACTGAACTCCAACCTCAACCGTCTTTCCCAGAGGACCTCGGTACTTTCAGCCTCTTGCATTTTACCAAAACAGAGACAAGAACATTAGCGCTGATGTATTGAACCCCCATTCACATTCGTCCTGAGATGAGCCTATGATGATGCCTCTATTGTCCAGATGTAATAGCAAACACAATACAGTATATAGGGTTGAAGATTTGGTCAAAGGTTGATGTGTGCTTGTGTTTCAGGTGCTGCTCGGGCTGCTAACGGGCTCCGAGAAGCAGTTTATGTCGCGGAGCAGCACAATGAACTCCCAGGAGCCTTACAACATCCTGCCACTGGCCAGCAGCCAGATCAGGTCAGATGTTTGCACCAGCTTATAGTGAAACAAGGGTAGTAAATATTAAGAACATCAGCATCATTAGCATGAACAGACCATACCATTCCATCTGCAGGCCCCTCCATGTCATTCTAATACCAGAGACAACATGGGAGGAGACCTGCTATTTTCATTAGGGCCGGGTATTGTTTGAAATTTTTATTGTTCCAGCATTTCATCCAGTATCTGAGTCCTTTCAGATGTCTCACTGGATCCGTTTAGGTTTGGCCTTCATCATTTGCACTGAACCAAGGCTCAACATTAATGTGATTGTTCAGGGGTCAGAAACGTACTGCCCAAAATCAACTTTCCCCATACAAACTGTGTGTTTGTTTGAAGCAGTTCTCAAATAACAACTGAGACTAAAGTTAATTGCCATGTTCAGTCTGAGTCACATAGAGTAAACATTGTGTCACAGATGGAAAGCACCAAACATTCCAAGTTATTTTTTTTTTTTTTCAGATTTTAAATTGGTTTAGCCAGTGTTGTGTGTCCACCTCGAAGCGTGTGCGTGAAGCATCCACTTTTGAAGGTTTTTTCACATCACCATCAATAATTGAAGCATTGTAGGCTGCCTCCAGCTCAGTGGTTCGGCTGGTATTGATCTTCATGTGATTGTTGTTGCACTGTGATGTGTTATTCACTGCAATCATACATGGCAATATAGTGATAACTTCCATTTCACCCGAAAATGGACCATTTGACCAGTTGGTGGAGGCATCTGTGACGAGGTGGAAATTCTCGCTTCTACAAAATCTACTTACAGATGTGTCCAGAACTGATTAGGGTTCATATATTATTTTGTATGAGCCAACAAGTCATTTAACTTGTAAGACTGTGTGGAACAACTAGAAAAATGTACGAATACATCCAAATGATTCAACATGTGCTATGCATAGAAAAGTACATGACTTCTTTGATCATTTTTTAATTTTATTTTATACAAAACGCATTTTTAAAATTTTTATGCATGCATTTTGGAGAACCACCTCCAAAATCTCAAAGCCTCGTTTTACATTTGTGACGAGTCATGTTTTCAGAAAATCCAAATGTTTTATGTAGCCAGAGAAGGATTCTCTCAATACATAAAAGAACACATAATCATTCAGTTTGTTAAAAAAAAATCTAAACAAATTTGCGACATAACTAAATCAAACGACCGAAATTGAGAAGTAGTAGACTATACTGTTATTTAGATCCAAAAGTGTCTGATCTGATCCAGCAGTGTTTGAATCTGAGCAAGGAACAGTATTTCAACCACATTCCCACCACGACCATTGTGTCCTCTGCAGGTTCGGGCTGCTGCCTCTCAGCATGTCCAATGTGCGTAAATCCAAGTCGGCCTCCAGGAGCTCTGATGCTGCTCACCAGCTGGTGAGTATGTGACGCTGATCTCTTTCACCTTTGTTCTTTCATATGTTGTCCACCACAGTGCGTCGACATTTCTGTGTCATTGCTCTGTTCCATCCTGGCTTAATGTTTGTCTGTTACATCCTCTGCCTTCCCAGCGTTTTTGAGTGCGAGAAAGCCAGGCAAGTTCATCAGTGTGGGTTTATCTTTGTGTGTGTGTGTATGTGTGTGTTTTGGCTGTTTTGTCTGTAGTGCTTTAGTTTCCCTTTGGTGCACTTACAGTGTGTTCATTACATTATTGATGAAATAATTCTTGAGTCTGTTGAGCTGAAACCAGAGAACGCTGCTCTGCTCTCACTAACCTCCAGCACTCTGCTTGGACTCATAATGCAGCTCGGGTACAGGCTATTGACTGGAGAATTTCAATGAATTTCAGCACAGCCACAGTGATTCTTGGGTATACTAACCTGTTTAAGTGAACCAATCCCATCTTGAGATTCACACATTATGTCTGAAATTTGTGTTGGCAGAGATAAAAAAAAAAAAAAGGCAGATGTCTCTGTGGCGCTCAAGTTGGGATTTCTCCCAAATCGGCCATCTTCCCTATAAAAGACATAGTCTTGTTTACTGTTTGCTTTGGAGCTAGTAGATGCTGACTTTATTTAATTTTTTTTTACTTAGGGCTGAGCATGGCCAAGGTGTTAGGCTGAACATGTCCCATCTCATACTGGGTGCACAGAGGTCAAATCTGTTTATGTTGTGTTTCTAAATGATCAGGCTGTTCAGTGCTGATTGTAGAATGATCCAGGTTTCAAGGTTACTAACACACTACTATGTGTTCGTTGGGAAACGGTGAAAGTAGTAATCAGAACAGCAGTAGAGCTGTTATATTATTTGCATGTAATCTTTAGCTGTGTAATGTTTGTCTCAATCCCATTTCCAGTTTTTACCCCTGCCCCTATTTTCAAAATGCCCCATGGCCCATTAGAACAGAGTTCCAGGGGTAGAGCTTCAAAAATCACCAGCTGTCATCGATGACATTTATGCGGTAACTATCTGTGTGTGCCGTTTTCAAAATGCCCATCGCAACTTCTGCCTTCCCCCAGACTCTACTTTGCAGGAGCAGTGTTGCTGCGTCCTGCGTTTGACACCACTGTGTTGTGATTGGTTTAAAGAAATGCAAACAAGCCAGAGCGTTTTTTTCCCTTAACCTGAATGATAATTGGTGCAGCCAGACAGATCCTCTTTTTTGTGACTTTGCACCTGTCTGATATTTTTAACATCCTTTCCCTTAGATAGATTAGAATAGATTGTATAAGCCCTTGAGTGGCTGAAATGTCCAGACTCCAGCAAACCTAATGTTTTCTGCTTCCTCCAGCAGGCACCTCCATCCTCCACAGTAGACAGTGGGGACAGCTTCCGGCCAGGCAGCCTGTTCAGACAGCTTGCTGATCAGGACGAAGACACAGCCGCTCCTTCTCTATTCAAACTCAGCTGGCTCTCTGGCATGGCCAAATAACCCTTTTTTTGCTCCAGACCTTTTATTTGCTTTTGCAGAAACTTTGTAAAAAAATGACGTGTATAGTAAATATCATTTGTCTTTTGAGGAAGGTGTCCTGTGTGATTTAATTCACTTTATGTGATTAATTGATGATCTGACTAATGAGACTAAACATAAGTGCTTAATGGAAATGTGTAATTAATGAGTGCCAGTTGGCAAGCACTCTATTGTCAATGTTTTTTCATTGTAAAGATTCAATTTCAGATTCCTGAGACTCAGGGCTGAGTTATGTCTGGCTAAAGCCAAAATATCTTCTTTGAGGACTTATGATTTTATATACAATATAAATATAAATTGGTGGCATGGCTCTGTTGATGGTTATGTTCCACTGGTGGATCCACCACTTAAGTCCACACTGAAATATCACAACATTTTGATGGATCGCCTTGAAATTTTCTAGACATTCATGGTCACTGGAGGGTAAATCTTAATGACCGTGATCCCCTGACAGTTCCTCTAGTGCCACTGTGAGATTTGGATTTTAGTCAAATGCCTCATCAGCTGTTGGATGGATTATCTTGAAATTTAGTAGGCAAATGAAAGTCCCAATGAGGATGATTATGATAACTTTGTCCTGTTAACTTGCCATCCAGCGCCATCATCAGTTCAAAATTGTAATTAGTCCGGTACTTCGGTTTATGATGAAACACTTGGGAAACTAAGGACATTCCTATCAGTCTCAGCTGGACAATTGATAGGAGGCTAACACACTAAACTTAGACAGTGAACATGATGAGCATGATACCAGCTAAACATGAGCCTGTTGCACTGTCCTTGTACGCATGTTAATATGTTAACAATAGCATTTAGCTCAAAAGCACTGCTGCTCATAATCCTCACATAGCTGATGGATTGGCTAACAGTTTTGTATGCTCAGTGTGCTGCTGATTTGACTTATAATACAGATGCTGTTGATCTAATACGATAAAACTGGATACCGCAGCATCAGAGGTGGAGTGTAGTTGATTCCTGTACAATCAAAAAAAAAAGTCCAACTCAGTTGGATTTCTTGAGCAAGAAGTGATTTTCTGAAAAGTGTTGGAGCAGGATCCAGGTTGCTTTTGCGAATTGTCTGGTCTCGCACTACCCAACATTAATCAACATTATCAGTTTGACAAGCTGTGGTGTTGATTACCATTGTGTGACATCTCTGTGGAAGACCATTACCAGGAACAATTGTTAATGCTACATTAAACCAACACTCTAATATTATAATTACTCTTTAACATATTGCACACACATAAACACAATGATCTGAAGTCTGAAGTTTTATCTCGATCTCATTTATTAAATGTGGTTTTGCGTACTATACACATCGTCCAATGAGACATCATCTCTCTTTTACTCCAATACACTGACACACTGCTCCGACTGTGACAGGCTCAGTATTTTGCAGCATACAGACAATTAAGTGAAAATAGTGCTTAAATCTGATTAAATGTGTTTTGTCGAAAACACCATACACAGCCACAAGTATTCTATTTTCATACACACTGCAACAAAACGAGCCAGTGTGTCCAATGTACACAATAGTGAGATATCATATATATAATCAGCTCTAGTGAGAATGTGACAAACAATAGGCTTGACCTTGGACAGAGCTGCTAATGTAATTTATATAATATTAATGATATCTTTAATTTCAAGTAAGTGTCATGTATGTATTTATAAATACATATACAATACATTAGATTTTTTGATACTGATTTATACAGTAATATGATTGGTATAGAAATACAACCTACTTGGAGCAGGTCACTGGAGGCGTCAGTCTCTGTGGCGTGTTATGTGTGACCTCTGAGATTTACAAACTACTTCTGACAGTTCCTTTAACTGTATGTGAGAGAAAGGACTAAAGCTCTCTTACATAGGAGCAAGATACTGGTTTTGCTTCTGTTTGTAGTTTTTTAGTGGAATTTCTAACAAGAAATGCTTGGGCCCCTCGGCCTGTCCCTATCTCTATATCCCCTAGGTCTGTTCAGTAATACCTCCATGACAGAAGTTGGGTTTTCCTCATTTGATACTTTGCTAACACAGAACAACATTTATTGGCATGACACTGAAGTGCAAATCCAATTCTTAAGTATCCTTATGCGTATAACCCTAATAGAGGGATGGTTTCTGTGCTGGTACTTTGTGTGACATAACATGTCGAACACTGAACACATCGACTGTATATCTCTACTTCTTCCTGTCTATTTTGCTCATCATGGCCTTGACATCAACAGGAGCGGAGGCAGCGGCAGCCTTGGCGTTCTCCTCCTCTTCCTGCTGCCAGAGGATGATGGGATGGATGCCCACGCTTCGGTTCTGAGCATTTTGCTCCAACTGGGCTGGACTAGGGTGGAAAACGAAACATGATTGTTAAACCCTTTTTCTCAGACATGAAGTTAAGATTAATTTTGTCTCTAGGCCCTAATGCCATATTTTAATTGTGCAGCCTTAAGAAATGATTTCAATGATTAGAAAAATGCTGAATATCGGATTTGATATTACATTAATTGGCAGAAAATCACTTCTGAAAGTAATAAAAGTTGTCTTTCAACACAATATCTTTATTTTTACTCAAGACTGACTTTTGGGTACATTTACAACACTGGAAAAGCAATAAATTCAACATTCCTGTCCAGAAGCACTGCATACTCATGTCAATGATCCACACAGACTTGTTCAGCCTCTTTACAGGCTGCAAATGGCATTGACATGTATGTGATTGTATTTGGACTTTTTTCTACACTAAAGCCCTCCAGTTACAGCTCAGACTTTCTTGTTTAACCTGTCGGCATTCTTCTATTCATACTTCCTGAGTGAAGAGTCAAGACGTGCTGTAATGCCCCTTTAAATCATGAATCTGTCATAAAACCCAACCAGTGACAGCAAAATAACATTTGTATGTGAGTATCCAACTGTAAGGGAGAAACAACAAGCACAATTTGAGTCTGGTTTTGAGTTACGTGGGAGCCAATGGAAGCTGAGCTCTCACAAGGTAGGGTCTGAGCTCCCATGAAAGCAGTAAAAGCATAAATCTGTTGAGGTAACTGATACGTTACCAGCAACCATTTTTTAAATCACAAATAGCCAAATTCATTTTTCAATGTAGTATTTTTTACGTTAATGATATGAATAGGTTAAAAGAAACATGTTTTTCGGAGGAACGCACCATATTCTCTGTGAATGACGGTGACAATGACCACATCAGTCTCTCTCTCTCTCTTTGTCTCTCTCGCTCTCTCTCTCTCTCGCTCTCTCTCTCTCTCTCTGGGGTGTGCGCTGTCACACCTTTCCTTATTTAGCTAAATAACTGTCTTTTACACAATTGTTGCAAGAAGTGGTCTACAGTGAGTGCTTGATTTTTCGTGTGTGTGTGTGTGTGTGTGTGTGTGTGTGTGTGTTTGTGAAAGTCAGCCTGCGTCTGTGTCTGAAGTGCATGTTACATCCCAGCAGGTGTTTGAACGCACTGTTTTAACTGATTTCACCATTTACATCAGATTTGTTCCACGGTTATCCGCAAAAAATCCAACCCTGATTGCAGGCATATTTTGACGCCTTTTTGTACATGTACCGGGATGCCAAGATGAACATATTCAACCTGTGTGGTCATGTGCAGTGTTTGCTAGATACAGAAGGTATGGCATGAATGAGTAAAGCCACCTACCTGAAGTTGTGAGGCTCTGGGGTTATTGCCTTCTTCTGGATTTCTTTGTACACAGGTGACTTGAGGTAACGGAAGAAAGTATCCTATTCCAAAATAAAGCACATGAGACTGCAGGTGACCTCAGGTTCACTACACAAAAGTACCTTTAATCTCAGTCTAAAAATGTGTATTTGTATCACAGATTTACAAATGAATCATTAATCACTTAATGGTATCAATCAACCACCCTAATAGTTTAATTAAAGGCATCATCATCTATAAGGTTAGAAATATGGGACTTTCTTTCTTTCTGTCTTTCTTTTTTTTTTGCATTTCTCACACACCTTTTTCATGAGCAGGAAGACGTGTGTTTGGGCTGCTTCCAGCACGTAGCGGTGAGGATGCTCCAGGCCTTTCACTGTCAGACCCATTGTCCTGCCATCAATGTTGATCCAGCGAGGGGCCCCGGGGGCCAGGAAGGTCCTGAACACACACACACACACACACACACACACACACACACACACACACACACACACACACACACACACACACACACACACACACACACACCAAAATGTAGAATGTAGAAAATCACTGAATTTCAATTTTTGGGTGAACTGATCCTTTAAGCAGTCGTGAAACTCACTGTTCTTTAAAGTTTGTTTAAGCAGTGGTGCCTGACATATTTTGAATTATGCATGAGAGGACAAAAAGACCAGAACCAGTGTGTAAAAGAAAAGCAAGGACATGTGAACAATAACTCATTGCAAACTGTGAAAGAGCATAATCAGGATACAGTATGTAGATAGAACATGTGTACAATTGAGGCCTGTTTAAAGTGGTATGTGATAATAGAAACCACACAAATGTTCTCATACACAGATAAACAGTCCAGTTTATTTGTCTTACTTGAAGATGCTCTCAGCTTTTGTTGACATAGAAGATGCCGTGCCCAACTTCAGCTCTTCAGCTGCCTCCCAAAAAGCCAAGTTCTCCCCTAGTGCACACACACACATGCAAACACACGCACACACACACACACACACAAACATAAACATAATTTTCCCACTGAAGGAAACTCTTTCAAGGAAACTTGAAGAAATAACCCCCCTCACATCATATGTGATGTTTTAGTGGCAGATAATATATCCAACACATTGTCCCAATTGTCCCCATTTTTCATGCAAGCTGCATGTGCAGAGATCATGTTATGGTACCTTATACATACACACCATACACATTGTGACTGAAAACATTAAAGCTATCACATCTCTAACGTGGTAGGAGCAGCATTATCACAATTCAAAACCTGCACTGCTAGCCCAAAAGCTGCCTTAGCCATACTAGGAAAAAACAAAATAAAGTCTTGTACATATTTACTACTGCCTAAAACAGAGAGGTTTCCACATAAAGTAAAGGAGATGCTTATGTTGAGAGCTGTAAACAAGCACCATCCCTCAACACAAGAGATTCATGAGTCACGCAAAAATGTGTTTAATGACACATACCACTGAACTCTCTCTTGAGGAAGATCTTGAAGTCGTCTCGGCCTCGCAGGTCGCTCAGCAGCTCGAAAAAGCTGAAGGACCAGCGCTCCACTCGACTCTTAGTGGGAACCTCAACTCTGGACACAATTAGAATGCATAAATTGGTTTTGAATGGTACAGATAAAATAAACGGTCCACAGATATGTTTTTACATTTTTTGTGAAGTCACACATCAAAAACCTTTTTTTTTTGTTTGAAAGCCAACAGATTGGCAGACATAGATTCATACAAAGGCTGTATATAATTTTTTCATGTTTTCTCAGGAGACATTTCTGTACACACTTGGCATGGGGCGCCAGTTGTGAAGTTAGGGTTAGAATAAACAGCAACTTTCCGCCACATTTAGCAACAAACCACGTTCACAAAACATGCGTGAATTTTTTTACTGTTGCTTTTGACCAGATTTACAGCAAGATTTGTGAACCTTGGGATATCTACTTCTCTTGTAAAAATATAATATAAATGTGAACTCTAAATAAAAAATGTAAATCTAAATATTAAATATTAAATCTAAATGTTAAATCTAAATCTAAATGTTAAATTTAAACCTAAATGTTAAATTTAAATCTAAATGTTAAATGTTAAATGTTAAATCTAAATCTAAATGTTATATAGCGGAAAACGCTCGTTCAGTTATCTGGCGACCTGTTACTGTGGTTACAAGCCTGTTCATGCACGGCTTTGAAGGCAGGGCTGCAGTGCAGCAGGGAGGAAAAAGGAGGGACCTGGGAGCTGTATCATTGAAATATTCTGACTAAATCCACTTTTTTCTCAAAACTCCAGATTGTAGCTTTAAGTAAGTTGATGAAAATGCAGCAGTCTCACCTTCTCATGTTCAGATTCCAGTATGTGTCGTTGTCTGTTTGCCAGGGGTTGCTGGGTAGACAGGGAGCCAGGAACGGGTCGTGGTTTTTGTAGGTTGTGACGTACTTGACCAGTCTGCAGAACCACAACTCTTATGAGACCGATGAAATCCACAGAGCCTCTATGTTGCTTCAGTGTTTCTACGCTGCTTAAATTAATCACTTAATCCTGATAACTGAAAGATCTTACATATTTTATCAAATATAATAATCTAATTAAGAGAGCTATAGACCCACCAGTTTTTAGATAGTTGTTATTAAATGAAACGTCATGATTACAAGAAAATGCTTCAAAGAAACCAAAGGAACTTACGCTCCAAGGGACACGCTAGATTTGACCTTTGACCTCATGATGGCTTGTTGGTAGAAAATGTTCTGGGACACAAGAGGAATACAAACGTAAACTTAAATCTGTAGACAGACGTCTGCATCCTCACTGTCCATGTTTTTCAGCTCAATACAGGTTACTGCTTGGTTAAAGACGATGACGTACCTGCCGTCTGTACTGATCGAAGCTCATTTTCTAAGAGACAGGAAGACAAAATTGTTTGTTTCAATGGGAACACTTAGTTTGGCTCATATCACTTTGGGAAGCACAATGTATACAGGGAAGTATCAGCAACATTTTAAAGCTATCCATGTGTTTACACATAAAGAAACTACCACTGTTAATACTACACAGAGAGTTTGAAAAAACACAACCAGTCCCTCCAGGGTAAAGGACACTTGATTGGTAGTTTTCTGTGACTATTGCAGCCACAAATATATACATAAAAACATTTGCAGCATATTCTCACACAAGTGTTTGTTATCCTGTTTAATATTCCTAAAACTTGTCTAGACTTGGTTTTTTGAAATCGAGATTTTAATTTAAATTAACTTGGTATTGTAAAGGTGCATTCTGAACAGGAAAGTGGAATTTGTGAGTTTTTCCCCACATGACCAATTAGATTGAATTGCAAGCTTTTGAAAATGTGTCTCAGTTATTTTAGATTGTTACCATGGCAATGTCACTATTTCCCAGAGAGACTGTCCGAAGACTACATGGAATACAAGTTGACATAATGTTTACACAAAAGTATGACAATCAGGGTAAAACACTTGATACTATGATACTACTCTTATCTCCACCAGTGTAAGAAGATCTGTTTGAAAAGAGAAGAAGACCAGACAAAGAAAAATGGAATGAATGAAACAATCTTGTCATGTAATTTCCTGACTCAAAATCCACAAATCCACTTGTGCTGAGGTGGGTGGGGTGGTGCTGCTGAGGCTGATGTTATTCCAATGAGGCTGTTTAATTTTTTAAGCCAAACGTGATCACAGGATTTCAGCTGACTGAAAGCTTAGCCGCTGAGCTTTGAACAAATGAAGGACGCAAGCTCAAATCACTCCTGTTGTCAGTTTTTAAGATTTCACTGACGACTTTTAAAGCACTTTATGGCTCAGCTCCCAGTGATGCAGTTGCATTTCTGCTCCCCAGTGAGCCAGACTGCAGCCTCCTCAGGCAGGTAACAGAGCTTTAACAGTCAGAGCCCTCAGCTCTGGAACTCCCTGCCATAATCACTGACATCTTTAAAATACTCTCTCTAAACAAATGCTTTTAAAACAGCTTTTTTTAATTAATTCTACAACACTGTTTTCTTTGCAACATGCCTTATCTGTTCTACTACTACTACTTCTACTATTGTTGATATAATAATGCTTATTATTATTATAATATGATCATTATTATTATATTAATTATCATTATTATTTAACATTGGTACATTATGGTGTCCAGCATGTGTCAGCTCATTTTAAGGAAATGAAGAAAATAAAACAATGTCAGCAGACAGACTGAGTAGATTTTAAGTGAGTAGAAGAGAGCAAGACCTCAGTTAGCATATGTTCGATGGTGATGAACATTTTTAATACTAATTTATACTCCCGTGTGCAGGATGCGTGATGGTGAGTTTATCTTTTTTTTTTCTTTGTTTCACCATCATCACATTATAAATGTAATATGATGATGGTGAAACAAAGAAAAGTTTGTTTTAGTGCCCTGCCAGCAGACTACAGAGCAGCTTCTTTCCTCCAGCTGTGAGACTTCTCAATTCATCCTCAGCACTCCACCATAAAGAGAAGTTTGAATCTGACGACTTATCAAACCTGGACAAGTCGGAATCCGACCTGCTGATAGGCATTTAGAATGACTAACTATTAATAACTAATTCAAGTACAGTTAATTGATTTTGCCAATTCTACAAAGCTCAACCTGAAATTTGACCTGCTTTTAATAACTCAGCAAATTGTTTTAAAAGTTCAGTTTGGTTAAATAGAAAGGAAAAGCAAACTGGAGGACAGACGAGGAGTGAGCGAGTTAGGAAGGTTCTCGTCTCTAAGTGGATCTACAGAGATCAGTCCAGCAGTACTACTCTCTAAGCTCCAGTAAGTTTCTTAAAAGACCAGCTGACCTCAATCTCTCCACTCTGTGTGTGCATGTGCGTGTGTGTGTGTGTGTGTGTGTGTGTGTGTGTGTGTGTGTGTGTGTGTGTGTGTGTGTGTGTGTGTGTGTGTGTGTGTGTGTATACTGACCTGTTACCTCATCTGTGTTGGGATCCATCAGACGCTCTGGACCGCTGTCCAAAGCACTGTGAGTACGACGCTGGCCACGCACAGAACAGGTTCATAAGAAATATACAGTCAATATAATGAGTCCAGAGTCTGCTACAACTGTAGATATAGTTGATGTGAATTCATTTGGATCGTGGCCTTTTTGTTCATTGCTCACTGTAGATACATTTAAGATAAACACAGTGTAACACACACTGACCGGTGGCCTGTTCACTATCCAGTAAGCCCTCTCCTGGCAGTCAAGCACCACACGATCCGGCTTCTTCCTCTCCTTACCAGCCCTGACAAACACACACACACACACACACACACACACACACACACACACACACACACACACACACACACAGCAAATTAACCAAAAAAAAAAAAAAAAACGTGATAAAATGCTCAATTTGGTGACATATTGGTTGTGTAAGGAACAGTTAGCTCAGAGATGAAAAGTGAGTCAGTACCCCCCCCCCCCCCCCCCCCCCCCCCCCCTCCATTCTGATGCAGAGTCAGGTGAAGTTTCATATTCCATAAAACATTTCTGGAGCTTCACAACAAAACAGAGATGCAGCATTCTCCTAAACAACTGAGGTAGCTGGGGACAAAAATGCCCCCACAAAAAAATGGCTCCATGCAGCATGTGCAGCATAATCCAAGTCTCCAGAGGCCCTAAGATCCCAAATTGTAGCTGTTAAGCTAAAAGTGTTGGCACACCTTGTGTCTGAAGCGGGTGCACAAGCTTGAACATGCATACTGGGTGTGAATAATGTCCTTTCAAATCAATTTCAGCTTCCAGAGACGTGAGTTATGCTGGATGTAGCCATTGTATGCTTTCAGCATTTCATTTTCAGCTGTTTTTTAGCATTCTGAAACAAGTCCCCATCTACTTCAGTTGTTTTGGAGGATACTGTAACACTTTTGCTGTGAGGGATGGGAATGAGGAGATAATGATTGAATTTTCATATTTTGGTGAAATGTTCCCTTAAAACGATTATACTGGTCTCCAAGCACAGGCAGACTGTCAAAAATGCCTAACTTCTTAACCATATAATTTGACGTAAATACATATTTGGATATGTAAATAAGAAAATATACACAAGAGTGAGAATCTGACCAAGCCTTTGGTGCCAACATTTGGTAAGTCTTACAAACCTGTCTAGTGGGAAAGTTCTGTGCAAGGTTCTGCTCTTTACTTTACCTCATGCTAGCCCTATCTCTCTCTCTTTCCCTTCATTTCCTGTTTGTCTGCCCTGTGGACTGTTAAATAAAGATACCAAAATAAAATGGTTAACTTACTTGTACTGCTCGGTGGCCTGCATCACAATAAAGTCCCACTTGTGGTTCAGCCATTCATGGAGGTGGTTGTAATGCACCTGTTTAAAACGGAAATATAGTGACAACATGAAGCAGTGCTCTCTGTCTGTTCATGAAGAACCAAAAGGATGTTACAGTGAGAAGAAGCTGAAAAGAGTCATGAGATGCTAGATTCCAGTAAAAACATTTAGCCTTAGCTTCATGTGAAAGTCATCATGAAATATCTCTGTCGACTGCATTTACACATTAAACTATAAAGGGATGCTCCACTGATTTTACATGGGAACATCTGGAGATTGTCAGCATGTTTAGCTCAGAGACCATTTATTTAACAAAAAGTCTCCAGTGCAAACCAGGGACTGTGCCTTTAGAAATGTGTTATAGTAGGCAGGGAGGATATGATGACACAATAAAGCTGCATTATTCGAAAGATAGGATAAAGTATATTTGGAATTGACACAATATATACATGTATATTTTTTTAATCTGACTCTCCCAAGTCCCCCAAATCACTGGAGTGTCCTCAGACTACATTTAACAATTTAGGCTGAAATAATCACAGGCTCTTATTGCTCTTAGCACATTCTTACTAAAATCATTCATTCAAAACTATGCATACACTTTTACCAAATAAATGGATGCATATTCTTTTCTTATGGAAAAAAAACCCCTTCAAGTAAACACAGATGTTTTTTCTAAAAACAAAAATATTTTCATGTGAATCACTGACTGTTTGTACTGAGCTTATACAGTCATTGTAGCACATCCCAGCCTGATTAATCGTGGTACTGTCATCTTGGAACATGCCCGTGCCATAAGGGTAGAAAAAAGACCACAAGACCTTCTTCCATTGCTCCAGAGTCCAAGCTACTCATTGAATCAGTTAGGACTTAAGAACTTGTTGCCATCTGAAACATATTAATCCCTGCAGTAATTATCCAATGGGCTCTTACCTATTCGCTTATTTAAATCTAAACAAATCTGATCTAAACAGCGCCAGGATAGTCCTCAGGTTCTGCACAAACTTGTCCATGCTGAAGAGGCACATATCAAACACCAAGATATTCTGAAATGCATGGACAATTTCAAAGATTTCAATGTTTCACCTTTAACACTGTTAAGTTCACTCATTCAGTAAAATTATAGTGTTACATTCTAAACAAATGTAAAATAGAAATATTATGAATGAATTTTTATACTTTGAACTATGAACTACTACAAACCTGTTCATAGGGTTCGAGCATGCCTTTCTTGCGGATGTTCCTCTTTGCCAGGTAAATGGCTGCAATCAGAGCAAAATAAAATCATTACAAATCACACATCACACATGCTGCTTTACTGCAAACAACTGTATAAAGTGATTTGGGATATCTGCTTGTTTGTAATCTTACCAAAAGTCAAAGAAAATTGATCAGTTTCATATGAGTCAGACAGGTTGCAGAAATAGATCTATCAAACTGATCAATGTACATGTTTGCCGAGACTGGACCTTGTATGTGCCTTGGTAGTACGCAGTTAAAGTAAAGGAGGGGAGAGCGTCTCTTATTCCAGTTTTGTCAAGTTTTGGGGATAAAAAAAATGTCCATTTTTTTTAAATAACAGTCTAAGTTGTTGACTCAACATTTTGCAGGATTCATCTTAAAAACACTGACATACTGTACCCACCATAGTCAGAGTCCTCTGCAACCCATTTCTGTGTAGGCCAGAAGTATGGAGTCTGAAAAGATTGAGATCAGAAAGAAAGTATTAATTATTTAATTGTAGAGTGTCTAAAGATGTATGAATGATAGTGGCATTTTCACCCAACATCTAACAAAATGTTGCATACACATTACATTTGCAACAGACAACAAAGTGCCAGGTTCTGGACATTTTGCGGCATAAAGCTTCAGGCTCTGGTCACATTTGGGTTTTGTTACTTTCCTAATCGTCTGTTGTAGGGTCCTGGAGACCCGAGGTTCTCTTTATGAGCTAAAAAAACAGCATGTGACGTTATTTTAGCCTTAGAACTGATGACATGTTTAAGTTCAGTTCACTACAGAAAATTTCATATTACTTCTGTTTGGGCTTTCAGAGACCCAGTTTAAGATTGGGCCTCCATATGCTGTAGCTTACCAGAGTAGCTCCATGTAACTGTCCATGCGCAGTAGAGCATAGTAATAGTCAGTAACAAATGAAATAAAGCAAGACTTTTTTACATTTGAATATGCAGGTGGCAGACAATACGTTTTCTCTCTCGCAGGAGTACCAAACCATAAGTACATCATGACTTGTTGAGTCCTGTGTTTAGAGGGAATGAATGCACATTCTTGTCACGGTCTCTGACATGCCCATTTATAATACATGATAATGCATTAGTTGTGATCTCACTCTAATTTTTCCTAACATAGCCAAGTGGTTTTTGTGCCTAAACCTAACCAGGGCATAAGCACAGTGTTACCAAACAGGAAATTGAGGAGATAGGAGAGAGGGTGTGACATGCAGCAAATAGCACAGGGTTGGAATTGAACCCAGATCACTTTGGTAAGGACACAGCAGCAGGGAGCTACTGGGGTGCCCCTAGAGACTCCATGTTAACCAAAGGCTGCCATTCTGGCTTGGTTGGACAATAGCTCTTTGTCTAAAATTCAGCGACAATTTTAAATGGTTGAGACATGAATTGATTAAAAAAAGCATTACTCTTGCCCCATTTAAAGTCACATAAACAAATTAAAGGAAGGTTATATCTATACGTTTTAATATATCCCTGTCCAATTAAATATTACAATAAAACAGACTTCATCTCACACATTGATATCAGGTTGTTATAAACATCTGAATCATGTAACTTATTAGTATCTTACTTTGGAATAATGTCCTGTCCCATAATACTGTTGCATTGGGAAATATATCACACACTCCATTCATTATAGAAGACCACAGTGATCCAAAATCTCCTTGTGGTTCACTATCTTTAACATACCACATCAAAACATCAGCAGTGACCTTCACAGTGAGAAGTGATGCAGCTGTTTCATCACATCAGTGGCGCTTTAGTGAAGAAAAATCCTCCAAACTCTGACTGTTAAAAGTGCAACACTGATTCCAATTATAGGCAGAAAAAAAAGAAGATTTTGTTTTACCTGGAAGCGGTAGAGGCTGGCATCGTTGCACATGACCAGCTTCTTGTGGTTCTGCAGGGGGTAGATGTAGCCATAGGCCACTAACATGGTGCCAAAGGCCTGAGCCTCTGGAACATAGACATGGAAGAGGAAATAAATGGAACAGCATGTGGATATATCGGCTTTCAAATCTAACTGACGTGAAAAACTCATGTTTTATTAAACACATTCTTGATTTCATAGTATTGTACCTTCTACAGTGATCTTCATTTTGTTGACGATCCATGCAATGATATCATTACCTGTATTGAAACACACATTACAGTTTAAGCACTGCACAGACAACACACATACAGTTAATGACTCTGGTCTCTGGAGGGCTGTGTATCAGTTATCTACCAGTAAAAGTCCATTAGACCTTAAGTGCAAACGTCAGGTCGGTCTTCAGAGACTCAAAACCAAATTACACTGTATAAATAATTTTATTCATATGCACCATAAATTCTAAGTGCTGTACCGTAGGAAACTGTACTTCAGTTTCAGTTTCTTGAAGACGTTTCGCCTCTCATCCAAGAGACTCCTTCATTTCTGACTAACTGGAGGAGAGTTACAGGCTTTTAAACTCTGTGTGGGAGTGTCCTTACAGAGTCGTTAAGGACAGCTCTGAGTTGTAGAGTTATTAGGGCCACTTGTGGGTCGTTGATCCAACTGGTCTTCATGCGGGTCCTTAACAACTCTGTAAAGAACACTCCCAAACAGGGTTTAAAAGCCAGCAACTTCCCTCCAGTTAGTTAGAACTGAAGAAGCCTCATGGATGAGGACAGAACTCAGAATTAGCCTGACCTGGATGACTGAGAACCTTCATCAACATAACCCATAAACCTCCTGCTTTTCCTCAAACTAACTACTATATGAAAAATGACTAGCATTACACTCGTAGAAAAGCATTGTTACTATGATGTTTACTTTAAAAAAAAGTTGAAATGTCAGTATGTATGGAATCCGGAGTGTGCCAAAAGAATAACTGCAGACTGTGTTTAATTATAATCATCAATCAATCATTAGTCATTGATAAAAGCAATCAGACCAGAGTTTCAAAACTCCAAGTAAAAAAGTAATGACAATAAAAAAGTTACTGATAAATAAAATTTGATACATAACCAATTAAAAGGTGTGTTGTTTATTGAGTCTTTAGATGATGGATTAAAATTTCAACCTTAAAAATCTAATTATAAATCAAACTTTTAAAAGGTCATTCAGATTGTAGTTTTGGTTATTGCATTCACTCCGAACATTCCTACACCTAACCATACATTCACATTGTTTTCTTTCTTCCCATTTCTTTCTTACTGTAATCTAAATGTGTACTTTGTTATATACTTAGGCACAGTGTTTTGAGCTCAGTGCTAATGTCAGAATGCTAACATGTCCACAATGACAACATGCTGATGTTTCGAAGGTAAAATATTTACAATGTTCACCATCTGACTCACAGATAATAGCAAATAACATTTGCAATTAACACTAAACACAATATGGTGGTATGTTGAGAATGCTATTTATCATTGTTATTAGTAGCAGTATTGTTATTATTGTTATTCTTGTGTTTTGAGAAGTTAACTGTTAATTGTATTATTTCATTTGTAGTTCAATCATCCATAAGTAATGGTTCACTAACGACTCTCTGAGAGTCTCTGAGTCAATTGTAATGATGTATTTCAAACATTTTTTTATTTAAAAGCAAAGTGAAATCACATCCAAAGTTAATTGCAGAGAGGATGGAGGGACAAAATAACAGGCAGCATCATCCAGGAGACATGACAACACAAATGATTAACTACAGGCAACAATCATTCTGGATGAATCACGCTGCTTGGCTTCTGCTCTGACTGATCACATTGTTAACAGCAGGAGGTGCTTATACTCAGAGCACTAGTTCACATGATGGTGTTGGACCTGTGTATTCATGCTGACCTTTACCTCACTGGTCTTAGACCAGATTAAAAGGCTACTTTTGCTCCTAAAGGACTGTCCAGATCAAATCCAATTGCGGGCTGCCTTATTTAGCCTGTGTTAGCAGCTTAAACAGCAAGGCGGCCTGACAGTGTCTCCTGTCTGTCTGTGCTTGAGGTTGTAAGTGCTGTCTCGTGAAATTATTCTAGATTTGTAATGCTCAAACAGGAAATGCACTGTCATCTTTTGTATTCAGTCTAGAAACTGAAGATAGCATCTATCTACCTAATCTTGTCTGCACTGTGTGTTCCTCACTACATAGTCATTTAGACCCTGCACACACTGATTTTGTTTCCCCATGAAGCTGATAGCATTTCAATTTTTTTCTTTTAAAATACATGATGTATGAAATGATACAGGCCTATGAACTTTAAAGCGATTCAAATCTTTTAGGAGCTGCATCTTAGTCTCACCAGCGACAACATGTGGGATGGTAGTGACGTTGAGTTTCTGCTCAGAGCCCTTGACCCCACTCTGCATCTCCACCACAATGGCCTCCAGCTGAAAGCAGAAGGACAGAAACATAGCCACCAGATAAACAATAGTAAAATTGTATTTCCTGTTTCTTCAGTGAACAAATAAAACATTTCACAACATAAGACAATTTGAGCAGGTAGGATCAATTAGAGGAATCTCAATTAAGCTTGGCTGTTACATCTATGAGATACTGTTACTGTATTTGATTACCTTCATTGTAACACTTTTCAGTGTGTGATCAGAATGACATGAAGTCATGGCAATTTCTATTCAAATATGACATATGACTGATCATCAAGCTTTTAATGTATTGTGTATGGAATCCCTAAATGTTCCATATCAAATACATAAATAAGACATTGTTGAGCAAGTTGAACCTTGGTAAGAAAGCTGCTATATATAATGATACATTTTAATATTAATAATACATTTTATTAAAAAAAAAAAACTCTAGATAAATGTATGAATGTGCAATTTGTAAAATAATTGAGGAAATTGAAAATGAAATGTTATTTCATATCTCATTTCCTAGAAACTGAATTTGATTGGATATCACTTTTATTCAATTATAGACATAGTATTTAAAAATAAAATTTTTCATAAGTCTGTTTTCATTTCATGCAAAGTTTCACATTATAACGGCCCTTTTGGTAATGATACATTTTGTTTCAATTCACTTTTCAGGACAGAGGTGTCTCTTATGATAGCAAGCAACAACTGCTGCCAGATTTAGCCAGTTAGCTCCTGCTACAGTAACCAGAGCAACAACAATGCCAACATTGTTCATAATCAAAAGGCTTCTGCTGTAAAGAAACACAGTGCACAAACACATTTAGTAAACATATGTGGCATATCTTGGCTTATCGTACTGCCATCACATTTCCAGATGTTTCTTGTGGCAACAAATCCAGGTGTGTTTTTTTCCCCGTGGTGAACAAAATAGGTAGTCTATTATTAGCCGTGATGTTTTCCTAACCGTAACCACGTGGGTTTTGTGCCTTAACCTAACCAGACCATAAACACAGCATTGTGATGAGGGAAAAATAGAAAATTTAGCATAAACAAACGTTAAGTAGCAGCATAAAGAAAAGTTAAGTTTGAATTTACCTGTGTTTTAGCATAAATGTACATATTTAGCGATTGGGATGCATTAATTACAATACCTTTCCTAATGCCATGCCTTATCAAACGTTCATGTCAATGTTTTTCATTTAGTCAAAGGTTATGTGACTTTAAAAGTTTGTTTAAAACTTGAGGTTTCTTACTGTTGCATATATACACACCAATCCAACACATCATCCTCCACATCTTTACACTACAATGATGTCACACAAGTAGATTGCTGTCTTTACTCCACTACATTTATTTGACAGCAATAATTACAAGATTTGAAATGCAGTGCAAACATATGATCAGTTTCTCAAATATGATTATTTGCTTATCTGTGAGTGCAGGACTCTTATTTGTAATGGAGGAGATTTTCAAATCGTGCTATTGTTTCCTGTACTTCTGTCAGGTTTTTTCTTAGTGTTTTTTTTTTTCAGTAAAACACAAATTTATCCCATCCTGTGAGGAAGTTGTGGCATATCATTTACAGGTTTTAACTCACCACTGACAGTTGATAAACTCACTTTCACTTTCACTACCAAACAGCATACATCCTGGACATAATGTGCGCTCAGTTTGGGGCAAAAGAGCCAGATAGTTTTTTGTTTAATTAATCTGTTTGCATAATGTGTAATGTTTTGCATTTGTCTGTTTTCTTTTACAGGGTAATCAAATAACCTTCATATTTCTTTCTGTTATTGACCCATTCTTTTCAGTCTGCCCTTTTGTCTCAGTTTGCCACTGTGTTTGAAGTTAACATCTTCATCCGAATAGCTACCAGATGAGGCCAGGAAATGCTGCTGAACTGCTCAGTATATTTGGATGGCAGCCGGGCAGCAAAGCTAATTGGCTTTACGGTGGAATTAGAGCTGATCTTTAACCAGCCCCAGCTCTTCTGGGGGCAAACAGTTCATGTGTAAAGCTCTCCTGTAACTGGAAAAAAATTATTTATCTATTTCCCGAAATGTATTGTTGCTCTTCATATTTTTTGAATGAAATAAAAGCAAACACCAGTGTAATCCAGAACTGTTTAGTCTAATTAAATGAAAGAAAAACAACTTCAACAATCAATATATCTGTAATCTTAAAAACTTGTCCCCACTTCTAATCAAATTTAGGATAAAACATTACAAATGAAATGGCCTGAGTATGAATAAAATAAATCAGTAATAGTGACGCTGATGTCCACCTACCTTTTTCAAGCAGTGCATACGGGGCTGGTAATGTTGGCCCCGATTTGGACGGGCTGTCCTTATGGTCATATTTCCGGATAGATGAAAACCAAATCAGATGTAAAAACGAAAAGAATAAAAATCCTTGTGTGAAATATTCCAGTTATGATATCTATAGTAGCTGACAGATAAGTGAGTGCATGCAGTGGACTTGAACACACTCCTCCTGTGTGGGGATTGTAAGACAGGATGGTAAGGATGGATTTGTCCACCAATCAGCTGTAGGAAGCCTCTGTTCTCATCCCACAGTTGCAGAGAAGCCTGTCTGGGGAGATTTTAAACTTGTGTGAAGAGAGACTAATTATCAGAGCTAGAACAGGTCGTTAAGCCGGCTTTATAAGTGCTTTGATATATCAGAATCAATTTGGGCAAAATAATAAAGTTAAAAAAGTTGACTTAACATTTTGGAAATTACGCTTATTATACTCTCTGTCTTGCTCATAGCTAGATGTTCCGATTTACACCGCTCTTATGTCTGCACGCTATGAAGCTACAGTCAGAAGAAGACCAAAGACTGTAAAAAACACAAGTTGCAGCTTTAATTTGGGGTTATAGTAACTTCCAGGAATTTATAATAATCTGTAAAAAGAGGCTAATTATTTCCCAGTCTCCAGCCTTTATACTGAAAAAGGATAACCAGCAGCCAGCTATAGCTTTGTAGGCCCATTTACTCTACAGACAGGACAGTGGTAACCTATCAGTCATCTAATTCTGATGATTAAGCAATAGAGTAAGCAATTTTCCCAAAATGTCAAACTGCATTTAATAATTTCCTTACTATTTTGTTAAAGGTGCTATGTGTAAGAATAAGCCACCTGTTGTGTTAGAGCCCCAAACTTTAAACAGACAGGCAACTTTAAACTGGTTATTCAATTTAATACTGATGCTTCCATTTGATCTACATAAGCAAAGGGGTTTTTTGGTTATTGCTATTCCAAATGCCTGCATCAGCTCAGATTCTAACTTATACCCAGTAGCATAAGTCTAAAATTAAAATTATTTAAATATTATTATTTATTTAGAGCGATGAGGATGACTTGAGGAGTCTCACACCTTGTGGAAAGAAGCTGCTCTTTAGTCTGGTGGTACCCACTTAAACAAAGTTTCCTTTCTATTCATCATCATAGTACAATTTTACATATCCACAAATAGATACATTACCTCATCATCACACAGCCTGCAAACAGCTGTGTTTGAAAAGGGCAACTTGCTTTCAAATCAAATGCACATGCTACTCAGATCAAAATCTTTAAGACAAGAGGGGCTTTGGTGCTCATAGCCACTGTTTTCACCCACGGGGGCCACCAGAATCAAAACAAAAATGAAGTTCTTTATAGCTGCTTGAATCGAAATCTATTGTGTTGGAATTATTGAAGAAAGAAATTTCAAGATTTTTTAAGAAATGTCCCTGTTTGCGGGACAAATAACGGAAATTCTGATTCTGATTCTGATTCTGGATATTGAGTGGTTGTTGTAAGCCATGATGTCAACATAAGTGTTGCAATTCATGCAAAACCTTATTCATACAACATGTGTGGCTATAGAAATTGACCTCATGTTGTGGATTTGGATGATGCAGGCAGTGGTTGCAATTTGATGTCAGTCCAACTTTCATTTGGTTAGCCCTATATTTCAACCTTCTTATGTAGGCCTATATGTTTAAAACGTCTGCTGAGTAGCTTAATTATGCCTTTCCACTCAGAATTCTTATGTGTTTTGAGCACAGTGCCCAGGGGCCCCAAACAAAATTATGTCTCATGCGGTTTGGGCAAGGTAATGAATTAATTTTGTTCCAATACTAAAACCACTAAATAAACCTGGTTCCAGGTAGCAGCCTATTCTAGCATTGGTCCTAACAGGTTCATCTGGCCATAAAGTCTTGAGCTACTATCCAAACTTTCTATCTAGGCTGTACATGCAGGCTATTGGCCTCCACACAGTCTAGTGCAGATGTTACGGGAATGAGTCTGTCTGACCCGCCCAAACATTGATGCATGGGCGCGTCCACGTACTTTGTCTTGAGCGCGCCTTGCCCGCCACTGAACCTCTCATTCGTGCTCCGTTCACGTGTATTGGAAAAACTGTCATTTTAATTTAGATCACATAACGTAGCCAATGCTTTTTAACCATGCATGTGAAGGACATAAAAGGGCTCATGTGAACCTCATTTGAAGTTTTCCCTACATTTTGACATACTAATCACACAATAGCTTATTAGAGTTTTTAAATAGACAAATAAACAAAACATACAATTTACAGGAAGGGGTATCCCTGATTTTTATTCATCCCTGTAACTATGTGTGGAGTGTAGACATTGTGCTTTTTTGGATGTTATGTTCGAATGTGTACATTTTTTTGTTGTATTTTGTTATTTTGTTCCCATGTAGCATTCGTCAGTGGAATCCAGAGATTGATATTATTTTCACCAAACCTTCAAAATCCAATCCTTTACTACTGAACAGAAACTGAATATTCAGATTTCGATGGTTAACCTATGAAAGTTGAGGTGAAAGTTACATTTTAGTGGATTCCTACAACACATGAACGCAGCAGCGGACAGGGGTGAGCTCAGCCCTCCTCGCTGTCTGTATCGATGAAGTTGTTTCAAAGATGGCGGATTTCCTGCCGTCCCGCTCCGTCTTATCTGTATGTTTCCCTAACTGTCTCCTCACAAGCGGCGAGGTAGAACAGTTGCGGAAATCTAAAGAGATAGATAAGTGTATTAATCGGGATAAGACCTATGTGAAAAGGCTAGTAAAGATCTTGTTACTTGGAGCAGGCGAGAGCGGCAAGTCCACTTTCCTCAAGCAGATGCGCATCATCCATGGGCAGGACTTCGATCAGAAGGCCAAAGAAGAATTCAGAGCCATAATATTTAGTAATGTTATAAAAGGTAAGACTTAACTGAGCAAACATTGTTTTCCACATGTTGAAGCGGTCTTGTTTTGACCTCTTTATCGGCCACCGACTTTAGTGTGTGAGTATCGTTATTGAGTGGGAAGTTGGTAGCCATGCTAGCTGCAGCTGAACCGATTGGAGGGCACTTTTCTGTGTTCCACAAAGCTAGTCTGGTTAGCAGGGTGAGCGACCAAGAAACGCCCATGTTATTTGTGTTGTCTTCACGGTGGGGCTGAAGGGGACGGCGGTACTTGCAGTGTGGTCGTGTGTGTTTATTCAGAGCTATCAACATATTATTAATTTTCTTCATTATCAGAATTAAGTCACACAGAACGTACACAATGGGTTGACAGTGTCCTAGTGTTTTCCCCATGGCTGCTGTTAGCGTCGAAGCATGTTACTCTGTCTTGTATGGAGAGAACATGACACCAAAAAGCCTTTGAAAACAGGGCCTGTTTACTGTAAACTTGCCCATCATCAAATGCGACCATGGGCAGTAGTCCTATGTAGCTGAACTACAACAGGGCGAAAGACTGCGAACATCCTCTTAAAGTTGATACATTGGCACATTAAATCGCACACTTGGACAGTCTGGTTCCAGATGTATATAAAAAGCCATGCATCATCTTACAAATGATGTTTTTCAAGATATTTGTGTTTGCGGCGGGCCAGTGATGAAATATAAAAATAACAGCTTTTTGAATGAAGATTGGTTTAAAATCAGTATTATGGCTGAGTGTATGGAAATGTGTGACCTTTATGTTATGGAACAAATAGACAGGTTGTTATAGCTGTCATTGATGACTTACAGATCACTTCACTGTGCAATTTTCTATTCTTTATCAACATTTAACAGTCTGCTGTGTCAACAGACTTCATTAATGAGGCAGTGGAGTTGCACATCTCAGGATGCAACCTTAACAACAGACATGTTGCATTATGGGACAGTTGACGTTCGTGCATTTACCCCATTGTGGAGGGAAATGCCATTGAGATAGTTGCCTTAAAGTGAGTCACAGACCACAGAGGATATCTGAGTAAACCTGCTTGGTGAATCAGATCCAGTAGGGTGTCTTCAGGTCAGTTTTTCTGTTTCTCATATGAATTTTTTCTGCTAAGCAAACCTGGGGATTTTTCCCAATATTGAGCTGTTAGCTTTATATATATATATATATATATATATATATAATATATATATATATATATATATATATATATATATATTATATATATATATAAAGCTATTTATTTTGTCAAAAGTGTCTAAAGTTCAGACTTACTCCCAACTTCCTGTGGCCACTCGACACTAAGGTATAAGCAAAGTTGGCCTTGCAGAAAAGCGTTACTTTCAAAAACCAACTACAGAAAGTATTGAGTTTGCATTAAAACTGGCAGCAATGCTTGTCTGTCTTTTTGCTTATTAATCGGTTCCACATATCAGGCAATTAAACAAAAAGCACTGTGGTGACCTTCGATTTTGAAGTAGTTAATAGTATATTCTACATCGGTAGTTTCTAACATTAGTTCAGTCCACTATAGCTGCTGATATCTGTGACTAATGTCAGGTCCACATTAGGATTAATCTGCTGTTATCAAAATTATAGGTGCCAACTTGTTAGCTTTGTTTGAAATTTGCTGCTCTTTAAATTAGGCTTTTCCCTGTAGTTGGTGTTAGATGTTGATTGTGTATACACTCATTTTATCGCTTGCCCATCATCGCCACTTAATCAAACGACAGAAATTACAATTGCAAACTGACAATGTCTGTTCTATGCATCGCTTATTACATGATGAGAGTAGGGAAAGTTGATCAAGAAAGACAATGGTGGAGGATTGTTGTCAAAGCAAAATGCTAAATCAGCTGTTTTACAGTTTTTTAGATGTAAATCCATTAATATTAAAGGTTCAGTTTGTGAGATACTTGAATGTTGAGCCTCATTCTTAACCCATCAAATACTGGAACCTTGGGTTGGTAGGTGGAGCTGTATAAAACTCTGACATCCGCTTTGAACAAATGCTGAAAATGTCTTGTCTTGTAGACACATTTTGGATGAAGATAGCAGTTACTACTAAGCTCACAGAGAAACTGAATTTTCAAACTTAAGAACTCAACTTTGAGCGAGTGCAGCACCTGGACAATCTACACTTGGCACACGCTAGAGTTATCTTGTACTTCATTTTCAAAAGGCAAATGGTTGCAAGCATGTTTTGATTAATTTACTAAATTATTGTATTATTGAATATCATCACTGAGATACTTTGCAGTAGTAACAAACGTGACTGGCTAACCAACACATACTGCAGAACTAAGTGCAGAAAATAACTCAGTGCATAGAATGTTTCTGCACCCTTTCAGCTGCCTGGACCGCAACAGCTTTTCCTGGAGAGATGTCTTTATGAAAATACAACAGCACAATCTGCGCCCCCTCATTGTATTCTGTTACAGGCAGAAGATTAGATTAGATTAAAACTGATAATTACCTGCCACTTGCAGCCGATAGCTGATCATAACCGATCAAGTTACTGATATTCTGGGTTATTTTATTACTGATATTCTGGGTTATTTTATTACTGATATTCTGGGTTATTTTATGGATTGTACAGGATGGGCAAAAATAAGCCTTAGCTTCAGCTTATTCCTTTTTCAGTTACAGAGTTTGTTTAAAATTTTGCTGTGAGAAAATGTTTAGTGGAAGCATGTATGGTAATATTTTGTCAGTTGATTGCACATACTTTAACTATTGTATATTATACCCGAAATAAAACTATTCATTCATTCATTCATTTTTTGTTAGCATTTTTATGTATTTTAAAAAGTTCCATCTTTCGAAAACTAAGTTGTTCCGTGAGTGTATGAGTTAACAGTTTGAGTCAGACATAGAGACTGTATAACATGCAGCTCATGTGTAGTTTTGCTTGTGCTTGGTTTGTGTAACAAACAGCCAGCTGCAGCGATAGTAATACAGGGGACTGTGATCTGTATTTTCCACCATAAACACGGCGACTATATTTGCTGTCACAGTCCCTCCTGACAGACCTGCTGTTGCTCTTCTTCGGAGCAACGGAGATTGTCGACATACTGGGTGTCTGAGGGGCAGGCTGACCCTCCACAAGTAGCCCGGTGTCAAAAGCACTTGCCAAAACCAAGTAATATGTGTCCAAGGTCAGTCCGGGTGACTTGACTTTGCCCCATACGTCTTATTATAAACCTGTTTTAACTTTGTTTTAAGCTCTGGGTGGCACATGGGTTGGTATCATTTTTCCCTACTGATTTATCTATAGGGAAGTTGTTGATGGAGATTACTCATCAAAGATATGGTTGCTCATTTTGGTATCGTAATAGATGAATGTATTCTATAATTACACTGGACAGTCACATTAACCATTCACATTCAATTCTAATTCTGTATTTTAAGTAAGCTGCAAGTTGGAAGTCTGTTGGTGGGAACAAAACAAATCCCTGTCAAGTGTCATCGAGCACACAATTATCTTCATCATAGTTTATAGACTTTGTGGGACTTTATGGGTTAGTCTTGGAGTTTGATTTAGTTTTAAAATGTTGAGGGAGAAATCAAAGGACAGTCAGTCTGCTCCCATCATCTGCGCCAGCCTGAGCTCAAAGCTGATTGGTTGTGCACTGTGTGATGGGAATAACAATAAGGCACACACTTACCAGAGAGAGAAGCTCTATTTGCACTCCCATGATGTCACAGGGGTTGCAGGGGGCAGTTAGACGTAAACTCCCTCTGAATGAGTGCAAACCAGGAAGTGTGATGTTTGAGGCTGGAAAGGCTTGCTCAGCTTCATTCACAGGGAAGTGACTGACGCTTGACGTGGTTAAACGTCAAAGGAAACTGTTAGCACACTAAGTGTAATTTCAGTACAAGTGTAAAGCTATTCAGTTGAGGGGAGTTTTGTTAACATGCAGGGGAAGCAGTGGTAGGATCTTTCTGCGACACACTGTTGGCATCATGGTGCCACATGTTGTTCTGTGTTTAGCAGAGGAGTTAAAAGAAGAAACAGGCTTTTCATTAGATGAAACATTGCTTTGTTATGCTGAGGTGAGATCATCCACTATGATAAAAGGGAAATGAAACCCTGTGATTGATGCCACTGTTACAGGTATCTGTTCCACATGTGAGACTGTGAACACAAAAGACAAAACTGTTGTTGGTAAATGAAGAACTCCGCTTGAAGTTGGAAGAAAAAACGGGGGGCAAGTGATTTAGCTTTAGTGACCTCTGCTGCTTTGACTCCTCTGGCTTGTAGCTTTCAACCAGTATTTGGTGACTTTTGGTCAAAATAGTAATAATGTAGTCTTGAAGTTGTCTGTTGACAATAATGACTGATGAGACAATCACCAACTTTCTGATGCCATGGCAGTTTTTTATTGTTTGTTGTTGAGACAAATCTATTTCTGAACTGTTTAAAAAAATACAAGCGTGTCTTGCCTCATTTGACAACGGTCGCTCAGGTCCATCTGCAAGGGAACAACTAAAGAGGCTGACAACATGATAAACTTAGAATGATAATTGATAATCAGAATCAGCCACTCCACTTCTTGTTAGGATGTATTGACATATAGCTGATTTGGAGCAGTTGTTAAGAAGCTGAGTGTAGAGTGTGAAAAACAGCAATCGTGGGCAAATTTATTTGTCTTTACACCAAACCTTTCCTATATCGGTCTTGTAGAGCCAAGAGGAGTATTTCTTCTCTGACAGCCAAGACGTGTCAAAGCCTGTCTTTCTGTGCTTGCTGGATGTGTGGAACTGTGTCAGTGCATGGTGCAGGGCTAGCTTCTTTGCTCTCCGCAGCGGAGGAGTTACAAGCATCCCTGCCCTTGGTTCCTGGTTCAGGTTTGGTTGCGGTAGGTTGGGTGACGGAATTTGGAGATGCAATGCCTCACCCTCAGTAGGGACACGAGAGAAGACCATTCACTGCTCAGGAGTGAAACGCAAATAAGACGCATGCTTTGTGCCTTTCTTTTGCGGGGGGCAGGGGGTTGCGTTGAACCAATTGGATGGTAGGGGACACGCTGCTGTGCTTGTTAAGTCGATGAATGCTATTTGGTTTTGTATTATATATACAGCATGCTTGCCTTGCGGAACCAAAAGAGTGACACATCATAATGTTGGGATCTGTGTGGTTAGTAGGGCTGGGACGATATGCTTTTCTCCCGATTCGATTCTTTTACGATTTTTTGCGTGCTGTTTTAATTTAAATTGCGATTCTTCGATATTGCCAATTTTCCAGATTTTTAGTTTCCTTTTTTAACACAAGATCATGTGAAAAAGTTGAATGATGATGATGTCTATAGACTATATCAGGAGCCATATTTTCCCAAAAAATGCACATCACATGTGAGTCAGTTTTTAAGATTTATTCAGCAGCAATATATTTGAACCATTTTAAAGTAAACTCCTACATTTGAACTTACACTCTCTTTTCAAAAGCTAAAAAAAGGTAAATAAATAAATAATTAAATAAATATTATAGAAAAAATGTTGTCTTTGCAAATAAACTCAGCGATTGACTTAGTTATGCGTTTTGTTTTTTCAGAAATGCTGGGTAGTTTAATGCTGCTTTGAGTGTCTGCTGGCTATTAGCTCTGCATTTACCTCAGTATGGTGTCTTGCCAGGTGAGCAGTAAGTTTTGTCATGTTTCCGCAATACGCGACATGTGCATTACAGAGTTTACAAAAAGCTTTCGACATGTCCGGCTCTGCTTTTCCCATCAAAGCAAAAAATCCAAAATTTGTCCAATTTTTTACTTAAAATGAGATGGTGGAGGTTTTATCTTCGCACATTTTTGCAAGTAATTCGCAATTCTCCGCTTTCTGTTTAAGTTTTTTCCACAAACGGATATGACGTCACGTTACTAGATAGTTGAAGAAAAACATTTCACCCTCTGCTGAAGAAAAGCGGTAACTTCTTTCCACCTCGGCTTATAAACATAGACTAAAATGAAGCATTTAAATTTGGAATTTTTGCACAAAAAAATCAATTTAAAAATTGTAAAACATCCCTAGTGGTTAGTGTTTCAAATCCCACAGGTGTCAACCTGTTAATCTAAGCATGTATCTACCGACTGTTTATAAATGCTGTTTATAATGTGTTGTTATTGAGATTCTGATTTTTTGCTCTAAATTACATAATCACTATCAGCGGACCCTGTTTGGCTCTCACTCGTGGAGAGGGATGCTTTTTCGAGGGGAAAGTTCACTAAAGTTTGAATCGGGGGGCTGTGGAGAATTTTTGCCAAATACCAGAGACAGTCACTGCTACAGCACAATAGTAGAAGGCGATAAACACATGGTGAAAAAAGATTTTTGATCACCTCTCCTAATCGCCAACATTCAACTGCAGGAGCTGCCTGGCCCTCTCGGCCGGGGAACAAATCTGTTTTTCAGCAATAAATGTGACAAAGACTCAGTAGGACGGACAGGATGACAGCTACTTTTCCACTTTAAAATTCAGTATTATCAAGATGCTGAAGGTACTACTTGCTACCACATTACTGTGGTTTGGTCCTGTAATGTTGCTTTGTGGGTTGAATTGAAGTGGGTTTGTGGGTTGAACTTTTCTTATTTGATGAGTGAAGGAGCTGTTTATCTGTCAGACTAAACACCATCAGAACGATCTACTCCTTTCCCGCCCTGTGGCATTTCTATTCCCACAGATGCCATCTCGCTTCCACTGCGGTTATGATACTCCCTCCAGTGGCAGATCACATAGGTAACAAAACTGTCCCCCCATTCCACCCCTGTAACTTAATCACAGACGGTGATGCGGAATATTGGCGCATGATTCCCGACCTGAAAGGACAGTGTGAAAGGAGCTGCTGTTTCAGGTCTTCAATGAGGACAGCGATTTTTTTTGGCTCACAGCAGAAGTAGAAAATTATTATTTTGACATTTTACAGGGTTCCAAACTAACTTCTCCATTGGTCACGCCAATGAAAATATAAAGTGTAGAAAATAATCAAATATAACACAAAGGTTTTGTCCTGCTGCCTGGTGATTAGTCCAGTCCTCACAATTTACTCTACTACACAGCTCTGGCTATATAGTGTGAGCACAAGCTTATGAGCTACAGTCAATCGTCAATATTAATCTATTGCTTTAAATCTTGTGGCCCTTTAGTCCTGACTTGTAATTAAACTTCGTCTAAGAGACCAGATGATCTAGATAAAACCAGATAAGACTAGACTTGTCTTGTTTTACCATGAGTGCCATCTTAACTATATATTGTCTGGTCTTTGTGGTTGAGGTTGTTGCTGGAAAACGTGATGGTTATTTCATGCACCCACATGTGAATGCGTGCACATGCAACATCGTTATCTTTCCAAGCTGTGGTCCATTAACACCACTCGCCACTGGCATTTATCAGACATAATAAATAACACGAGTTCAGTGTCTTTGAGTCACTGAACAGCGCTGGAAGTGGCTGGTAGATGAAACAAAGAAGGTGTGCTGAAGCAACGGCACTGAATGTCTTCAGTAATTATCAAGCCGTGTTTCCATCCTGAATATGGTTTATATTGTTAGCATGTTAGTTAGTAGGGCTGGGCAATCTAATGATTGTCATCATGGTAGGACACTATATGTCTTAGATTTTGGATCTCATTCTATGGTGATACGACAGAGGTCTTGCCTTTTTTCCTGGTGTTAAAGGTTACATTACAGTCAACTTTAGAGATGTGCCGAAGCCACCTGTGTTAGTATGAGTCTGTATTTCAATTAGTCTTGCTCCAATGCTGATACATTATTCGAAATTCCTCCAATCCTGCCTTAAGTGTTAGATCAGGTATGATATCTGATAGCACATAATTGATTTATTAGAAAGGGGACCCTACCACCGTACTTCCCAGCAGTTTCCCGTACACCTGTATGCAACTGAACAGATTTTTTTAACTGCACAGGTAGCTAATATCCAAAAATGTCCAGCAAAATATGTTACATTAGTCACGTAAAATAACCTAACAAAGTGATTTCAGCCCTGGTCCCTGGGGGCCAACGCCAAGTTTGAGAGGCTCATGTGTTGTCAAGTCCAAAGCAAAGCCAGGAAAGTGCATGAAAGCTGCATCTCTCATACTTTTCCACCAAATTTAGCAAATTGACAAAGTTTTTTTCACATTTCACTTCACAAATGTGCTGAATCAGTTGTAACAGAAGAGAAAGCATCAATAGACCCGTTGTGAAAGAAGCATCTGTAAAACAATGGATAAATTCTCTTGAGCGCCACAACCCCCACAAAATGACTCATTTCTCTGTCATAATTTGAGCTGTTCGGTCAAATAACATTTGGAAAGTCTAAATTATTTCATCCCCATTCAAGTTAGCCGGGCACTAAACCAGTAGTTGCCGGCCCGGTCGGTGATTTATGTGTTTTCATAGCTGGGAAGTTGGAAGCTTTCACAGGGATAAACAGGACTCAACCTCCAACACTGTGTCCAGTAATACGTACTCCAGTAAAACATCCCTGAATAGACCAAACCTCAAAATCTGTCCTGATTTATGCGCCACCACTGGATGTTGATAACATGTAATGACTTTGCATGGCGAAATGCATTGTGTTCACCCCGGTCTTACATTTAGATCAAATTCTGAGCCAAGGTGATAAAAATCAATATGTACTGCAGAATCAATTGACCTGGGTGTAAATACCATGTTCACACTTTCCCATTGCACACAAAAGACGATTCTGTAGACGGACTCAATCCTTGAGCTGTCCACATACTCTCACACACACACACATGCACACAGCAAAGGAACATAGCGCATTGTCAGAGCAGCCTTGTTTGAAAGGGTGAAGCAGAGTTCACAGTGCCGCAATGTAAACTCACAGCCTCAGCTCACTGCTCATCTCTGCAATCTTAACTGCCTGGGTCAAACTGTTCTGGTATCCATGAGGTGAAATCCTAATAAAAGCAGGCTGAATACACTTGTACAAAATGAAAGAGCCTTTTCAAATTTAGCTGCATTGGTGCAAGCATTGTCTTTTGCCTCTATGCGCATTTTTAGTCTTCAACCATTTTTTACAATTTATTATCAAGACTGATTATAATTGTTTATGAAACTTTCCCTGCCCACAAGTATGATATCACTGTGTTCACCTGCTTTCTTCTACACTATCATTAGCCCCATTCACATTGCTGTTTGGGTGCGGGGATGCGGGGATCCTGCACCAATTCTCCGCCTTCGCCTGAATGTCTGGAAGGCGGCGGGGGGTGAAATTTTGCTCCGGCACTGATACGCCTCTGGAGGTAGTATCAGAGGTGCAGAATTGGCGAACTGAACCAGTGTGAAAGGATTAGCCGGCGTCACGTATAGAGGGCGTGTCGGTCTGATAACTATACAAGTCCTTCACTCAACTAAATAAAGAGAAATGTACCACAAAGCAACGTTACATGTCCAAACAGAAGTACCGTGGTAACTGTAACTGTCTTTGGCAACTAATATGAGGAAATAAATACCGCAGTTCTACATGGAGAAGTGTCTGTCCTCTTGTCTGTCCTAGCGCCTGTCCTACTGACTCTTCGTCACACTTCTGCCTGAAAAACAGTGTCTGTGCCCGGATGGTCAGCCCTCCAGACCAAGGCTTGAGTGAACTTTCCCCCAGAAAACAGCCTCCCTCCCCGCAAGTGAGAGAGTCTGTAAGCAACCAGTTTACTGATGGCAATTATGTAATTTAGAGCAAAAAACACAACTTTCCAGGATGTTTGGTGGGTCAGGATCTCAATCATTACACATTATAACATCATCCATATGATTATAAACAGTCAGCAGGTACATGTTTTAGATTGACAGGAGGACACCAGGGGAAACAGGTTGGAAAAAAAACACACAGACGTCATCATCATGATTTGTATCGTCACGCTTCTTTAACAGCTGCATCGCTGGCTTTCTGTAAGAAGTACACAGCGGTTCGTCTTTATGCCGACACTGCTTAACTCTGTGTGAACAACCAACAGCGGAGAATTGGCGAACCACCGCTGCGGTGATATTATGTGGCTTCTCTGTGTGAAAGGGGCTAGTGTCTCTCTCCACCACCATATAAAATATGCCTTAATAAGACTTATTTGCATTGTTGTTGTTGTTAGTGTTGTGGTGATCTTTGAATATTTATGTTCATGTATTTCTTTATTAATTTAATCTCTGTATATATGCCATTTAGAAAGAAAGACAGCTGTGGTGTTATGTAATTGCTGGAGTCATGAGATTTTGGAGCCAGAAAAATAGTTAGTTTCCCCATTGATATTGATAAAATGTGAACATAACTTTCATTAAATATTTTTTTGCAACAGGTACCTTTTGTTTACAAACAGTATTTTATATCCCTGAAGATATGTAAACTAGATTAAACATCTGCACGCATTGCATAGTAAACATGACATGTTGGTAGATGTACAGGACATGAGGTGTGTGCTTGCTGTCTGTTTTACACATTTTTGGCCGGGAAGACGAGCCTGTCTGCTTCCTCTGGCTTGAGACATTCCCCGTTGTGGCTTCGTAGCACAAACCTGGGGTTCAAAGTTTTCAGCATGTGGATAAACTCTGGCTTTTCCACTGTATATACGGGCACCATATCTTTAGCGATATGCAACGTGACTGCATCTGTAACAGCTGTCCACCGAGCCCCTTTCTTCTCAAACAGAACACAGTGATTAAATGATTCCACTAGTGTTGGCTGCTTTTTAGCGATTGTTTGTGGGCTGCTGCAGTCTTATACATCTCGTAGTGAACATCAAGTGTCCCTCTGTGATCCATGTGTTAGTTTGTGTCAGTCCGCTGCCTTTAGTTGCAACAGCCTTTAAACAATCTTGCAGTGGACCGTGGTTTGTTCGAGGTCTGATGCTACAGAACCATACTACTGATGAGACAGTGCCTTTTGAGGAACAAACTTTTGGCTTGTTGCCATGTTGTTGTGTTTGTTTCTCTGTGGAAAATAAATGTGGGGGGAGGGCGAAGCCCACAGTGAACTACGGGAGCCCATGGGGAGCGGCGGCAGAGCAAGTTAAATAGAAAATCGATTTTCATATTTTAAAATCGTCCTAAACCACAAACTCGAATTAATCAATTTTACTGATTTATCGGCCAGCCCTATGTTGAAGTAGAACTTAATACAGATTGTTGGTGTCATACAATACAATTTTGACATGTGTCTCTCTCCTGCTTTTAGGTATTCGAGTGTTAGTGGATGCTCGAGAGAAGCTACACATCCCATGGGGCAAACCGTCCAACCAGCAGCATGGAGACACCATGATGGCGTTTGACACCCGGTCGGCAATGTCCCACGGTCACGGCATGGTGGAACATAAAGTTTTCCAGCACTACCTGCCATCCATTCGGGCCCTGTGGGCCGACGAGGGCATCCAGAACGCATATGACCGCCGGCGAGAGTTCCAGCTGGTGAGTGAGAGAGTTACTTGTTTGATGTGTCACCTAGGGCTACAGAATTAATTGAAACGTTGTCAAAATCATAATATGCAAACACTAAATTTAAATCGCAGAAACTGCAGTTTTTGAGAAAGGTACCATGTGTGACCAAACAGCATTATAAGAAGTCCTGTAGTGCTGCAGAGATACCCTGGCCTACAAATCTTGGTCTGTTTAATTATTTCATTGTTTTTTTTGGGTTTTTTTTAGTGGAAAAAATTATCATTCGTACTAATAGTTCAAGGATCATTAAATTGTCTTGCACTACAACACAGGGATGTAAAACAAAGTGTAAATTGTAGCTGCTTTATGCTACACAATTGAAAAATGGAGGATGAGTTCAGGAGTCTCACAGCCTGAGGAAAGAGGCTGCTCTATAGTCTGTTCCAATGATAGCAGATACTTCTGTATGTTTTGCCAGACAACAGTAGTGTGAACAGACTGTGGCTGGGGTGGGTGTCTTTTGTCTCCTTTGGGCTCTATGCAGACAACTCACTTCACCTATATCGCTGATGCTCGGTAAATGGGTATCAATGATGTGCTTTAGGGTTTTCATCACATGCTGTAAAGCCTTCCTGTCATGGCCCTTTTTTTTGTATTGCGCCTCTGTAAAAGTTGCAAAGAATTTGGCAACGGAATACGACCCTCCGAATTTTCCTTTTCTGCGCTTTTTTTAAAACCAGGGTGGTGATGTGTGATGACCAATACAGGTTCTCAGTGATGGTAATTCCAAGAAACCTATAACTGTTCATCTGTTCCACCTGAGCTGCACTGATGTAGACAGGGGTGTGGCTCCTTTTGTCTAAACAGTGGTGATGATGGTGTCGCCTGCATGCTTCACAATAGAGTTCTCTTGATTAGAGATGTTCCGATACCATTTTTACCTTCCTAATACCGATTCTGATACCTGGGCTTTTGGTATAAATGGATACCGAATACTGATCCCAGTGTGTGAAAAAAAGAAAAAACAAGATTTTTTTTTCTTTTAACTTCTGTGTAAGCATAAAAAGTAAGGGAATTTGTGTTTGGCGGATTCTTTGTTGTAATAATGCTTCTTGATAATACATCAAATACTGTTAGAAAACCTGTTTATTTCCCTTTTAAATGGTGCCACATCTGTATGGAACATGCATTTGTAGGATGAGCAGCAGAGCTGAGTATGCGGGTTGCACAAATGAAAAATTGGCCAATTGGCCAAGAGCTTATTCTGCTATTGACTCTTGTTTGTTCGGTGGATTGGATGATTGATGTCTGAAGAAACCAGACATGCTGGCAATTTAACAATTGATTAATTTAACAAACAGGAGCCTCAGAAGCGTGTGGAAGAACCATCCACAGTAACAACAGTGTGGTGCAGCACCACACTTTGAAGGAGAAATGTTGACACTGTTAATGTGTCCACCCAGTGTGCAGACTCAGCAGACATGGGGAACACGTCGGAGGTCTACATGTCAGTAGTAAAATTGACTGCCTGCACATCTTTCAGCCTACATGAAATCTGTACTGTTTTACTGTCGGGGTTATTCAGAGCAAAATATTGCCAAATAGCTGACATGTTGCTAGCTCCGTCTGACACACCTGAAATCAACTTCTTCTTCGCTGCTCAAAAAACAGTAGCTGTCAGGGACAGCACAGTGCAACTTCCTGTGTTGGCTTTTAGAGCAATGAAGAATTGATTTCCAGTGTGTAACTTTAAGCAGAGCTAACGGAGCTAACTGGGAAGTAACAGGGTCTGGTTTCTAAATTATGTGGCATTGGGTCGGTGTATAGATTCATGTACTCGCCGATACCAATACCTGCATTTTAGGCAGTACTGGCAGCATTCCCTATACTGGCATTGAAATTGAAATAACTCTCTTCTTGATGTCTGCGAGTGCAGTCTATGGGGGTCAGTGTGAACCGTAGGGGGCTAAGCAAACTGCCTTGAGCAGTAAGTAGAGGAAAAGAGTGACTCTTATCACAGTTGTAATATCTAAGAATAGTAATGACGATATGATTATTTTGCCATATTGTGTAGCCGTTATTTTGTCACATCTCTGACCCATGTATAGCGGCTGGCCTTCACCTCCTGCTTCAATGTTTGGTTCATAGTTTGACAGCCGTGCAGCTTAGTTTTGCCTGTATTTGCTTGTGATTGTAGAATGTCCAATGATTCCTTGTGAGAGGGCTAAGGTGGCTCTGAGTTTACAGAAGAGCATTGACAGTAACAGATAAAGGCTCCTCCTCACAGTTGATGAACGGAGCTGCAGCTGCAGAGTGCACACAGACAGACACATACAAGCTAATGAAGGGATGCCTCTCTCTCTGCTCTCTGTGTCTCTGCCTGCCCACGCCCTTCCTTCCTCCATCTCTCCCTCGTTGCTCTCCACAAGTTTAGATTGTGGTCTGATAGCGTCTTGCTCACAGGAAAATGAGCTGTAACAGTCCTGCTGGGAAATTAGCTGGTAAAGCATCTATTTGGAGCAGCTCTGATTCAATTAGTCTTTCTCATGTCTTTATAACAGATAATAACAGGCTACAATGTTATTTGTTAAGCTTTCCTATAGATTCCACTTCACCCACTGATGTCCTAATGCTCCTAAAACCAACAAGTCATATTATGGTCTGTAGAGGGAAGACATTTGATGTCACCAAAGTTATTATGAATTCCTCCCCAATAAGCAAAGACAATTGGCAGCATCTGTCAGCATGCATTACACTAGGGTTGTCATCTAGAATGCCACTCAAGGCCAATATTTCCAATACTATGTGTTTCTGATTTTGAGGTAGCGTGTCCCCTCAGAGTTGTCGTGAGGCAGGATTTCCTCATTAAAACACCACTGTCGTCACCGCTACCACTGTTTCCCACTGCTGCTCTGATCTCAACCAGACGATCCAAATCCCTGCCTGGTGAACATCCGACATACATGAGTGTTAGTGATGTCACTAGAGCTGGAACTTCTGCCCTGTCATGATTAGCTTGGATGCTAGTTGACAGCGCTTGTGGCTTTGTTGTTTGATGTACTTCGATTGCCTAGCCCCCCCTTTTATGATAAAGTAATGTCATTAACCCCAAATTAATCTTCTTAGTAGGGGACTCCTCTAAGATTTAGCCAGCAGCACTGTTGCTTTCACTTTCAGCAATATTGCTGCTTAAAATGGTCAGTTGTATATCTGTCAACATGTTGCAAATTCATGACTTGAGTCATTTTTATGACATAATCATATCAATCGTATAATAATGAGAAATAGCTACTTTTTCTTGTTTAAAGATTCTCAACTGTAAATGTTTTTAATATTCTGATCTACAGTAACCTGATTATCTTTGGGTTTTGGACTACTGGTCAGAAACCACAAGGCATTCGAAGATGTCAGCATGGCCCCTTTGCCAAACAATTGAATGGTTAATCAAGAGAATTATACTTGAATTAGTTGATAAGGGAAAAGTAGATGTGGCCCCAGTCTACAGACAAGCAGAAAAAATGTCGAGGTCTGATCAGACTGCTGTTGCGTATCATAACAAACTTTACACCTGATTGTGACTGACAGGTCACAGATACAGTATTTACTGTATCACAGCTCTGCAGTCATAGTGAGTTTGTTTTTCCCACTCAGTGATGGTGAGGAGGCGGTATCACATGAAAAGGGACATTGATATAACTCAGTTCCATATTGATATGAAAGTGAGAAAGGGACATGTGAAATGTGTTGACATAATATGTATACCATATCTATGGCATTGTAGGGATTAAACACAGAATTCTGAGGAAAGTCATCGTTTCTCTGTCTCTCTTTCTCTCAGGGGGAGTCAGTCAAGTATTTCCTGGACAATTTGGAAAAGCTTGGACAGTCGGTAAGTCCCACCCACACTGCAGAAGCTCTACCGATCATAGATCTCAAGCAGGCAGGATGGCAGATGGCAGATTGTTATGATAGCACTCAACTAGTTTGTTGAATACAGAAGTGAAACTGTTGTCTTCCTGTCCTCAGTCAGATCTCCACACCGGTTTGTTCCAGTGTACACTCACTATATTAAGCACTAAGAAAAGCAGAAGTTTCCCTGCTCGCTCTGCATCATCCCCCACCCAAGTTCATATTGGCCAGTCAGAAGCCTGTTCCAAGAAACAACAGAGATTTTTCTACACAGAGGAAACCATTGTCCGTCAATTTTTCACCAGTTATCTGTATTGGAATATACAGTTAGAAGTGTCTGGTCGAGTGATACCAGACACACTCTTAAATGGCTTAGATGTGTCTGAAAATTGGTTAAAAATAAATGAAATCTAAAACTTCTGAAATAAAAAATATACTTTAAGAAACAATTTTCAAAGAAATGGACAGATTTTGAGTTTTATTTAGTTTAAAAGACACAAAAAATACAATAACATTATCAACAGAATGTAAAACAACAATGTTGACATTATGTCAACGACGTCTGTGTATTGTGTTTTGTTGAATTTAGCATGCTAGCCAGCTAGCTGTAGCCCTGAGCCATGAGCTAATTAGCTACAGCCACGGATAGCTTGCAGATTGCATCAGCAGCCAGCAGTTGTTGGTTACTCTGCTGATATGCTACCCCCATGTTTGTTGAGCAAAAAACATCCAATGATTTATCGAGTCAACTAGTAGTAGTTAGTTTAAGCAGTTAGATGATTAGTATTCATTTAATCATTGCATTTTATATTTCACATCAGGAAATGGTTTGGGTTCCAAGGCTGAGATAGAATCTTATTATATCTTAGTATTAACTTATTAACATGAAAAATGTTTATTTTGTCATCCATTTCTGTGTAGAATCCAAAAACAGTAGAAACACACACAGCTCATGGATGCTTTGGTGCAATTACGATACGATTTGGTTGTTAAAGTATTTCAAATGGATCAAAGAGTATATGTAATATTATTTCCCGACAATGTTTAACTTTAAAAAGGTCATTAGGAAGACCCGTAGTTGTTTGTGTTTCACAGTAGAAGTAACTTAGGAAACATTATTGGTATGTGCTCTTTGTGCTGGATTTCCTACTTCTGATGTTTCTGTAGCTGATGCTTATTTCCTGTTGTGTATGAAGGAAAGCTGTGTGTGTGTATGTGTGTGTGGAAAAGGTGGACCTTTGGGAAAATATCTGTTGTTTGTGTGAGCGCACACCAGCATGGTCTGTGTCAGCGATGAGTCATCACTCCTGGAATGTCATGAATTTCGATCTGGTGTAGTCAGTGCACAGTGACCCCCACCCACAGTTAAACATGATGGGGAGTATTGTGACATCATGTTTGGTTGAAGAGGCACTTGCTTTATTTGCCCTGTTTTGATTGGCCTAATTATTCAAAGAGGAGTGAACAAGTCTCTCTCTCTCTCGCTCACACACACACACACACACACGCACACACACACACACACACACACACACAGTCCTGAAGAATTTGTTTATGCACTGTGGTATTTCAAGAATGCAGTGTTAAACAAGGATGTTCCCAAAGCAGCGGCGTGTGTGCACTGTTCTCATGAGGCACAGAAGAGATATGCATTGCTTCCCGCTACCCCTCAAATTTCACAGATTATTTGTGTGTGTGTTTTTGTGTGTGTGTTTGTTTGGGTGTGTGTTTTTGTGTATGTTTGTTTGGGTGTGTGTGGGTTTGGTTAGAGAGTTTTTTGGTATTATTTTTGATGGGTGTCTCTTGAAGATACTCTATGTACCAAGAAAAAAATGCCCTCTTCTTACAACCTTAAAGTGTACCAATGCAGCTTAAACTCATATTAATATCAGTACACATCTTGATGTAGATATTGGATAAAATCTGTAAATACGTGTCAATAATAATATGATTAACCCAATAATCTGCTCGCAGGACTACCTCCCCAGCCAACAAGACATCCTCTTAGCCAGAAAGCCAACTAAAGGCATCCATGAGTACGACTTCGAGATCAAGAATGTGCCCTTCAAGATGGTGGACGTGGGCGGTCAGCGCTCCGAGAGGCGGCGCTGGTTCGAATGCTTTGACTCGGTCACTTCCATCCTCTTTCTCGTCTCCTCCTCCGAATATGACCAGGTAGGCCAGCTGGAAGCCACACAGAGGCCATGCGGACGCAAAGAACTCATGAATGTCACAGTAGTGACAGGGGTGTAGTCTACTCAACCAGACCAAAATGTCAGAAGAATAAGATCATTGAATTCAAGGGCATAACATCACAGATATAGAGAAATTCAACATCATCTCACTTAATTACTGTAGAAACCTCTCAAGGAACATTTATGTGAAATCAGGAGCTTTAACTGGAGTTCAACCAGAGGAACGTGGATCCAACTTAAATGTGAACGTAATGTAACACTCACTGCCACTAGACTGCACTAGACCGCCTGTACCTCAGACCCAAACAAATGTGCCTGTTGTTCACTCAATAAAATGTAACTGTCAGACTAGGCAGCACCTATCATATATGCATCGAGGATTGTCAAAGCATAGCATATTAGTGTACTGTTTAGCTGTGATATGAGAAAGTTTGTGACCCAGCTGCCAAGTTGAAAATGGATGACCGAGTACAGGGAGGGACCTTACATGCGCTTACACTACATGCTTGCATGCACTAACATGCATGCATGGCCACTCTGACTACCAGAAATGAACAGAGGCACAGATATTACCACTGACACAGAAGGGAGTATGACATCCTTCTCTCTGTTCAGGATGCCAAAACTCTTTTTATAGCAAATAGTTGTTTGCTCCTATATTAATATTCTAAATCTCATATTTAGCTTTTTCAATCTGAAACAAAGACATTGTGGTTTCTAAGGTGCAGTGGAAAACGCAAGGAAACCCCTTGGTAAGAAAGCAACAGAAGACTCTATAATGTTTAAATTGTGGAAAGCACCATATACATCATTACCTACACCATGGAGGTTATGTTTATGTTTTCTCACTTTCTTCAACATTATGAGATACAGCATTTTATCAACATCTTCATTAATTTCTCTTGTTGAAGTTATGTGATATAAATGGCCTCCCAAGTGTATTTTGTAACCTGTTTATACTAAATGTTTTTTTTTTTTTTACGCGTCTGAGTGAACAGTGCCATCCGTGATCAATTAACTAGTGGACAATCTGCCCTGGCTCTAACCCTCCCATACTGGAAAAGAGAAACAGAAAGTCAAGGCAGTGTGTGTGAAGTGGACAATTAAAGCATCACTATGTAGGCGAACGTTTTTGGAAAGCGAAACTTGATTCAGGCGATTATTTTTCCAAGTTGAATTCCCTCTTTGGGTTTCCTTGTTTAGCTGCAGTGGGGTGATAGTAATTCATCACATTAAATCTCTACATCTGTGAGGAGACAGTTTTGAAGTTGGTGACCAGCAATATGCACAGTACAGTTTAATGAACCTGCTTCTCATACCAGACATGCACTGTCACCATCACCTATGACCCCAGCACAGACATCTGTACTATCATACCTTCAGGTGCTGATGGAGGACCGGCAGACCAACCGGCTGAGCGAGTCCCTTAACATCTTTGAGACCATCGTCAACAACCGGGTGTTCAGCAACGTCTCCATCATCCTATTCCTGAACAAGACGGACCTGCTGGAGGAGAAGGTGAAGCAAGTTTCCATCAAAGACTACTTCCCCGAGTTCTCGGGCGATCCCACAAGCCTGGCGGACGTCCAACGCTTCCTGGTGGAATGCTTTCGCAAAAAGCGCCGCGAGCAGCAGCAGAAGCCACTGTACCACCACTTCACCACAGCCATCAACACTGAGAACATCCGGCTGGTGTTCCGCGACGTCAAGGACACCATCCTGCACGATAACCTCAAGCAGCTGATGCTGCAGTAAGAGGACTGACCAGGAGGAGGAGGAGGAATGGATGAATGGATGGGTGGAGGCTGACAGAAAGTGGGTGACAAGGTGCCTTAACCCCCACCACAACCACCGCCAGCCTATAAAGGGATCAGTTTTTGTCCCTCCACCCATGCATCCTCCTTCCTTGACTTTGACCCGCTCCTCACTTTTGAACTCTGACTGTGTATTGAAGCCACCACTACTACCGCCATTCCCCCACGCTTGCTCTCTGCCTTATTGAGCTTGTTCACTGTGACTCGTAACAGCCACCTTTGGCTCAGAGCCCAACCACCCTCTTACCCTTGAAACCACTGTAAATGACCTCTAACCCCCATTCTCTGCCCCGTCCACACTGTGCAGTGGACCTACTCGACATCTTTTATGGTATTTCCTCCCTATGTGTCGCTCTAATTCACATCTACACACTGTTTTTTTTTCTATGCTGCTCTGACCACTGTTGCTAGGGTGGGAGAGGGGGAGGGGCTCATTTTGAATTGTTATTACTGACTAGCTGTCAAAGCCAGCGACATCAGTGACTGCTGCCAGGTGTTGCCTTCCTTTTCACCACTGCTTAGGTTTTGTTTCACGATTAACATCTGCTCCCCACTGGCGCTTGTTGATGACAAGACTGGGCTGGAGTGGGGATTTCCTCTTAAGGCAGTGGAACAGGAAAGAACGGGGCTCGCACACACACACACACACACACACACACACACACACACACACACACAGATAGGAATTCCTGTTCCAAAGTCCACTTAATTCTAGTTTTCTAATCATTTTGCTTGTCTTTCTAATATATGAATATGCTGTATGTACCTATGCATTTTTCTTTAACTTATATTTTAGAGGGGTTTACACTTTTGTGGATTTGTGACTGCTGATGAACTCTGTTACAATTAATTGTAAAGAGGCGGGGAAGGGTATGAGAGCACAGACACAAACACACAGACCACTTGTAGAATTAAACACCATGCTGTAAGGCTAGCTAGTGTTTAGAGTTACACATTGTATTTACCTGTTTCTCAGGGCACATTGTTAACCACTTCTTTGCAATTTGAAGCCAACCAGAACTTCCACATAAGTCAAATGACAGATTTCAAGGTGTCTTTTTCCCTGTAAAACAAAGTCTGGCCATCTTAAACCAGGACCATATTTTATCATCGAGACCAACAAGACCTCATGCCCACATTTCCACTCAGTATTGACATATAATCTGTATGCACATGCCTTATCTGGATAATGACCGCTGCTGAAAATTCAAATAACATAATACAGATACAGATTAAATGTTAAAGCAACATTATGCAAAAATTGGCAATTTTACCAGATTTAATTTTTTCTCCTATCGGACCTGCTCACTCAATCCATGTTTCCCCCTTCTTAGCTCCCCCCATTTAATGTCCTTTGTGGTGTCTTTCCCTCTGTTATGATGTCCGTAGATGGATTTGCTATTTCTTTGGCCTGTTGCTTGGTTTTTAGTTTTTGTGCACATTTTGGCACCGTTCTCCACCAGCATTTGCTGCTGGGTCCCTTCTGCTCTGGGCCCTAAAAAGTCCAGTCCTCTTGGTGGTTCAAAGCTCCTGTGTAACGTTACACAAACATTCCCCCGGTACTCCAAGGGCCCAGTCTAGCTAACAGCAGCCTCAATTAGCAACTAGCATTTACTTTGACAACAAATAATGTTTTCTGTTCACCAGGCAGAGGTGGGGGAAGTACGCTGGTTTTTAACTTAACTAAGATCTGCGTTACAATAACAAGTAAATGTACAAAAGTATTGGCATCAAAACATTTAAGTACCGAAAGAAAAAGTACTCATGCAGAATGGTCCATTTCAGAATGACCTATACTATCAGTGATAGTTGTTGATGCATTAATATCGTCATATTCACTTAAAAGTTGCAGCAGGTAAAGGGAAGCTTATTTAAATGACTTTATACACTGCTGGGTAGTTTAATGTGCATCATCATTTAAGTAAAGCTGTCAGACAAATGCAGTTGAGTAAAATACACAATACTTGCTACTGAAATGTAATGACATAAAAGCAGAAAATAGCATGAAATGAAAATACTGAAGTATAGTACAAGTATCTCATATTTGTACTTGGGTACAGTACTTGACTAAATATACTTGGTAACATTCCATTAATGCCATCAAGAAACTCCATGAATCACAGAGAGTTAAGGCAGAGCAGTTGGAGGACATCAGAGGGAGAACCAGAAAACATTTTCTCCATAAAATATGATCGGGTGTGTGACGTAGTGAAGTAAAGCATTACTCATTTCTTGCCGAAAATGGCACCCGCCTGCTGAAGTGACATACTGATGTAGCAGGCGTTAGGGTCACAGAGCGAGAATGACAGGCATCTTTCTCCTTATTACAAGTTGATGTAGCCTACCGTCACAATGATTTTACTACTCCTTAAGTAGTTCCATTATGTTGCTTTATTAACAAAGCCACAGTATCCTTTTGTTGTGTGTTTGTTATAATGCTTGCTCAACAGGGTAATGCAAACTCAAGTGCTGGAGTCTGGTTCAGACGTGAAAGACAGAATGCCTGTCACGTTGGGATCGGGCCTGCTTAGTGCTCTCTCGGACAGAATAATGGGGCAGCTTGTCTCTTCAACTTTGCTGTATCGATCTTTCCAAAAAATAGCCAAGATTAACAGAGATCCAGAATTTTCTAAAAAAAAAAAAAAAATACCAGATGTGTCGGGCTGAATTTTGAGATGATGCCCATAAATGCAGCAGTTTGGATACATGACAGTGAAGCAAAACTTCTCAAGGGGAGACTCTAGAGAAATGGTTAATTAGTGTTAGTGAAACGCTTTGTAGAACTTTGATGAATGATGTGGTCCAGGTTGAAAATGGCCAAATTTATATTGAAGCCCTGTGGAAGCTCACATCCAAATCCTGTAGGTTCTATAAAAAAAAAAAAGGTTTTCCTGCTTCCTCTCAGTACCACCAGAAGTGTACATTCGCATACTTAATTATACACCGAGTAATGAGGTGGCTCAGCCTTTGTTATGCTGTCTCGGATCATTTTTATTTTCTCAAAGGTACCTGTTAATGCTGTCCGTCTTCCCCTTCCATGCATCCACAGTAGAAAAAACAAAAACATAAGGGATAAAGCCAGCCAGTGTGTCACTAAAGAACTTAAGCAGTCATCGTTGTTACAGCTTATGTGTACAGTTCACATGTCCTCTGAACCCCTTTTTTTAATGTCTAATGTACCAGTATGTATCCCTCCATCAACCTCACTCTCCTTTCTAACAGCTGGTGTAACTTCCCACACACATTTGTATGTATGACTATGAGTGTTATTTTTATTTTATTTTTATGTTTATTTAAATCTAAAAGCCTGTCTTGAGGTGTTTTAGGGTCAGGCTCCCATTATTCATATTCTTCCAGATTAATTAAACACCAAAGTCCTCCATGTGCCCCAGCAGAAAACTGGCTCCACTGGTCCATGCTAGCATCTGCTAGCAGTCTGAAGAAATGACAGTTTTGGCATTATTTAAAAAAAACTATGTTCTGTGTTGCAGAGATATCTACCGAAGTTAGCAGGCCACCCAGCTAGCCCTGGGCCTGAAAAGCTCTTTCTCCCAGTGGTCCAAATCTCCTGTGCACACGGTGTGAGCACTGACACTCCCGCTGTAGGCTGGCTAGCTGCACGGCTAACTAAGCTTATAAGCTAGCAGCAGCCACAGTGACGGGTGTATAAACAGAATACAGTTGGCAGTCGTTAGCAGTTACTCTGGTGATATGCTGCCCCCACTTGTTGGGAGTATGAATTCATACAGGTGCTCAATTCTTACATGTTGTGCCTTTAACAGAAAGGGCATAGTCTTGTGTTTTCAAGAGGAACACAGACATTCTACATACATTGGTGTAGCTATAATTTTTTTTACTTGTGTCTCTGAAGTAAGGGTTGTATTAACTAATGGCAGCTAATCGCCAAAAAAAAAAAAGACTGAAAAATTGCCTGTTTTAGCTTGAATTTGCACCAGTTACCCCACAAGTGACACTCCCAGCACCCCTCAACCTCACTCCTCATTTACACTGGAACCCTTTAGCTTTGAATTTTGGTCCTCTGTCTCAATTCTAACCAGTTGTGGTGCTGCAGCTGAAGGCAGAATGCTGTTTGTCATCCAGCTCGGTTTACTGTAGACCTGCGGTTTTGATATTTCTGCAACAGTTGGGTTCAGTTTTGAATAAATGTAATGGAAACAAATCAGACCCTCTGGGTCCCTAATAGTTTGGTGAGTGTAGTACTTCATGACCCCAAGACCAACATTAGCCTACTGTCACTGTTAGCATGGAGCAGTGAAGTCACGTGGCTGATTTTGATGTGTGTGTGTTCCCACCTCTAAAAGAGGAAGATGACCAACAGGGCGGTCTACCAGAAACTCTGAATTCCTCAAACTGTACAGTGCCTCTGTCAGACTGTCTATATCTGGATAAAGCAGCCTCTGTGTGTGTTTGTGACAAACACAATGCCCTGTCTGCTCAGACAGATAGTTCTCTGCTGGGCTTTAGCTTTAGGCTGTCTGTCTGTCTAGATCCAGACTGTGTCCCTTCAAGCCAGAAGAAAGCCTGTTGTTGCACAGACACAGTCACAGCAGAACTGGCCGGTACCCTGAGATGGCCTTTGTCCATGCTGAACAAACTTGGATTTGATTATTAGAGCACAGGCGGTATATTGTCACAGAGGGCCATGAGCAGATGTTTGAGCGATGATGTCCCACATGCTGTCAGGGGCCTCATTTATAAAAAAAGAAATGTAGATTTATACTTGAACTTCATCAAGGTCTTTTTTCCGACAGTACTTAAATTCAATGTATGAATGATGCTGAGCATAAAAAAAATTTGCAGGTTCTAAGAATCCTATTTTATAACTTTAAACACCTGTACGATGAATGTCCAATCAACTTAATGTGACAACACATCTGCTTTGTGATTTCCCCTCATACAATGCGGCACAAATGAGGGTTTAGTCAGGTATAACCATTGGCAAAAAAAACTAAAAGCAAAAGTGTGCTAAAATCCACATCCACAAAGTAGAATGAAAAGCCTTATTCAGACTGCGTTACACTTCCTTTTCATCTCGCAGTCTGGACACCATGATCCATACAAACGGTGCACACTGTTGGACAGCCACTCGCTCAAAGCATTCATGTTGTGGCTCTTAGATATTCACACAAAAATTGCCGGAAATATTCGTGTGATGAATGAAAAAAAGAGACCTCTGACAGAAGTTCAAACCCCGCCTACTTTCACACCTCCAAACACCTGACCAATCACTGCAGAGAGTGGACATTAATGTCTTATTGTCTTTGGACAGTCCTGTATTGTGTTGGCACTGTGCAGCACTGTGATAGCTCTGGGAGTCGTGTGTGTCCTCTGTCCTGTTGGACTGTGGTCCAGGCTTTGTGACGGGGGACACTCACTGTGTTGTATGTGAGTCAGTGCAGTCACATGTTCACCATCTATCTTGATTTCTACTTCCTGTTTTACTCACGATGAACAGTCTGCCTTTGACTTTGCCTTCTAACATTTCTGGTTTTGTACACTGCACCCTGTGTATACTCTGTGAATCTGACATTACTTGCATGACTGCAACAGTATAAATCCAATATTCAGATGGAGTTATTGAGAATATTGAGCATCGCTTGTAAATACCTGTGAGAGGAAACCAGTGTCACCTTACATAGTCTAAACTATGCGACAACACTGCTCCACAGCTGTGACTTGATGTTATGTTGTGTTAGAAATAATCATGATGGGACTGACTAGTGATTCTCTTAATGCCAGTCTTTATTTGTCTTTAATCAAGTCTGGAAAAACATCTGCAAATGATCTGCCAAATATACTGATGTTTAGTGCCTCCTTCTCCAAGCTCTGCCTCTACTGTTCATTCATCGAACAAAAGTTTTATACTGTGTTTTAGGTTTTTTTAATGATGCCACACAAACAGATTGGTGTCCTGTGAGACAAAGCATCTCTTCCCGTTTTGTTTTTTTTTTCCAGATAGACAAGCTTTCAGTGTACAGTCTAACTTATACTGTCTTACCCTTCTACTCTCATAAATAAATCCAACTGTTTTTTAAAAAGACGTGTCAGTGTGTGTGCTGTCATTGGAATCGCTGTATTGCAGAGAGTCATAGTTTATAATAGCCCAATATCACAAAGTACGCCTCAAATGCTTCTAAGTCAGTTTTCCTGACTTCCAATCTCAGGCATCTAGTGCATCTGCTGTGGAAAGCATGGATGCCTGGAGCAAACAGATGTTTGATTCACAGGCATATGACCTTCACAAGCAACTTCAGCAGCTGATTTAACAAAAAAGTAGGGCTGTCAAAGTAAACGCGTTTATAACGCTGTTAATAACGCGTTAACGCAACGTCCTCTTAATGCCGTTAATTTTTTAAAGCGCGATTAACGCTCAGTATAAAAAAAAACGCGCATTGTATGATTTACGGCCGTCGGCAGAACCCGTAGTCTTGATACAGAGGGTGGCAGAAGAATAAGAAAGGGAATCAGAAGAAGAAGAAGCAGGGTTGGCGGTTCGTTAAAAACACGGCGGACTGAAAAGCAGCACTCGCTACAAACTCCTCATCTCTGCTGTCACTCACGGTGGCGGACATTTGTTTCGCCATCGCCCTGATCATTTTGCGGGACACTCTCACGTAGGCGTGCCCGTTTGCTGATAACTCATCCCCGCATGTTTTTCTCAGGCTCCTCGCTATCCTTCTTCCTCCCTCCAGCAGGCAGCCTGGCCCTGCTGCTGTCCTCCTCAGACAGACGCTGAAGCTCCGTTTCTCTCACTCTCTTGGGGTCAACAGAGAAACGTCTAGCGGCTGCTTCTCCTGAGTTTTCCTCTGAATATATCACGACAGAAAGTTTGAATTTCAAGTCGTACTTTTTATTGTTTTGCTGCACCGGAGCCATGGCGATCATCAGTGTGATACTGACTGACAGAAAGCAGCACACTGCGTGAAAAAGGCGAAGAAGAAAAACGTGCAGTGTCAGTGGACACCACTTGCAAGCCAAACAGACGGCAGATGCAGAGCCCATCGCCCCCCCTCGCCAAAAGCAGACAACCCTGGATTTATTTTCCTGCATGATTTGAAGTGTTGAATAAACATTTTCATAATGCAAGCATATTTGACCTTTCTTATGTTGTTAAAAGTATTAAGAACATGAAAAAATACATTAAGGTACATTTAGAACAGAAAAAAATGTGCCGAAAAAATTGCGATTAATTTGCGATTAATCGCGAGTTAACTATGGACAAAATGCGATTAATCGCGATTAAAAAAATTGATCTGATAAAAAACAGCCCTACAAAAAAGCACAGTTAAAAGAGACAGGAGCAGCAGGCTTGTGCTGCATCCCATGCTCGCAAAGACTTTTATCAAGCAGAACGGAATTGAATTCAAATAAAAAATGGCACCTATAAAGTTGTTGTTTCTGCAGCGCCTTTCACAACAAAGAGACACTATAAACAGTGAGGAAAAGGTAACTGGTAATTATTCAGTATGTGTGTGTGTGTGTGTGCGCGCCACCATACTGCTGTGATGTCTTCTGTGTTAATTGGCTCAGATTATGGCTATGATTATCTCCAGTAGCCACTGATAGAAATGTACCATTATCGGACCAATAGTTTGTCTGTCCAATATGTATTTATAAATCCCTAATTCTAATGTATTTAGCTTTTAAGCTACAAAGATTAATCATTAAGTTGATCACCAGACTATTTTGCGACCGTATTGATAATTGATTAATAGTTTGGTCATTTTATAAATCATCCCTCTGGTCCAGGCTCCTGCAGTTTGAGAATTGTCTGCTTGTCTCTGTTTTCTATCATTGTAAACCGGATCTGTTTGTGGTTGGGACTACTGTTCAGACAAAACAAGACATTTGATGATGTCACCTATGACTCATGCAGACATTTTAGAACATTTTCTGATATGAATGACAACGTTTTTTTTTTTTTCAATACAGATTAATCAATGATGAAAAGAATTGTGAGTTGCATCCCTGATTATGTTTATGAAGCAGAAACACTGGGCAGATATATTGTTTTACTAATCCAGAATCATGTCATCTAAATCAGTCTAGTGTATACTCAGTGATGCTGGTCTCAGAGCAGGAACTGTTCCCTCTGTATTTTCATGTCTTGTTTTCCATTATCAGTGAGGAGATGGAGAGGGGGAACCCTCAGGGCTGCATGATATGGTTCAATTATTCTGATTATTTTGACAGATATTGTGATTGCGACATGGTTCATGATCAGTGAGAGAGATGTATTGTGGATGACAATTTTTATTTTCGCAGAAATATCTTTTAAAATCATGACGGTGTGACATTTGTTGGTCTGTACCTAACGCACATGTTGTCCTACATGTGCAGAACAGGTTTTGTTGAGCATCTCTGCAGCACAATGCTGTTTGTCACACAGTTTGCCTTTAGCAAAACAAAATGCCAAATTATGTGATTTGGATATTGTGCTTTGCCATATCGTTATTTCACAGATATAAACTAAACTATGTTCCTCAACAAGCACTAAATTACATGTAGACTACAAAGGTTAAAGCTGCTTTAACAGCTGTAGTGTGTTGACACATGATGTTTCTGAAGTTTAAGTCTCTGAAGAGTTACAATAATTGTTTCAAATTAAGATTAAGATGCAGGAATGAGGAAGAAAGAAAGGCTGCGGTTGCAGTCAGTAAGTCCGTTAAATGTTCTTACAAATGCAGCAAAAGTTGCCACTTCTCTTTATCACATAACTTGTTTTAGATGACCATTGTGGTTTGTGTCCGCCATCTTGTCTGTCACTAACACTAACCCTAACACACAAAAATAGTGTACAGCCCATTGTTTTAGATGCGTGAGTGACATTATTAAGACAAAGTAGTCTCTGAGTGTCATAGACACAACTGCTGTTCAGCCAGTAGAGAACGCTGTTCTACTACTTCAAGTTGAATGAATGGCTGGGATGATTGTCTCATATAGATGAAGTCTCAAGGCGGAATAATCTGGGTTCTTTTCTCTGAAAGAGAAAGACATTACACAGAAGTTCAGAAAATTGTCCAGGTCCTCTTTTAAAGAACCAGAGTGTTAAGTTGGAGCTGACTGGGATTTAAACAAAATGTTTTTGATTTGTCGTTTAGAGACATGACTCTTTCAGTTATGGTGGATCTTGATATATATCATATGTCTGTATATATATATCGTATATCTGTATGCCTGGAGTGAGCGAGACATCAACTCACGACTCACATCAGCAGGATCTATGGCAATGACATCAGACGTCATTCTAGATAAGTGTGGTCTCGTGGTATGGAAGAGAGAAAGAGGATCCAAACTGAAGGGGCTGAACTACCAGAAGGCAGCAGACATGGATAGTTACACATATCTTGGGATCCCTCAACCAAATGTAAATCATGAGGAGCTCGCTAGGAAAGCAGCCACAGTCAGATACCTGCATAAAGGCAAGTCAGCTGAAAGGTAAGAGCAAGGCCTGAGCAACCCCACTGGTATAATAAGTTGGCCAAAGGAGGAGATACAGGCCACTGATATCTAGACAAGGAAGCTCCTCACAATGCATGGATGGTTGCATCCCAAGTCCAGTGTCCAGAGGTTGTGCACTGAGTGGAAGGAAGGAGGACTAGTGAGTGTCAAAGCTACTATCCAGATCCATGAGTACTTCAGGAAGATGGGCCACAAGTGATGAACTGCTTAGTGAATACCTTAGGCAACAAAAACTGTGAGGAGGAGAAGAAAGAGCTGGAGGGAACATCATGGAAGGACAAACCCCTGCACGGTACATACCATCGACAGGTGATGGCCAACCAAACGGAAATAGTTGCAGTGGTGATAGATATCGCGTTCCCAAGCGGCAGCGACATCCAGAAGAATGAACGCAAGTGGCTTGAGAAATACCAAGAGCTGAAAGAAGAGCTGGAGAAGATGTGGACTGTGAAGGCAACAGTGGTCCCAGCGATGTTTGGAGCACTTGGGATTGTGAACCCAGAACTAGGAGAGTGGCTCCAGCAGATTCCAGGACCAACAGAAGACTGCTGTCATGGAACAGCTGAGATACAGATGAGGCCTCTGGTCGAAGATGAGGGGGGAAGAACACAAGACCGTTTACATCAGCTCATGCACTGCTGTAGTGCCCATATAGCCCTGCCTCCCCTCGAAGTAATTTCAAGTATATATTTTTTCTTTACTGATAGTGACAGCCTTGGAAAGACAGGAAACCGGGGGAGAGAGGGAGGATGACATGCAGCAAAGCGCCCAGGCTGGAATCAAACCCACAGGTAAGGACTCTGCCTCAGTTTATGGACTATGGACTAGTATTTCTATAGCTCTTTTCCAGCCTACTGACCGCTCAAAGCACTTTAAGCACTTGTCACATTCACCCATTCACACACACATTCATACACTGATGGCAGAGGCTGCCATGCAAGGTGCCAACTGCTCATCAGGAGCAGTTTGGGGTTCAGTATCTTGCTCAAGGTACTTCGATGTGCTGCCAGGGAATTGAACCAGCGATCATCTGATTATAGGACAAGCCCTACAGGATGCCTGTTATCTTCATCTTTTAAATACAAATCGAAAATCTCATGACCTCAATGTTGTCCATTTTTCCACATGGTATTGAGTGTTAAATCTTTTCAAGGTATTAACAGGTACAAATGAATGTATGTATGATTCACTTCCCTAATTGTGATGAATTATTTGTATTAGTACCTAGTCATGTAGTAGTTCAGATAACCGAAATGGTAAGTAAGAATTTAACGAGTTATGTTAGCTGAATGAAAATTCACTTCATCTCCCTCAAATCATGTTGTCTCAAGTGTCAAAGTGTCGGGGGAATAAAGCGTTTGTTCTATGGACGTCAGCATCATCAGGTGAGAATGTGCACCACAGATACAAAACTGATCCAAGTGTGAAGGAGATTTTATTTAGAAAATACAAAATGAAAGAAGTGCAGAACTCAACCGGCAGGGACCTGCCCATGACTCAATTAAATAAAAAAAAAATGAAAAAGTTTCATTAAAAAAGGGACATAAAATCATTGTATAAACAGTTTAAATAAAGATGATACAGTGATTATTAGGGAACGGTGGTCATGTTGTAGGTGGGTGCAGAGACGATCTGAGGCTGCAGGAGGGACTCCCAGAGGAGGTCTTTCACACCTGCATACATGTAAGTGGATCATCTCTAGTCCCACACTCTCTTCAGTTAGCCATGGAAATAAATCACTGTAAACCACTATTGTATCATGACTGCTTTTCAGTTTTGTCACTTGTCACAAGGTCATTCTACAGTCTGTCAACAGGATCATGACAACATGGCAATAGATATAATCAAGACTTTTACCCAAAGCTGTACAAAACTGAGGAGGGCTTAGTTTCTTAGGTTCATGCAGAGTGAATTCCACAAACCCCGGTATTATAGAACACAGGCTCCATGTACAGACTGTGCCGGAGCTTCCTTATTCATTCTGCAGGATCAGTGAACACTGCTGCAGTATTGCTTTAGTTTCCATAGTGCCAGAAATTCAATTCAATTACATGTGCATAAGACCATCAGACAGGAGACAAAGTGTATGTACAAACTGCATGAGTAAGTTCTCTTGTCCAGCTTTAGTGGTAGTGAAATCATTCTCCATGCTTCAGATGCATACAGGTACATTTACTGCAGTTCCTTTACAAGAGGATACATAAACTTACATTTTAAAGCCACGAGGTGTGTGTGTTTTACTCTTTAGACTTTTCAGCAGATGTGACCTTTACATGGTTGTTGAGTGCGACAAAACACAAGATGCAGGTGTTCAGCAGGAGTGAATGAGCTGCTGAAAAGCTCCAGCGCATGAGCCACTACTAACAAGCACATCACAGTCACGATGTCACAGAGTCTTCAGGCAGATATCATGACTGTTTAACCAAATTGGCGTTCATGATGTTTCAGTTTTCATGGGAACACTTCTTTCCTGAGATAGAGGTAATCCTGCTGAAAATGAAATCAAACTATAGCGAAGTATGTTTTTGTCCTCAGCAGCTGGAACAGAAATCTGTGGAAATGTGTTAAATGGCGAAGGGGAGACACCATGTGCTCAGCAGCGATGTGCCTTTGGTCTCAGAGGGGAGACTGCTACCTCTCTGGGTAGTAGTGAACTTCAAGCTTGTTAAAATGTGAGGGAGTGACACCTGAGATTTGGAACCAGCAGCAGCTGTGAAGACATTCCTTCTGCCTCTCGCAGTGCATCTGTATTTGTTGTCGGGCCTGGTGGTGAGTCATTGGTTGTCAGGTGATGTCATGCTGTGGTAAGACTCATATTACATTAACAGCATTTTCCTGTTCCACAGCCCGTCTCACTGGACTGTCGTCCAAGTCCACCTCCAAGAAGTCTTGCTGGTCGTTGTCCTGAGTCTCCTCCATGTTCTCCGAGCCCTTGCCTTTCTCTTTGTTTCTGCTCTGTCCCTGGCACATGCCGGACTTAGCAGGGCCAACCAGAGCCAGGCAGATGGCACTGATGCCCATGCCCACAGCGCAGGAGTAGAAGGCAGCACCATAGTTCTGTGTGACATCCACCAACACACCTGGAGGGACAGATGAGATAGCTGTTAGGATTTGCAGAGAGGTTCAGTGATGAGTGGAAACAGAGAGAAGTTATACAGTAAAGTACCTGCGAGCGGGGGCCCTGCAAGCCCAGCGAAGCTCTGGATGAAGACGTACACTCCCACGGACGATGCCATCTTCTCGATGCCCACCACGTCCTCCTCAGCCAGCATGGGGACGTGAGTGGAGCCTACGGTGCCCATGAAGTAGCCATAGAGTGCGCAGCACACCACAAGGCCCCAGAACTCCCATACGATAGTGAAGGCCACCAGCACCAAGCACAGCAGAACCACACAGGCCAGCAGCACCAAGGTTTTCCTGCAGGAGACTTTGTTCAACACCATCCCAATAGACAAGCGGCCAAAGATCTCAGCCACAGCCATCACAGAGAGCATGTAGGAGGCCATGCTGGGCTCCACTCCCCGGCTCTTGCTCAGTTCAATGATGTAGAGCTGCGGGGCAAAGAAGCCCAGCGTGGCGAATAAGCCAAAGAGGGAGTACCAGATGAAAGCACTGTCTTTAAGCACAGAGAAGTCCAGGAGTTTGGGTCTGGAGGGCTGGAGGGGACCCGCCTCTACCTTTGATAGTTCGCCCTCATCCTTCTCCTCAACTGGGATGGGAGGTGTGGACAGTGACTGTTCCTGGCCCTCTTTGTCCTGCACTCCAAACTCCATTAGAGCCTTAGCTTCAGCTCCTGCAGTCCAGAGGTCTCCATTTGAAGCAGAGAGGGAGGTGACACCTGAGTCCTCAGAGCCCTGGGACACTCCTGAGCTGATGGAGGTCTTGGTTTGTTCATTCTCCAGCTCATAAATGGCCTCCAGCTGCTTTAGAGACAGAGGCTCTCTATCTGATTCATTGTCCTCCTTTACTGGCTTTGGCAATAATAATGACTGGACGTAGGAGAAGCCCACAGCCAATTACAGAAGCCTGTAAGATGCCAAGGACAACCAGACAGTAGCGCCAGCCAATGTGTCCCTTCAGTGTAGTGAAGGCTGTGGAGAGAGGACAGCTGAGGTCATTATTTTATACTAAAGGTCCACTTACTATTTTTTTCTGCTTTTCAATCACATCTCACAGTCTGCTAGTCTAGAGTCTGCTCTGCCGTCATCAAACCCAACAGGAATTTCTACTATTTGACTAGTAAAGCAGAGAAGTACTAAACTAAACACAACTCCACAAAAGTCAGTATACACACATAGTTTCTGATACATTTAAGCAGGTGTGGCACCACAGAACTGCATTAGGCAGAATACAGTGAAATGACCAATAAGTATCGACAGTGCTAGCAAGATTAGCTGATTAATGCTTGACTCCTCACTCGACACAGTTTATCTTTAAAGGGGCACTCTGTAGCTTTGTAGAAGAATTTCAACCTCAGAATTGTATTATAAAATATTAATGAGGTCACAATACAAACTCAGAATTATGCATTTCTTGTTCATAAGTGAATAAACAAGATGTTCTGATCCCAGAACACTGTTTGAGGCTAGAAAGGTGGCAGGGTCCGCCACATGGAGACAAAGTAAAACAGTATAAATTGTGTTGTCCTTTAAGGTCAGTTCATTTATTCAGTTTATTCAGTCATGAAACCTAACAGAGTTACTTAGTTTGTTTAGACATAAAAAAAAAAATCCTTCTGTGAAGATGTTTCTCTTCTGAATAACATTAAAGTCATTTTAAACTTTGCATAAGAGCTGGATAATGTCACTGCTAATGGTAACCCACAGCAAAGATTATTTTTGCAGTAAAACGTGGAACAACTACTTAGTCTGCTCACACCTATCTGCGGCTCAAACACATGATTAACCTGCTAGAGATCCTGAGGACTCTCACATGTTGTTTTGTATCTGATTTGGGGCTTTTTGACAGCAACCTCCAAAAATATCAAATCCTACAATGTCCTGCTGATGTTATGTTATCACATGACCAAGGTTTTGAATGATATCCAAACCATCCCTGACAACTGAGCAAACCCTCTCCACCGACGAGATACGGTTGGAAGCCTCGGGAAATAGTGGAGCTTGAGTTACAACTTTAGGAATACTTCATTATCACCATTATTATGAATTTTATATTTGATCAAGTTTAAGCTAATACCGTTTTCACTGTGAATGAACAATTAAATGCAATATAAACCACTTCATAACGGCAGCATAAGTAATTACTATGCTTCTTTCTTAGCTAACTGCCTTGTGTTACTGAACACTCACCAGGAGCAAATGCACATACGGCGAAGGCTTCTCCGGAAGAAGAGGCGGAGGTGACGAGGGCTCGTCGTCTAGAGAAGTACTGGGTGAGGATGGTGATGGTGGGGAGGAAGGTGAGGCAGTAGCCAAGGCCTGTAAACAAACAGAAGGGGAAAAGGGGACATGACAGCCACTGGCCCGCATGGTAGGAAAACTGCGTGGCTAGGGGGGGTGGGTCAAAATCAAGGTGTCAGGTGACTTCTTTGTCAAAGGTGGCAGGCTGTGTGAGATGATTCAGCTCAGTTACAGCTGCAGCTGAAAGACAAAATGCATGTAAAGACAAAAAAAGAGAGACAGAGAGAAGAAGGGAGCGCCAAGTTAGCTGTGGTCCATTTCAGAGGCAGACATGGCAATCAGCTACTAAGAAAAACAGTTTGTGAGCACTGATACAAAAGTCATTCACAAATTTGTTCATCATCCAATCCATTACTTTCATTCATTCAATTTATTCCATCCTCCTCGGCCTCCTGTTCGATCAATACTCATCTGAAAAGGAATTTAGTGTTTTTTGGTTTGCTGCTTCAGTTTTTCCTGCTCTGGCTGTTCTGCCAGTCATTCCTAGAGAGTTAAGACAGTTGAGTAGACCTCACTGCATGTTGTTTAGAAGAGGTTCATCACCTCTCATTCAATGGACAGTTCTGCAAGAAATAGATTGGTTCACACTTTGTTGTTTGCACTGCTAGGAATCCCTTAAGTTCTTTCATAACAGACTGTTAAACAAGACAAGCACATCTGCAGGAGCACACTCTAAATGGCACATTACAATGATACACACAGACACACACAAACGGACATATCGGTAGGAATTTACATACACATATCGATAGATGAGGAGTGGATGAGCTGATGGATACTGACAAGTTTGAGAAGTACCTGAAACAATGCCGATGGTGATGTACATCTCCTTGATGGAGCTGGTGAAGGCGGAGGTGATGGTTCCCAGGCTGATGAAGAAACCTCCCATCATCACCACTGGACGATGACCAAAGCGGTTGCTCAGCAAGGTGGACAATGGGGCTGGGTGAGGTGAGACAGCACAGTCATTACAGCCATCTGTTGAACTCATCAGGTGTGTTATTACTGTGCAGACTGGATGCAGACATTAATATCTGTCTGCACTGATGACTGTACATGCTTATGGATGGTGCACAGTCATTATAGGCAGTTTATTCATACTAAGAATGAGGATGATTAGTCCAATTTTTGCTGCTTTGCAATAAATGGGTAATATTATGTTTAATGGCTGCAAGTAATGACTCTTTTTATTATCGATTAATCTGCCAAACATATTCACAATGAATTGATTAATCACTGAGATGATAAATTGTGAAAAAATGTCCATCATAACTTTCCAGAGCATGTAGTGATGTCTGCTCCTTCTGTCCAACCAACAGCCATTTTGGTTGTTTTTGTAACATTACTGGGTGGCTGGATAAAACAGGTAAATGAGGTCGTCACTTTAGACTCCGAAAATACTGCAATCGTATTTTTCAGCAATTTCTCACATTTTTCACAGTAAACAATTAATAATTGAACTGAGAAAATAATCAGCAGATTAAGTGGTAATGACAGTAATGCCAGGAAAAAAGTGACTGACCAGTGAAGGTAAAAATGAAGACACAGATGGAGATGACCCATGACACTCGGCTGTTGCTCTCCCCAAACTCGTCCATTATATCCTGAAGGAAGACGCCCAGGCTCTTGATGATCCCATAGGTGCAGACCTCCACCAAGAAGAAGGCTACAGCCACAACCCAGCCCCAGCCGCCATCAGGCACTTCTGGGTAAACATTTGGACCCAAGCAATGAAGGGACTTCAGTATCCTCATGGCTACAGCAGGTCACCTGGAGGGAGGCACATAGACATCATCAATGTTCATTGTGTTGTCCACTTGGGGGCAGAAGAATTCCACCACAGACAAAGACTTTTATGACAAACACAGCTGCTGCAGCTGCTGGAAAAACAGCTTTGACAATGGATTAAACACGAAATGCACTCGAACACAAAAACATTGAGCTAAAGGAGGCTAAAAACGCCCTGATAGCTGCAATGTGTGTGTCAATTTACTTCATTGTCTTTCATTGTTTATTTTTTCATTTTGCATTTGATAAATTGAGACCTGGAATCATTCATTGATATTTCAATCGGTCATTAAGACAAAAATGTCACACATTTGGTTGTTAAAAGTTTGTGTACTAACACTTTTTACGTAATTGGTAAATAATGGCAAAGTCTTCTTTAGTGGAAGCTTTTTATCACCATTTTACCATGTGTGCAGACACAGTACACTGATGTATTGGATCACATAGTATTGACATGTTCTTGTTGTAAACAATTCAATGATAGGGCTTGTTCCGGAACACACACCAGTGTCTATCAGGTGAGGTCTATATATGGACCTTATTGGTCACATGCTGAGTAACTCATTGAGTTTTTGGGAGCATTAATCGCACGCACCTTTACCTGCTGACATGGAAATCAAGATGTTGCATATTGGTTCGAAATCTCAGTGATCAGTGTTATCAACTTTAAAGGTCTCAGCATCAGGTTTAGAATAAGGTTTTTGTTAAGATAATGGAACTTCTCTATCGTGACATATATTGTAATAATGGTTAAGTCCACTATTTTCACACATCAGATTGAAGTTTTTTGTTCAAGACACAATGGACAAGCAGAACCTGTATCCATGGCGACCGGTTTAGGATTCTGGACTCACTGGAAAGATGTGTCTCCCCCATGTGTCAATTCAAAATAAATCAGGAAATCAAACAGGGACCGTACATTACCGAGCTAGACGGCTTTTCAAAAGTCAATCATCCCGATATCCTGATGATGAGAATTCACCACAATTAACTTCCCCTGAGTGTTTTCATCCCCATCCACCATAAAATAATATATTGTCACATTCCTAGTCTAGTTCGACTTTTATTGTTCCTCATTTCAGAATGTGTTCTGGACTGTGACGTACGGCATGTGTGACTGAGCAATGAGAAGTAAAAAGAGGAAACAAGTGTTCTCTAATGATTCAGCGTCCATGTAAATGAAGGTGTGGTGACTGCGCAGCATGTTAAGTATTCAGAATGGTTTACCAAAATATTTTTTAACCCTTGACTCGCTGCAGTATTCCACTAGGATCTAATGAGTGCCTGGCTGTTAGAAGGATATAAACATATCACTTTATATTGTTATATCACTAAGACAACAGCAGCACAATGTAAAGCAGTGCTGATGTTTCATCACTGAATGTGTGGCTGCTGTGTCAAGCTGAAAGACAGCAGAGACACACAGCTGAGGCCACAGGTCTGACTAAAGGTCAAACTTTTTAACTATTTGAATACCAGACACATTTACTTGTTACAGCAATAGTGCTGTGGATGTGTGTGTGTGTGTGTGTGTGTGTTGTCCCCTCCTTGCCATTAGTGAGTGATGGATCACACCTGATCCCCCTAACCAATTTAGGACTGGGGCTTTATAGCTGGCTCACACTCGTGCTAGTGGGCCAGACAGCAGCAGTTGCTGTTGTGCACTGTGTGATCTGTTGGTGCTCTCTTCTCTGGAGAGAGGGCAGTGATCTCTATTTTGATTTTCGCCTAGAATATAACTTAACTTTGTCTGGTCATTCAATTGCAGGGAGACCAGTCTCTTTATCTTTCAGAAGTTTGTTTTCTATTACTTTACAATTTATTTTCTGTTTAAATCCTAAACAAATGATATTCTTTTGCTACGGGCTTTGTTTCCCTCTCCTCTCTCTCTCTCTGTGTGTCTCCAGGTCATCTCTGAACTCCATGGAAAACTTTCACCATGGGAATCTCCACTGAGTCAAAGTCACCAGCTGGGACCAGGAAGAGCAACATGAGCTAATTAGAACCAAACCAGAATATGTTATATTTTATATTATTCAAAGTAGCCACCTTTTGCTTTGATGACAGCTTTGCACACTCTTGGCATTCTTTCAATCAGATTCATACACTGGTAGTGTGGTCTGATGCAAGTTCGACTCCTCAGACTACTTGAACTTGTTCAGTGACATTAATGTCATAGCCTACAGACAATAAGCAGCTTATGCTACCCGCCTTAAGGGGGCACTCTGTAGTTTTGGAGAAGAAATTCAAACTTCAAATGTTAATATCTACAACATTAATGATGTAATAATACAAACTCAGAAATATGTATTTTGTCCCATAAGTGAATAAACTAGCTATTCTCAGAAGGAGACTATGTCCCAGAACACTGTTTGAAGCTAGAAAGGTGGCAGGGTCCGCCACATATAACCAAAGCACAACAGTATACATCGTGTCGTCCTTTAGGGCCAATTTGTTTATATAGTTTATTCATTCGTGGAAACATATGGCGCTTATTTAGTTTGTTTAGGCATTAAAAAACCTGTCAGTGAAGATCATTCTATTCACATTAATATTTATTCACCAAAACTACAGAGTGGTCCTTTAAAATACGTCTGACCCAGATTCTCAGTAAAAAGATGTCACACTTTGCCAGAAACTGACGTCACAGAACTGTCATCATTCCAAATAACCATTATGTAGGAATTCAAAGTCAGTAGGTTATAGGAGAAGCAAGCGACGAGCACTGGAACTGGAACTGGAACTTAAGGTGCCCCAAGACAAAATCATGGAACCCCCTCTGTGAGGGAGGGCACACCGCAGTGCAGAGGAGGAGGGTGATGTCAGTGCACTGCAGCCCACCGACACGGGCAGCGGGACGGCCAGCGCTGAGTTTGTCCTGACTGCTGGGTTAACTCTGATCCCCAGATGTTATCTCACAGACACGAAGAGAGAACCCACATTTCTCACGGTGAACAATTCATCTGCGTGCCTGCCTTCCAGTCTGGCCTAACGACTGGTTTATTAATGTGTGGTAATATAATTAATCACACAAAATGTCTTCTGGCTAACTGTCAGACACTACAGAACTAGCAGACGTTAGTTTTTCATGTTACAAAGCGGAGCAGCTGACACTGCGCCACATGAGCACAGCATCCTCCGGCTGGACCCGCCGGGTTGACATCTGACTTACCGGCAGGAGAGGTTGGAGAAGCCGCCTCCAGCAGTAGCAAAGCCGCTTTTATTAACTCGCCTTTATTGCATTGTGGCTTTAATGGAATACAGGTCTACTGGCGAGGCTGGAAGAACAATAATTTACGTAGAAAAGCGTTTCGTTCTTTAAATCTTTAATATCCGAGCCACTTCCCGCTTCTGCTAAATTAACAAACTGTCGGTAAATCCGCAGTTGCGTCGCTCTGTTTCCCTTCCATCACAGCTAGCTGCATCTTTTGTCTTCACTCAATTATTTCCTGTCTCTCCTGGCAGCTCTTTACCGGCTCAAGCCGGTATTCTCAAGCGCGCAAATCACACGGCCTCGTGAACGCGCAGGCCGTCCCCTCGTGAGAGTCTCTCTCTCTCCATCTCTCCGCCCCCCTCGCTCTCCCCCCTCCCCCCATCTTTGATGTTGCGTTTCTGTGCTGATCGTTCAAACCGCACTTCAATAGGCCTGTAACCTGTGTCAGCTGAGGTGTTAGCTTTTAAAGAATGTGGTTTCTCCAAATGGCTAAATATTTCTAATCATTTACAACAACTCCTTTTGCCAAGTGAAGGCTGCTATGAATGCTGAGTGACGTGAACACACAAAGCTGCATTTTACAATATTTTCACGCGAGCTGAAGTCTACTTTTACTCATTTCATCGTATGACGTGAATGCAGCTACAGCGCGTCGCCGTCTGCTAGAAGTTATGTGTACCGGGCGCGCGGCTGGGATGAACAGGTTTATTCCAGTCAGAGGAAGGAAGCATCCACCCTGGTGTGTGTGTGTGTGTGTGTGTGTGTGTGTGTGTGTGTGTGTGTGTGTGTGTGTGTGTGTGTGTGTCCTTTTAGAACAGCTTGTTACATATTTCTGGGTTTATATTGTTACCTCATTCATTTTGTAAAAATGACATACTACATCTTCATCTCCATCGTGCCCCCTTACCTGAATGGAAATGTGACCATAAGTCAACAACACACCTGTACATTTCCCTCAAACAGCCACTAGAATGCAGATGGGCTAACAGTGAAAGGTTTTTCACATTTACTTGTGAAGACTGTCATAAATTGTATTTCTATTAACAATATGCTGATAACTCCCACCAACACCAAAGAAAGCATTCAAAAAATCTAATTCTGTCAACTCACGGCTTTGCTTTTGGAAAACAATAAAGCCAGAAATAATCTGCCTATTTATTTACTATGGCAGCAGAATACATATTAATATGTGGTATTTAGATATTTAAGATGGTGCAATCTCTGTGCCACACTTTCCACAGCATGAAAAAGCACTCTGAGAGCAGTGTTCAAGAGTCGAACATCATGAGATCATTTAGATGTCTCTTAGTTGAACTATTTATGTTCTTACATAAGTGGAATTTGACCAAAAAGGTAAATAATTTCATGAGCAAACTGCCTGACACTTTCAGAAAAAAATATATCTTTGTCATTTTATGTTTATGCATCTGTCATAATATTGACAAATGTCTTGATTAATTAGCCAGTTTTTAGTGAGTTTTGAATAATCTGTAAATGACTCACCTGTCTCCTAGCTGGGACTGATCCTGACTAAAGTGGAGTGTACAGACCTGGCCTGACCTGGAGTAGGCTTCTATTCACATTGATAGGGGTGTGTCTAAGGGGTGGCCATACAAGGTCCAGCCCTGAAATCTGATTGGACTCCTGTTGCAACGTAAAAAATCAGGCATCATACTTGGTTATGGAGCATGCAAGAGCTTGAGGGAAATGTTGACTGCATCTCAGTCTGTCTTGACAGTTTCTATAAAAAAATACCTTAATTCCCAAATGGGTGTCTGTTCAACGTAGCAATTGTCCATTAAAATCCCAGATGTAAAAAATCTTTAACTTCAATATTCAATATTTACCAGCAATATTTACCAATCAACACTGGCATGTTGATGTCAGAACAAAATAACAGTAAAGGATATAATTGTTTTACATGTGATAGTCATTGTAGAGAGGTGTTAACACTCCAAATCATTTCATATACTCTTGATAAGGGCAGGGTTTAAATATTTACTGCTACAAAACCAGTAAAAAATGTTAAATAATATCTGGTCAGGACTGCAGGAGCGGCATCACCATTCTGTTCTGCTATTTTTTCCCTTTTCATACACATTTGCTCCAGCAGCTTTTTATTTTTCATGCAGAAGATGAGAAGACTGTCGAGACCATATGTATGTTCATACAGACCCTGAGATTCCTCTTATAATGAGGATATGATGGACCTACACTGTATTTTTTCAATAAAGTTTGAAAAACCTTCAAATGCTCTTGATTGAAGACATATTAACTTTAGCTAATTACTTTTTTTCTTGTATGCTCTTTTCTCCTAACTGAAGAACCCCCACATGAGGCATAATCATAAAGTTTGTAAAATTACTGTTTGTCCTTCATTTTTTTTGTATTGAGGTCACTGGGAGACTCAGTGTCACACCATGTCTTTGATATCCTATTCAAGATGCCACTGACATGCCACCTGTTCGCTGCGTACTCACTGGTAATGGTGTGACCGAAGTCCCAAGTCCAACATACAAGGGGCGTGTAATAAGCAAAAGAAATTTCAATGGAAGTCGGACTGACAGGACAATCAAATTCTTAAGAAGATTTCATGTTTGTCCGTCCACACTCTACTACAGTGCCCCTCTTAAGTTTAAAATAGATTTGGACTATTTTCTCTCTTCTCCAACTTAGATCCTGTTGGTTCACAGTGTCTTTCTTATCAGCTGGATATTTTGAGATCCCTATAAAATCCAAAAATAAACTTCTTTGTATTACAAATGACAGTTCACGATTTTAGAGATATGTCTCAGTGACCTAGTTATAAAAAAACGTTCTTGTATGCAATTGAAACTATGTGGTTTCTTACATTTGCCAATCAACACAGAGGCTTGTGTTCCTTTCTTCTACCTTTTGGGTTTAACTGTCAGAATTTTTGTATCTATTGTTTGTCTTCTACATCTCCTCTTCTGCATCTCTCCCCTGGGATCATATACCTTTCATCCCTCAGCATTGTATTGTCCCTCCAGGTGTGAGGTTACAGCTGGTTATAATGGTCTCGGTAACTACTGAGTTATGTAAGGTTTGGAGCAACCAGAAGTACATAGTGAAAAGACCAGCTACAGAGCAGTGACTGGTAACAGTGATATCTGCTGTGTACATCAGTCTTTTCAGGTTTGATTACACAATGGAGTCACAACGTTTGATGAAATAATAGTTTGCAGTTGAAAGCAAGAAGTAGGAATGAGAACATGTAAGCCATGAAAGTGTTGCGCTGATGGATTTTAGTGGAGTTTTAGTGGAGTGGTGGAAGTACTGCTGACAGGATAAGAAGCCGTAATCTTAGAGGGACATACTCCAAACAGCTTAACAGTAAAGTAAGCCTACGGTGGCAACAGATTTGGCTTCACTGTAAAAATGCTCCAGGATTGATGCCTTCACTTGAGTTGCAAATTTCATGTCAATAATTTGAAAAAACACAAAGGATCCCACAACTAAACTCACACGAGTCAGCTGAGATGAAGTTCACCTTGATGTGTGATCCCAGACAGCTTGTTAGCCTTTGCTAGCTTGGTAACTTCCAGATGTGGGCTTGTTTTACTGACTGGGATCACGCCACATAATTTTTGATTAGCCAATTACATCTTTTAGCAGTCAGAATATCGAATAGATCACTGTGTACTGCCAGCTAAACACACTTATGCAACATTATTATCTCCTATGAATATGTTTACTGGCTGTAAATGTTGTGAAATGTTTGCCTTGTCACCTGTGTTCAACGTGTGACTGACCTCTCATACACATATATCTATAAACTCCCATAGCAACCTGCGTCAATCATTAAAAGCTTATCTATAAGCTTCTGTATCTAGGGCAAAATGAAAAAAAGAAAGTAAAATTAAACAAGACAAATTCTTTGCTTTGCATAGCTTCATTTTCACCCCACTTTATGGGTTTATTTCTCTGTTTTCTTTCAGTTGTTTTGGTCTTGTGCAATAAGCAAAATACTTTGCTCTTTTACAAATGATAATAGGCACAAACAAACATACAGTACGTACACACCTCCTGGATTGTATCCAGGAGGCATACACAGAAATATTTAATACATGTCAATGCGGTAAAATACAATACAGAATAAGAATGAAAACAATACAATTCTTATCATGGACATAAACTAAGATATTAATGAGAAAAATAAAAATGTTGCTACAATAATGCAACTTAATAAAATATTTGTCAAGTAATAAAGCTATAAGATTGCGGTTATATTTCTGCTCCAGCATGCACCTCGGTTTTTCACGATACAGTTCTTAAAGATAAACTCCCTGATTTTTTTTTTTTTTTTTTCAGAAGTAGTCAACAGCATCTACAAGGTCAGAAATGTCCTCTCAGTTCACAGTTGATGTTTTGAAACTCAACAGTGAGCTCAGAGGAAGTTTAGAGGTACTATTGGTGCTGTGACAAAATCAGAAGTGTACCTTTAACACAATCATTATGTAACATGAGGACCAGATTGTGGTTCTCTGATATTACCACACGACATCTACTTCTTGCTCAGTGTTTTGTTTCCCACCTCAACTTGAATGTTAATCAGTGTTACTTTCTTCTGGAACTGAAAAAATAACTTGGCACCCTGAAAGAGTTTTGTTTTGCTGTTCCTCTCACTCGCCAGCGCCTGTCTGTCTGTTAGTCCGTTTGTCCTTCTACCCACTCATGAGCGCCTCGCCTGGCCACCTCCAGTCCCGTCGCGGCACCAATTAATCTATCAAAACACATGAACAAGACCCGTTAGTTTCGCCTACAGGATTTGTCAAACACGTCCCAGTTTCTGGTGCACAGTTGAAGGGAAATTCCAGTACAAAACACACAACTCAATCGATGGTTAGGCGGCAACTTGCTCCACAAGCAAAGATTGTCGACTATAATAGCCAGTGAAATTTGAAAGCTTTAGACGGCCATTGCTATTTTCCCGTATACAATTTTTTTTCGCCGTAATTGTCATTTTCTAGATCTCTAAATGGCAGTTTTGAGAGTAAAGTTAACACTGTGTTGGTGTTGTTCCTGGAACATCAGGGTCATTGTTGCAAGTTACAAAGAAGCAACAACGCCTCTGCTGCAAGCAGACATGGCTGAATGGGTTACGTATAGGACCCACTCCGGAGACATGGATTCACACCCCATTTGGAACATTTGAAAATGTTTATCATTAGTTTTATATGTAGTTCGCTTATTATTTTCCGTATCTTTTCAGTTTTCATTGCAGTTTGGTTAGGTCGAGGCAGCAAATGTCAGTGTTTCCCATTGAATTTTGTGAGACTATGGAAGGTCGACCTCAGACTGCCTTGCTCCCCTGCAAGGAATTGTTGCACATTTTAAAGTTAAATTGTATTGTATTTAATGGGAATCCCTCGAATTATTTGGTCAGGTTGACAGAACCAAAATACTTGGTTAGGTTTAGGAAACTAAACTATTTTGTTAGGTTAAGGCAACAAAAACACTTTAGCTTTAGGGAATAAAAGTATTTTGTTAGGTTTAGGGAACAAATATATTTGGTTAAGTTTAGGAAACAAAGGTTAAGGTTAAAAAAGACCCTTTGACGAATTTAAACACATCTGAAAGGTTCAGTCTCCCATGTGCTTATTCTTCAAGTCTTTTTACCCCAGAGTCGCAAAGCTATGACATCACAGCAACGTGAATGTTGTAATGATGTTCTGAAGCAACATTAATCATGATGTACGAGGAACAACACCAACACGAGGATATCAGAACATGTGGGCCCAAAGACAGGAGCACCACATTCATGAGAGCAAGACTCAGGTTGAAAATACCGGAATTTCCCAGTAATACAAGTGCTCATCAGGTAACCAAGTTTTTAAAATGGCTGATAAATCTACATGATCAGACAGGTGGCCCTTTCTTTCCCACAGATGGCAAACGATCAGAGTGCTACGTCAACGTCAGTGGAATTTCTACATAGCCTTAAAATTGTGCCCTTCTCCTACATGGCGTATGTAACATTGATGCCTTGATCCGTCTGGTAAAGTGTTTTTTGGCATTCAGACATAGGTGTCTTTTATGTAAATGAGCTTGGTGGAGTCTGCTATGGAAAGGTCTGCAGTGCTGGTGCAGTGTTATCCCACCTGGTGCACCGTTGGCAAAGAGCTGTAGCCAAATGATAAGAAGGCAGTGGAAGTGTGTTTTCTTTTCTGTCACAGGCTGTATCACTGGTGGTTTGAGCATGTTTTGCTTTTGAAGCTCAATTAATGACAGTTGTGAGGAACACTCGCCTCCTTTACTCACATCATTTATTCTCGCATAATTATATATATATTTAAACTATACTAAATAAAAGACTTACTGTATATATATATACACCAAGTTTTTTATTTTGTCCAACACATTTTACCATCTGAATAATATGCCCTTTAAATAGCAGGAAAAATTGTGTGCCATTGACTTTAGACCAGCTTTTTGGTTTATGGCAGTCACTTTCTGCTGCCTGAATATAGCAATGCACCATCAATGCGCCAAACCAGACCTCATTAAGACCAACCTGTCCATCCTGCCAACCGATGAGCGCAAGTTTTTACACAATGTGGGCGCCAGAGGTGTGGACATTCCTCAATGAGAAGATGCACTGTGATGCGGACGTGGAACATTCTGCATCGATGCAGAGACAGAGCATAACAGAGGTCTGCGTCTTATGTTGATTGTTGATTGTTCAGCCTCAGCTTGACAATGTAGTCCAGTCACTCCCATGCTGTGAATTGTGGCCGGACATTAGGCTAATGTTACTTATGTAGGAGGTATGTTGGAGGGAGGCAGAGATCATCTGCGAGTGACAATCTCAACGAACTTGCTGGGAAGTACGAACTGGACGAGACTCACGCTGAGCGTGACTTCTGCCTCACAACAATTACTAATCACATTAGCCATTTTCAATTGATGCTAATATCTGCAGCCAGATATTAGATCTGAGGAGGCACTGTTAACTGTGCCGTCCAACTCTGAGAGAGGTTTGTGCAGCAGAGTCAATAAACACCTCTTCTTAAAGCTGCTATGTGAAAACAATATTATTGTAGATTACAACAAATGTGAAAGGCACTGCTGATGGATAAATGTCGTATATTTGTACTGTTTATGTGCTGCGGTACAGATATTGAAAATATGCAGCTTTTATTTTGTAGACTGCTCTAGTCTGATTGTTGGAAGGACTTTCTGAATAAAACATGAAATGACACTTGCACTGCGCCACGCACCATTTTGCATTGGGCATTAGTAAGGGCACTTTATATAAAAGCCGTTGCAAGCAACTTTGATTTAGTGTCTGGCAGTATCTCTGCTGAGAGTCACCACCCCCCGTCATAAAGGTCTCGATCCGGCTAGCATGTGCATTGTTTTTGCAAAGCAAGCAAAAGAAGAAGCAACTTATTTTGAATATATTTTTCGTTTTTTTCAAACACAGTTGTTCGCAGGACGCACAGTGATGAAGTAATGGATCTATTGGTGGCTATGTAAGATTATAACTTTAATATGACGATGGTGAAACAAAGTGAATGTTGCATTAGTGCCGTAGCACAGGACTTCAGAGCAGCTTCTTTCGTCAGCACACCACCATAAAAGGTAAATAAAAGGTAATTTATTTTATTATTTATCTGGCCCATATAAACTGGACTCTGATCAGTTTTGGGCATTAAGAAATACAATACACAAATAGCCACTCATCTAACTGATGGTCTGGTTTGCTTATGTACATCATACAGAGGTATCAGTAATAAATTGATTTATTTCATGACTGTTTCATAACCAGTTAAAGATTACTTTAATAGATTTAATGTGATGGGATTAGGCTCAGCCTTTAACTGTGTTGAAGGAACTGAGTGAGGAATGTTACAGATCTGACTACTTCAGGTGATTTTTTTGTAAAACTGACTCAGTTGCTTATTCAGACACAAGATGTGCATATGAAATTACCATCAGATCAATGTGATGAGGTGCATTTCTGAATTAATCTTATTAGAGGGTTTGAATTTTATGGGTGTTGTTACCGTCATCTCAATGACATTAGACTACATATGAGAAACACCTCAATGTTCAACAGCAGCACAAACTGCTGCCTCCAAAATGATCATCAAGTCTAATGCAGAGTACATCCAGACAGCTGTGTCCTCAGTTAAGTCCAAAGACTGTTTTTTGATAACAATGTAATAACGTTGATATTGAGGAAAGTGATCATCTTTTTTTTTTTAACTGTACCGGAGAGTCAGTAAGCTTGACATCTCAGTATTTCTGTTGAATTAGACCTGTTGTGCGAGAGCTAGCCTATAGCTGACAGTTAGCACTTCTGGATGCTCACAGGGGGAAACTCGTTCTCGTCGTCCAGACACACAGGTCCTGCAGCAAACTCGTGTTCCGGGATGACTTCCCCCTTCTTTGCCCCACCATCTTCAGAGTAACCTGGGTACAAGCAGATGAAGGAAGCAGACAAATGATTAGATTGTGATCTTTACTTTACACAAGCAGACTTCATGATCTCCTCAAACCATGTCTACTTTCACACTTCCACCACACCTGGAAAATTCAGTAGGTTGTCACATATAGTTGTCACATATAGCCCCCCACACCCAATTCCACTGTTGGAAAGACAGTTTCACATGCTCCTCCGTGATTCAAGTATTCAATGAAGTCTGGTGGTCTGCTGAAAGTCCTCTTGAGGGCCCTTTTGGACCGGATGAATTTGGACAGCGCTCAGCACCTGCAGACTTCCCGCAAATGCACCCGCAAAGTCTGTTCAGTCCGTGGGAGCGGTGAACTCGGGACATTTGGATACAGAAAAACCTTTCATGTACACACACAGTTGGAGAAAAATGTCTAATTAAATACAAAATACTAACCAGTGAGAGTCGCAGTGACGGGACCAGAGGCTGGCAAGGCAGCGGTCGCAGCATAGGATGGACAAGTCTGTGGCTCCGTGACCTCTGACCCTTCTGACTCTGTTCCTTCACTCTGGTCATCATCAGCCCCGAAAAGTCTACAAGAGGGGGAGAAAGAGGAAAGCAGGAGGACAGGAGGAATGACACGAAAATCAACTTTACACTTGTTATTTGTTGTCTTGAGTTTTTCACACAGCTGTCAAACGTTAAGTCAAGTTGAAGTCAAGTTTTTACAACTTTGCCTAACTTTGCCTAATCCCTAACACATTATGATGTTCAGGCGCTCACCACAAGTGTGTAATGTAGATGCAGACACTGTACTGCAGGTAAGGGGCCAATCAATCATTATTTCTTAGTTAACTGGAAAGTAAAAACTACGCCCACTTCTATTCAACTAAAGATCCTGCTGTTTGGGTAAACACAGCTTTGGATTTGTTCATTTAATTCATGTATCTTTCAAAAGGCAGTACGTGCTGAAACCCTGATTTATGAATGAACAGATTAAAACAGACTGCAGCGCTTTCTCCTCCCTTCATCTTGTTAAACCTAATGCTCAACATCCACCCACCAGTGTCAGGAGGATTACTTTAAAAATGTATTCTGATACAGTTACTAATCACCTGTTAGTCAGCAACTTCATCAAAGTAAAACAATATAAAACTAATGTAACTTGATTACCTCTCCTTACTTTTGGATACAGTGGTATCAAACTAGTACATCACTCTTTATTTTCAAATTGTAATTCTGTTAGAAATCCCCCCTTTACTAAATTCTTAAACTAATTACATCTTTATATTCTGTAACCATAACTGAATACAGTTTCCTTTCTTTTTGTATCCTCATTATGAAATTCAGTTGCATGTCTTCCTTTACTCCCCAAGCCTGCCCACCACTCTGAAGTCAACTGTATCCTCACCTGTGCTTGTGGGCCAACATGCACTCTCCTCCATCCAGTGGATCTATATTGTAGATGAACAGCTGGCCGTCTGCTGTGGCCACCAGCAGTCGTGGAAGCTTCTGGATCCTGAAAAATCACAATGAGTATCCATTTCATGTTTAGGAACAGCCATTCAACCCAGCCAAAGAGAGGTCAAACAGGCCAACACCTCTTCTCCTTCAAGGTATTAAAACACAACTGTTTCTGTAAAGGGTCCACTTACAAGAAGACATACACAGAATGAAAGAGTGCAATGTAAAGAGCACGGAGATGCTCACATAGCCAGGGTGCAGACGTTCCTCTGGCCAGATGTGAGGAGGTGAACGGTGGCGAAGGCCCGGTCCTGGCTCATCATGCCCGATACCTGAGCAGGGAAGTAGCTGCTGGCTGCTGAGAACATCTTCCCCACGTAGGCTGTCCAGGAGGCAGCCTCATCCCCTCCACTAAAGACAGGGTCACAAGCATTCTTTAGAAAAGACCATTGGTGGTGTCAAATTACAGATAATTATTTTACAAAGCCTGTTATTTTCATATCTGAATGCGCTCAAGAATTCACATAAATAATAATGTCAAATTAAAGTCATTAAATCCCGTTACAGCCTATCTTATGTCTTCTTCATGTCATGTTGTGTTTTTTTCTCACTTGGAAACTTTTAACAATATGAACTGGGCCTCAAAGGTGTAATTCTTAAAATATGGCCAGTAGCTTCAGAAACACAGGGGGCAGCATATCACCAGAGTAACCATCAACTGCTGCTCTTTGCTAGCTGTCCTTGCTTCTAGCTAGCTATTGTTTGTTGATTAGCTCATGGTGCAGTTAGTTGTTGAGCTTGTTACCCTACTGTCGCGACCACAGACAGCTCTTAATAATTATCCTGTCTTTTCCCTCATGGCAGGCCTTAACTCTCCTGTCATGTCAGATCTCACCTCACCTGCAATCAGCTCATTCCCTGCCAGATCTCCACACCTACAGCTCATTATTCCCATTAGCCTTCCAGTGTATTTACCAGCCTGTAGCATTCTGTCTCTGCCAGATTGTCTAGTGTGCCTAGCCTTGCAGCGGTTTTGTCTTCTGTTTGCCTGAGCTGCTTGTTCTGAACCCCTGCCTTAAATACAGACTCTTGTCTACCTGCCTGCTTCTTGTCAGATTTGGTTTGACCCCTGCCTGTTTTCTTGAGACACAGTACACTGAACTTTCCTGCATCTGTTTTTGTGTCGTGCTTTTGGGTTCAGTTCTGCCAGGTGCCGGACACCTACAGTTTGCCTGGACAGGGTGCTTGGATCACAGGGGGAGTCACCACGGACAACGGGGCTCAGCTTAACTGGATTTGGAAATCTGATATGATCGTGAACATGGCTGGACACCAAGCCTCCAAAACCGACTGAAATCAGTTTGATGACAGGGGATACAGCACAGAGGTGATTTACAGCATCTCTGACCAGGACTTTGATTCAAGAGACAAGAAGAAATGACAGGCAGGGGCAAGAGAGGCACGAAATGGCAGTAGACAGACAAATCAAATCAAGTTTTATTGGTTAATGTCAAGTTTGAATTAGTTTTTAAGTGTTGATTTTGGGGAGGTTTTATATTTTTAAAACTTTAAATAAACTGAGAAAAGCGTTGCATCTGGTATCTGATTATTCTACATAAATCTACAGGAGCCAATAAACTACCACCTCTTGTGGTACCAAACAGTATAATGAGAAAGGACAGGCTGGAGCTGGCTGATTAGAATGCTCACTACAAGATGTTTTAGACTAAAACTCTGGCCATATATTACAAACCGCTCCTTGAAGGTTGAGAACCCCTGCTCAATAACATGTTCATCCTACAACTTGATTTACACGGGTGGGTGTAAAAGTCCTTGCAACACGGTTATATTATCGTGATGTGTTTACATTGGGTGTGTGTGTGTGTGTGTGTGTGTGCGTGTGTGTGTGTGTGTGTACCTTGGTCCCATTTGCTCCAGTTTAAAGATATGCACCGTCTCTGTGTTGCTGGATGCACAGAGGAACTGGCCCTCATGGCTGAAGGATAAAGAGCTTATATTGACGTACCTGCAGACAGACACAATGGCAGAAACAAGCAAAAACCCTTGAGTAATAATCAATCATTTCAAGTGCATGATTAACTTTAACTATTAATAGGCTAGTAGTTCTAGGTTCTTTAGTGAGGTTTATATCATTAGCTGTGCTTATATGTTGGACACTGTATATCCTTATGTTGCAGCGCAGATCTAATATGAACTCTAACCTCTTCATGCCTCTGCGGAACTCAAACAGACGCTGGCCCTCAGGAATGGAGAACACTCGGATGACGGTGCCCTGTAGAGACAACAGCCAGTGAGCTGATAGCTTTCCAATGGTCTACCACACGGACATGTTTTCTAGCAAATTCTTCCTTGACATGCGAAAAATAGATACATAAATATCTAAAGCTCTGCTATCAGCATGCAAGACTAAAACACTCTTGTATCCAACAATACAAATGTTTTGACAGAACCAATGTACTGATGATTTTCTTATTACTAACAGGGCCAAAAAAGTAGTTTGACTGAAGGCGTGAAGTCTGACGTCATAGTGATTAGAGGAAAAAAAGGCTTAATTCCCTTGGGAGTAAGAATGTGACATGTGGTTGAGTTTATGCACCCACTTCAGATGGGGTGTATGCTAGCGCCTTTAGCATGACTTCATCTTAAAAAAGGGTGAATAATATTTTGGGATTTCTGGACGTCTGAAGACTTGGATGACACCAGACAAGCTGTATGACTGAATTTTCATTTTTGGGTGAATCATTCTTTTAAAGATGGAGATTGTTCAAAGAGTGCACATCTCATGGTAATCTGCCTCTTTGCATTTGGATTTTCCCTGGTACAGGTGAATGTAGCACTCGAGGAAAAGTCACAGAAATCACAAGAAATGAAACAAGAATTAATCTTATGGGGAACTTGAAAATACAGAGCAAACTGACTGGAGATTCAACCTTAGCTTTGGGACTCCCTTGCCATGGTTGAAAGTGTTGGTCCAAGAAAAACTATGGTCTGATGGTGCTTTAAAAGGGAAATGTTAGGAGGTCATCACAATAACAGAGAATCATCCTCTGGGGACCCTGAACATCCATCACAGGAAGTGTTGGATGGATAGATGGTTGCTCTGGCGCTAACCAAATATAGCGTATGCCTATCTGAGGGGGTTAGCCGGACTTTTCAAAGGACTGTCTTACCCGCTCTGAGGCACTGGCCAGTTTGGTGGCTGAGGAGTTGAAGGTGAGAGCTGCCAGAGGACTGTCATGAGCTGGGATCATGGTTACTGTGCTCTGAAACAAGGAAGAGGACAATGCAGGACACAGGGAGAAAGAGAGAGAGAAAGAGAGTTATCCACACTGATACAATGGCCATGTCATTAAGACTAGCTGTGGTATATACATTGCCATGAAGAGGAATCAAATTAAAACAAGGAGACTGAAAAATCTAGAATCTTTGAATATCCCAGTAATCAACATATCTACAAAAGTACTGTCTTTGTATCAAAGGCTGCCAATTGAAATCTTTTTTTCTTATTCTAAGCTGATAAAAACTGAGTCATGACAAAGAGAAGTCTGTGCTGTATGAAGCAACAGACTGGAGGGATGTGTTCTCTGTCTGGCTGAGTTCACATGAACAGCCAGCGTGTGGCAGAGATCAGCTCACACATTTCGAGGAATGAGAAGTAACCTGAGGTAGTCTGAATCTGAGTAAAATCAAAAACATGATACGGTTTCACCTGGCAGTGGAGGAACAATAAGAGCTGGTTGCTGTGAGCAAACAATACACACTGGAACAGAGTGAGAAACTTAACACTTCTGTGTACAAAGAAAACACTGTTATGAAAGATTAACTTTTCCTGGTATTGCAGGAGCTACTCCATACTACCACATCTAATCTACCTACTCACCTGAGTCACATGTCTAGCTCAAAGATACTCCCTGGGATGTGCTCAGTAGTGCCACCAAATCTCTAATCCTCCTCAAGCTCACTGTTCCTGAAATCCTGAAACCACAGCATCTGTTCTTAAACAAATTACAAAATGGCACCATTCCCAAGAGTAAAAAAGGCTTCAGAGCTGTAGTCCAAAAAGACAGCAGGGAAGGTGCCATCAGAGCTGCAGATAAACAAGTACGAGAAAACAGGAGGAGACCGGAGAAGATGAGCTCAGACAAAAGTTCTTCAGAAAGCACAGTCTCACGCTGCGTCCCTATTTTCATTTACGTTTATGCAATAAGTTCAGTTTCAGATGTGAGACCTTCCATTTATGCCATGCAAACAAGTGTTGAAAGAGTTTTGACCCACTGTTTTTATATTTCAAAGAGGAGAGTTATTACAACCTTTTAAATTAAATAACAAGAACTCACCTACAGCTCAACTCTTCCATAACGGCATACTGCATACCTCAGCAACATGAAGTGGTTACTAGTTATCACACATTTGTTTCCGTCTCAATTAAAACTATATGTTAGTCAAAATAAACTACATGTAAACTATACACTAACCTTAATGTAAAAATGAACTGTATTATATGTGAAACAGCAAGTAAAACCAAACAATACTTAACCATATGTAAAATTACATGTCAAATTAAACTGCATGAAACTAAATGTAAAACAACATCTAAAACTATATAAACCTTTATAACTATAAATAACTATAAATAAAATAAAATTGGTGAAATGTAAAATGGACCAAGTCACGATTATAATTTATAATATTTCAACTCATCCAAAGAGATACTGTGTCTCATTTCAAGACAGTCGTACATTTTTCTAGCCCATGTAGACAAACTGACGAGTACTCTCTAGACCAGTGGTCCTCAATAGGCGGCTGCTGGGCCGCATCCGGTCCGCCGACCTCCTATTTGTAGCCGCCGAACTGTTATTCCTTCACTATGTGTTTTGGTTGGGTCAGCACGTGTATACCGGGACTTGTCTCCATGCCAACGATTCACAGACAGCTGGGTCACTCACTGCTGCGAGGCAATTTTTAAATTTCACTTTCGTTTTTGGAGCAGTTGGCATATTGACATTTGACATTTCGCATATTGTAGGAGCCTAGATTGCACGAAAATGGCCTGTTCCAAGTTCACTGCTAAAAGAAAAGTGGACAGTGAAAATCAGCAATTCAAGAAGAATGGACTGAAAAAAATGCATTCATTCTCCCTCCAACCAGCACAAAACCCATGTGCTTAATATGCCAGGAGACTATAGCTGTGATGAAGATTTCCAATTTAAACAGCATTATGAGACGAAGCATAGGAATTTTTGAGATTTAAGATTTGTATTTGAGTACCTCTGCTCTAGGCATTGACTAACCGATTACTATATAGGTTAATCCTTTCACAACAAAACAGTTTATGATAGAATGAGACAAGTTTGTTTTGATGAGATAAGTTTTTATGTCATTTTGGCAGCAACTAATAATTATTTTCATTGTTGATTTATCTTAATCAATTCATTTTTTGGCCAATAAATTGTGAGAAAATGGTAATAAAAAGAAATATATACATATATTTTGATCTATGTTTTACCCAGAACCCAAGATGATGTCATGTCAAATGTCTTGTTTTGTCCACAACCCAGAGATAGTCAGTTTACTGTCATAGATGAGTAAAGAAACCAGTAAGTACTCATATTTAAGAAGCCTGAATCAGAGAATTTCGACTATTATTTCTTAAAAATGTACTCAAAAAGATGAATCGATGAGATGGTTGCAGGGTAATTTAAAAGCTGACAGATAATCGATAAATTAATTAATCGTTGAAGCTTTAGTTATAGTAATATTGTATCTTCAAAATCTAATATCATGTTGGGATTGTGTTATAGCAAAAAGATTTTGTGAAATATTGTACGTTTGGAGTTTTTTTTTTAAATATTGACAAGAAATGTCAGCACTGTGAAAGAGTGAGACACTAATTTTGGCGTAAAAGTCTTATTTGTCTTACCTTAAAACAATACCAAGAGAGTTTATTGATATATTATATGTATTGGATTCTACTGTATGTGTTAGGGTAACAGACACTTAATTAGATACATTAAACAATATAACTGCAATAAGAGAGAGAGCGAGGGAGAGAGAGGATGACAGATATAATAATGACTTGTTCTCTTACCAAACTGTTGGCATCATACACTATGATCTCCCCAATGGTGGCACTGCCGGGGTACGCCAGGTAGGAGTTGGAATGGTTGATAGACAGAGCACAGAGACCTGCAAGAGGATTAGAAGGAAAAACTGTAATTCTCAACTTTACCCCGAATAGTGGTTCATAGCACTGTCAGCCAGGAAACTCAACCATCAATTTGTGGACAGCGGACTACGACTGCTACACCATTCCAAACAAGTAAAACATGAAGTTGGACTCAGGGATGGACTCATAGTTTTACAGCCAGGTTCGGGTTGTGGGACTATATGATTATCAATCTCCAAGTGAAAGAGCACCAAAGTCATGTGGCTGATGAAATTTAACTTTAGTAAAGATGTTGTAATTACAATTTGGCCACTATATTAAATTGGCTTCAACAACGCTTGTCCCGGGGGCTTGGATCGTGCCACCTTGACATAGACAGGATTCTTGGCTGATCCACATTGTGGTGCTACGCCACCATTGCTATTTTCCAGCAGATGGAAAATGACACACAACACACAAGCTTTACAATGGTCTTGAGAAGATGAAGTGTTTATTCACTGACGGCTGTAACCTACAGTGTACAAATACTGCAAACTTACTTATTTACTGACAACTTACTGCTAAACTTCACCAATTATATCTGATTGCTCTCTCTCTCTGTTGCAAAACCACACACTTACTAATCATACACACACTACACGGCATTTAATAACAAAGGTACTGCAGGGATGGTGTCCTTGATACATCTGTACCTACACTATTCAAAAATCTTGGTTGAATGAATGAAAAAAATATTATTAAGGTTGGGACAAAATATCAATATGGCAATATATCGCAACTCTTGCGATACAATTATCAACTGACATTGAAATGCAGTGAATAAATATATCACTCCTGCACTTTATTCCCACAGTATTTTGTCTTCTTCAGTTAGACAGATGTTGTGATGTATTGTAACTCTGTGATTTCCCCGCCCCCAGAGTTGCTTATGATGTTATTAGCTTGGTGATTCAGAAAAACCAGGTTTGTGCAGGATGTCCTGTGTTGCTAAAATCACAACTGATACCGAAATGTGTCACCCAAAAAAGTACCAGAAAGAGCGAGTTGGGTCAGTTAACAAAAATACTGTTTATTGCTGCTTTAATACCAGCCGCGTGTTAATGGCCCGTTACTGTCTCTTACCTGAGGGGTTGGACGGAGTGTTGAGAAGAGTCTTGAGCAGCTTCATGTCTTTGATGTTGTGGATATAAATGGACTCTTCAAGGCACACCACAAGCCTCTGCAAGACACGGCACATTACAGGCGATTACACTCTGGTGTAATGCAATCAGCATGGGCTTCTGTGGCCTACATTACAACCACACCTCAACTGTTCACAATCAATTCCGCCAAAGAAACTCAAAGCTGCAGTTCCACTCGCGGCTCCCAGTGACATGAGACACTTGTTCACTTCATCAAAACATGAGCTCACGTTTCTGTCAACAGGCTTCTTATTATGTCATGACACTGAGCTTGCAGGTCCTTTCAGTAAAAAAAAGCACATAACGTCCTCACCTTCACCCTCCAACATGACAGACATGAAGCAGAGTGTCCTGAGCGATGTGCACAGATATAAAAAAAAAAATACATACTAGTTAAGTAAGATAATAATGCAGAAAAAGATTCTTAGGGTAATTCATAATTATTACATTCTGAGTGAGGTTTACTGTTTCAGTGCACTGTAGTTGTTTTAGACAAAGTTAATTGTTAAACTGTGAAATATCCTGCCTCCATTACATATTTCTGTCACAAGTGTTTGATGAGCACATTTGAGGGATCATTTAAAAACAGTTGACATACACTGTAGATATCATAATCTATCACTGCCGAAAAGCATTTGCAGATTAACTGATTTTGTTACAGCACTCAATAGTGCCATCTAACCAGCAACAACAAACTTTGGTTTCTTCTTGGCGGCCTCACAATGTTAGAGTGTCCATCCTAAACAATACAAGATTTAAACCTATTAAACACTGAAGATCAGTCTGAGTTAGTGGCTGGAACTTGTCTCTCTGAGAGAACAACAGACACAGGTGTCATTCAGAGACGTTCTCATAACTACTTTAATACTGTAACAGATTTGGGTATGACACAGCAAGCGTTTTACTTTTCTGTTTTTGAAACTACCTGCCAACAAGGAACGTATAAAAAATGCAAGGGTTGTTACATCACTGGTGCCAAAAAAGTTTCCTATCGCCACAGTTCTCTTTTCTCACCTGTCTCAATTTCACAGGTTAACAATCTAGAAGATGGAGGTATCTGGATTTTGGTGTGTAGATATAATCTTTGCCAAAGAGGTTTTGTTTTCGCCCGTGTCCGTTTGTTGGTTGGTTGGTTTGTCAGCAGGATTGGACAAAAACTATTGAACTGATTCACGTGAAACTTGGATGGAGGACGGGCCTTGGCCCAGAATGGACCCCTTTAACTTTTGGTGCTGATCCAGATAAATGGACAGCTTCAGGAATGTATTCTCACCTTCTTTAACACTGTGAGATCTGCGAGTGAGTACTTCTTACTTTCTGCAAGAGCTGAATTCTATGGACATACTATACTTATACTCAAGCAGGCTGCCTCACCTGTCTGTTGAGCTTGACAGCCAGGATGTTGTTGGGGTAGCTGTAATTGCAGATCTCCGTGCCCTTCTTGAAGTGGTAGATGTTCATGCGCTGTGGCATGGTGGTGCTCACCACGACTACCAGACTGCTAGAGAACAGACGCTCCACGATGTAGACATCTGGAGTCTCTGCTTGGGGGAAACAGGGAGCAGACAGGGAGGCAGAGACAGGGACAGCGCTTTAACCAGACTATCACTTACTGTACAGCCAAAGGCAGATGAAGGAGAGCACAAGAGAAATAAAGCAAGCTGACCAGACCTCTTTAGTTTCAGGTCAGAGAAAGCATTTTTCAAACTGGGTGACACCATACCTTATATTTCAAACACAAGACGCCATGATTTTATAGCAGCTTGTGAGTGCACAGTTTCATTCATTGATAGCATCTTTTCATACATCATTGCCCCAGCCTGACATATTTGGTGTCTTTGGTAACATTGAGCTAGAACATAAAACGGACACACGGTGAAAACACTGCCTTTGTGGCAAAGGTAACAACTGCAGTATAGAAGGTTTTTAACAAGTAATCTTAGACTTTTTTGACCCTACTGTATATCAGCCGAGCAATATATCACTCAGGCTCTACAGCTGATTGTCGTTTATTACAGATATATTAGTATATCAGGCAATAGTAACAAATGAACTCTTTAAAAACAAGAAAACACTCCAATATTTACCCATTGCATAATCCAACATCAACCAAACAGACAGTCTAAGAAATTAACAAGGCCATGATACAAATGCTCAACAATGTTAAATTGCCACGGATAATCTTCCAAACAAATCATATTCCAGATTATATCATACAGCACATCAGACTGGACCTGCTGCTACAGACTACAGACCAAACATGTCCATTCTGAGGAAACTCTCTTCATTGCCATGGGAGGCTGCTGTAAAAAAAAAAAAATCCATGAGCACTGTGTAATTACTGCAGGCTCGGCCTTGTCTGAGAATACCAGTCACAAAAAGCCCCAAAATAAGACAGTGAGAGCAGTGATGTGGAGAGGCAGAATTGTTGGAGGTCTCATAGCTGGTAAAATGAGTGCTTGTGTTTACATGTACAGAGAATTCCCTTCCTCTCCCAGTTATTCATGGAGCCAACATGCATACATCATAACTGTAAACTCAGTATCATAACTATACCAAGTTTAATTTCTGGTGAGGTCAAACTCTGATTTAGCAGAAACTGGGTAAGTTGTCTGATATAGCTGGATAAAGGGACAGATCCAGGATGTTTTCTTAATTTCCTTAACTTTGTTAAGTTGTGATTTTTCCAACATTTCCATTCATTTCTCAGGGAACTCTTCATGGATCTTGATGAAAAAAAGTCAAGCATAATTACGTGGCTGGTATCTATGAGTGAGTACAATTGATACAGATCCTAATAATCACCTCCCATCCAAGAGGCTTCTTCAGTTCTAACAAACTGGAGGGGAGTTGCAGGCTTCTAAACTCTGTGTGGGAGTGTCCTTACAGAGTTGTTAAGGACATGTGTGAGCTCTGAGTTGCAGCGTCATTAGGGCCACTTGTTTTTTTTTGTGGTTTTATTTTGGCAGCTTTTAAAGACACCTCTTTATCTTTTGACTCATCACTATATGGGGTTGTCAGAGGTAGTATTGTCACCAAGATCATTTATTGCCATTGTATCATCAGTTCGCTACTCTTGTGTTGTAAAAGACTGAGAAGGAGCAAACAGTTGGAAAGTTATCTCTTGGCAAGAGAAAGAAAGAAGAAGAAACAGAACAAGAGAGTGGATTTCATAGACACCTGAACCTTAATAAGAGCTCGACCTGTGTATAAACAATAGACAGCTTATGTACTGTGGGTAAGTGGAACCAGTGTTTGTCTGTCTTCCACACACTCATCGTTCCTTTTATGGAAACGCTGAGGAGAGGTGATGTGGCCTGAAGTGAGCTCATACACAGCAGACGGGTTACACCAACCACAACTGCTCACAGGGTTTTCATCCTGTCTGACACTAAAAGGAATGGAACTCAGTGATCCATCAGGGACACGAGGATGGTTCTGGAGTCCCTGCTGCCATCATAACTGTGTCTCTGCCAAAAAACACTGTAACAGTGCCAGCATGGAATGGACCGTGTTGTATGATTAGCCAGTGTTCCAGAGAAGTCATGAGCATGTGTTTCATAACTGTGACACTGAAATGTAATTTTTAACTAAATGTGGATGGATGTTTAGCACACACTGATGCAACTTGCAGTCAGAGCTCATACTGACCACTCTCATGGATACAGTCCAGTTTTTCCACCATGGTCAGAGAAAACAGCTTGTAGCCAGCCTTTGTTCCCAAGGCCAGTGACCTGCAACACAAACACACACACACACACAAACACACACACACACACACACACACACACACACACACACACACACAAATAAGACATATTGTCAGTACAACTGGAAAGCATCTTACTTGAAATACACCTTAAATTTTGGGTGACCTCACTTCCACATTATCGCATTTTTTCTGTAGGTCCGTCCTGCAGGGAGCCCCCTAGTGGTGAACAATGTCAACAATGTCAGCTGAAGTTGAAGTCAAACAGCTCCATGTGCCAGGCCTTCACGGATGGTTTAGTTCTTAGTGCCCTAAGTATGGAATATCTTTCGTGATCAGAGGTAATAAATAACTCTATCTCACCCTGGGTTGTAGTTAAATGCTACAAGTAAATAAGATAGACAGACCTTAAGTTGAATAGGCACTCCACAGTTTTTACACATAAAGTTCTGTTTAATGATGTGAAGGAGTACCACACAGCCTATAAGTCGTATAAAGTCTTCTGTAGCTCAAGAGGGGCTTTGTTAAAGGATAAGTTCACCGAAAAAAATTTAATTCTATCATTATTTACTCGCCTCATACTGATAGAAAGTCAGGTTAATTTCTTTGGCTTCTGGAGACTTAAGCCTGATTTATGCTTCTGCATCGCAGCGACGGCGTAGCTACGTCGTCGACGCAGACCCCTACGCGGACCCTACGCCGTAGCCTGACGTGCGCCTCCAAAAAATCCTGAGTACGCGTCACGTCGACGCGTCGAGACGCGAATGGCAAGGACTGTGATTGGTCGGACAGACCACCTCCGCAAATGTCTTCTGCGTCGCCTGCGCTTCAACATTTGTAATAACAGCATTTGTTGTTCAATATCCACGAGCTCCATCTCCAAAAACACCCGCTCCATCTCAGTTGCCATTGTTTACTGTCTGACCGGAAGAAAACCAAGGAATCCGATATGAACCCCCCGAAACCAAACAAAGACACAGCCACACCGGTGAATTGGCGGTGAATTGCAGAACAACGCGTTCCCTCGACGCAGAACTTCGAATGTTCACTGACGGCGTAGGGTCGACGACGTAGCTACGCCGTTGCCGCGACGCAGAAGCATAAACCAGGCTTTAGCCAGATGCGCTGTATGGAGCTGTGCAGAGTTATTTAAAAAATATATATATTTATATATATATATATATATATATATACAAAGCTGTACTTGTACTTGATCACACCACACAGACTGCAACCGACAGCCGACTGTGTGCCACAGACGTCCTCATCACATACATTTGATGTTTGACAATACTTGCCTGTCCACATATAGCGCTCAAGACCACTTATTAAATGCTCCTCTGCTGTCTTGTCAAACACACTAACCAACTTTCTGTCACTTCCCATCTTACGTTAGCTTATTTTCTCACTGCCTTTGCAGCCTCAACTAACACTGTAGTCCAGACAGACAGTTCAGCCTGTTTGAGAGAGACATCGGTTCATTTTTACGCAGGTCATTCTTTCTTTTTTTTATGGTGTCTTCATTCTCCTCCATGAGATCTGTACATTCCTGTTCTGTTTCATCCTGTTTCTGAGCAGGAGGAAACCTGCAGAACGCTCAGAAAATACAGCTTTCTCTCTGACCTCCTCCCTTTATGTAAACAAGAGTTGATTGCAATTTAGGTAGCTGGAATAAGACATTACACCTAGAAAACGAGTCATTATCTCTGGAGACAAAGTGTAAAAATCATGAGCCTGCATTCTTCTGTTGTCTGAACACTGTTATTGCCATATGGGCTTAAGCTTTGCACATACCCAGACATTTACATCTGAGTACCAGCAAGCCTTTCCTTCCCAATATAACGCTCTTATCTTGGAGTGCTCAGCACTTTAATCTGTTATTAGCAGGTCTGTGCCTGAGCATACCATACATAAAGCTACATTTACATTTACATTTAGGGCATTTAGCAGACGCTTTTGTACAAAACGACTTACAGTAATTCATACAAACATTCATAGACTGATAGTGGTGGCTGCCATGGCAGGTGCCAGGTTCAGTATCTTGCCCAAGGACACTTTGACATACAGACCAGGGGAATCGAGCCAACAACCTTCCAATAACAAGACGCTGGCTCTACTCCTGAGCCACAGCAACCCAAATGTATTTAAAGCTACCTTATGGACTGTATGTACATTCTATTGCCTAACAAGCAGGGCTGTGGCTTCACTGTCAAAGGTTTGAATCCTGAGCAATTTTTTGAAGCAGACCGTTACTCAGCACTTGTGGCTCACAGTGAAATATGAGTTGCTAGGGAACTTTTTCCCTTGGAGGGCAAAACTGAATCTTAATATTGGGCCATAGGCCAAGAGCAGGCACCCATTGTAGTTTATTGCTAAGGTGCAAAAAGGTACTGGGATCCTTAAAGGAACAGTTCACCCAAAAATAGATATTCAGTCATCATTAATCCTCCCCATGCTGATGGAAAGTCTAGTAAGGCTTCGTACGGTGGTCGACGGGCGCAACTTGTGTTTTCTGACTTGTGGTTGTGTTTTGCACCCGTTGGCCACTGCATTTTCGTCCTCCACAAAACCTTTCTGGAGTTTCACAGCCTACAGGGTTGTAGCATTCTCCTAAAAAACTGAAGAAGCTAGGCATGGGAAAAAAACCCATAATTGGCCCCACTTTCAACCAGCTAATTCCAAATCTCCAGCAGCCCAAAGATTCTAGATGTATTTGAAAAGACCTTATTTACACACTGGCATTGTGGTCGAGCTTGCCCACTTCAGACGGGCTGCCCTCTAAAGCTTAAAGCTTAGATGCTCTGTGAAGATTTTGGCTTTCAGAAGGGTTTTTTCTGTTGTTTTTACTTCAGTTGCTGCAACACTGATGTGCTGTGAAGCTCTTTTGAAGCTGCTTTGTGGACACACAGCTTTCCATCAGCATGGGGGTGAGGAGATAATGACAGAATCTTTTTATTTTTGGGGGGTGGGGGTTGTTTAATTGATGGACTTCCTGTGCAAAGTGTCACTTAGACTATATAAAATAGTAATTAATTGGAGATCATTTTCACCTCACAAACAGTAAATGTAATAAACATTTTGATTTTTTTTTTCAAATGTATTCTGAAATTTAATTTAGCTAGAAATATGAAATATGAATTGAAATGTAATCTTACTGGCCAACTTTGGCAGCCCTGGCCTAGAAACAACTGGCAGACACTACCACTGAGTAAGGCGCTGAGAACACCCTACTGATCCAGTCGAACAAATGATACTGTGGTTGCACTGGGCAGCTCCTAGCTGTGACAATCTAAACCTAATTCCATAAAACCAGAGGACCCTAGTTTGGTCTGGTTCAAAAACATTGAGCCTTGTTAACGCCAAAGGCATAGTTTGTTTGTTGTCTGTTAGGTCCTACATTTCCCATAATGCAACACCCCCAACCTGTTTATCATTTGTAGACACATGACTATGACATCATCTATGTTATTTTCTCAAACTTTCTGAAGCTTCTCCTTATCCACAGAAGACATTATGGGCTACAGCTGTTTCGACTGGCCGAATGCTACTGCCCAACACAAGTAAACTGATGACATGTACAATTTGGTGAAGTGCCCCTTTAATTGTATATATGGGCATAAGGCAGGGATGTAGCCTAGATGGGAAAGAGCTGGCTCCATTAATTTGGCAGTAACTGAATTATCGTCAAACACGGACCCGTTGAAGGCAAAGCCGTATGCATGTGTCTAATTTCAGGGAAAAATCAAGCAAGATGAGTCTAGTCTGTCTTTGACTCATCAGTTTGCTTACGTGGAGTCTTGGTTGAAAGAGGCGCAGCCAAACCGGATCCCCGGTCCGCCCGGTCCGCCAGGCCCGTCTGCACCCTCTCCGCTCTCCATCCCGATTCCCAGCGACCTCCTTCCCTCCCTCCGCCCTGGATTGGAGGCCTGGGATCGGCTGCACCTCTTCGCTCGATGTCGGCGGAAGACGGCTCCAATTTGGGAGAAATGTGGACCAAGTGATGTGTAGAGTGGGCGCTCGAGGCAGAGCTAGCCGTTAGCTCGCTAGAAATTAATTTAAATTCCGTTTCAGTGCCGTTATTTTTGAGGACGGTTATCCGGAGCCTGGAGGAAAAGAAGGGGAAACGAAGCAAAACAAGAACAGCTGACGGCGCTACGTCGCATGTTCGCCTCCTCCGATTGGTTCGTAGTGAAACCATGTTGCCGCTGTTTGCTATTTTGATTGGCCAAGCGTGCATGAGTGTGTTTGTTATTGGCTGTTAGGGTGGAGCTGGCTTTGTTTGTGTCTGTCCATTCATGTCATGTAGTCTAGTTAAATCCCAACAGTCTGTACTGTGGCCGAACACTGTAAAAAAAAAATAAAAAATGTTGAGGTAGTAACTCTCTCTCTCAAACATGATTACATTTTGTAATCGTTAAAATTGGCACACATGGCTAAAATACAAATTCCATAACTTCAGTTTGAACAGATGTCTCAGTACACAGGAATTAAGTAGGGGTCTTGCAACGAATAGACGGCGGGGGAACTTGAATAGCGGCCTGATGCTGTACTAATGTTCTACTTTAATTTAATTCAACGCAGTTTAAGTCCTAACTGGGTATGCCGAACATCCTATTCATCCAAGAAAATGTATTTCTCGCTGTTGTTCAATGCACGTATCAGCTTATATTCACGTCAATTTCAAATGTCAGATTTTTAATGAAGTTTTGAATTAGTGTCGCTCAAGAAATTAAACTTACTTAAACATTTTCAAGATTAAGCGACTGCTACGACCAGTTACATTCAATCTGTAATAATTGATTATCCTGTCTTGAAGAAGTCAAGAGGTCCCAAGTCCTGCTGTCCAATATACAAATCCCCCTGACAACACTGTTGGGCTTTTCCCTGAAGAGGGCAGTAGCTACAGGAGTGAGCAGAACTTACATCCCTAAAACCTTTTGACATCAAAATGCTGTAACCCTCCTATGACACCTAGTCCAACCTTAAACCCTGGAGTTGAACACGGGCAATAATGTATTACATTTCAGCTTATTAAGCTGTGAATTATTATATCATGCAAACTGTTTTTTTAAAAATTGAGAATTTTGCCTATGTTGTAACCATGATGACATCGTCAGGGTTATTTTCCCAGACTTTGGGACATCATACATCAGTTTTCATAGGCTGACGTCTATTAATAACCAGCACTGATAAAAATGATGTGTCATTTCAAAAAACTAGCCCTTTAAGAGGAAGAAAACTATAGCAGAAGAGGCAGCAGAGTAATGACGAAAGTAAAGTAATAATCTACAGACATACATCAAACATATTGAACGTCAATCAGTGAATACACAGCATGGAAATATGAAGAACATGCCACCGCATTATGTGGCCTGTAAGTATCCTCTTTATTTATTTTTTGGACAAATATCACAATGTATGATTGTGTTCCAGTTACTCAAAAGCACATCAGTAGTCCCATATTTAAGCACATTGCTTTACTGGCAGTTATATTCCACAGAGGAGTGGTTGATTGAAGGAAGGTTCAGCTTCTTACACCTCAAGGACTGCTGTGGTGTCTCAGTGCTGTAGAATAAGAGGACAAACATGTTAAAACTGATTTGAGCAGATAGCGGTAGATTATGTACCTATATGTTTGTGTTGCAGCTGATAATGGGCACAGAATTAACATATAGTCAGTGCTCTCATTAGAATGTTGTCATGGGTCTCTCTCATGACATTATTCATAAAAGACATTTCACTACCATCACTCAAAAATCATTTTGATCTATAAGTGTGTCTACTTGAATTTTGTTCATGTAAGTGATAGAACCAGTACTATGATAAGAACCTCATGTCAAAAAGTATATTTGTGCTTACAATGTCAGTGAGTGTGAAAGTTTTATTCTTGACCAGTAGTTGCCAGTATCACCAGTTCTAAATTACCTCAGCATACGCAAAAAGTATGGATTGACGTTTTATGCTTTCCTAGCATAGCAATAGCAATGGCCATTGTAATATAAATAAAAACTGTACAACTCAGATGACAAATGTATTATTTATATTTGAAGCTCCTCCAACCTCCATTTTTCACCCCACTGACTATTCTCTTTCGTATTTTTTGTTTCCAGTCCAGAACAGTGTACATAACCCCAGATCATTATTGGACCACAACAGTGCAAATTGGGCTCTAAATATTTTTGGAAACCCATTTTAATTTGGGCCTTTTGCGGTCTACTCAGTTTTTGGTTTGAATAGGTTATAAACTGTCAGCCAATAGCAGACTTGTGACTCAAATCATTGGTCCAAGTGTAAAGTAAGTCCCAAGTACATTTTATTTGGCAAGTAAAGTCGAGTCACAGGTTGTGTTCAGTCAAGTTGAGTTGAGTATTTAATTAGTCAAGTCAAGTCAGTGCAGTAACTAGTCTGTATAAAGAGAAAAGAGACAAGGTATTAGTACTTGTCAAATAATGATATTATTGGCTAATTTATCACAGCTCAAAAAGTGTGACAATTAATTGAATTTGTAGCATAATTGTCCATATTCAGTGAAATAAATTAATCAAACAAAAAAACAAATATGTTTTTAAAGCTTATTTGCCTCTTGATTTCTTTACTTTCCAAAAAACATCCCCTCCCATCACTTGTTAACAATGAAATACTGACAGCAGGGATGAAAAAAAATAACTAGACTGATGACGGCTCTCTCTCTACGTCTGACCATACTCTTTGTGTCTGTGGCCACACGATAATACCTTGTGGTCAGGGTTGTTTGTGTGTGTGTGTGTGTGTGTGTGTGTGTGTATATCTGTGTGTGTGTGTGTGTGTGTGTGTGTGTGTGTGTGTGTGTGTGTGTGTGTGTGTATATATATTCAGTTTCATTAAAGACCAGAGTGATGTAGTGTGAGACTTGCCATGTGTGTTATTATTACATTATTCTTTATTTTAAAACTGTAATTCCGTTACATATCCATTACTCCATAAGTCTGCTTATGGTCATCTATCTGACTTTTGGAGACATGAGAGTGGGGGGCTCTGGGTGCAGGCAGAATGGAGAGAAGTTTACCATTCCTCACTAGAACATACAGTCGACACCATTTAACTTACTGAACAATGCTGTCTCTTTCTGCCTTTTCAGTTGTCAGTCGGGTTGAACCATTCTACAGCATTTCATTCTCCATGTACTAAACGATATTTTTCTGCAAACCCTTTCTACATCCTAAAAGCATGAAAGACCATTCCCAAAATATAGAGATGTCCTCTCAGCCATGGCATTTTACAGAACAGTCTTAACTCGAGGTCCATGGCTTTTATCCTGAGGTTTCAACCATATCTTATGGCCTTCATCAGCAAATGGATTTATAATGGTTGTCACAGAGTCAAGTCAAGATATTTTGACAAATTTTCTATTTTCTATTTCAAATGGCTAATTTCCATCAAAGGTATCACATTTCACCTTCAGCAGTAGTGAATAAACTCCAATTAAACTACCATAAAGTTTCAATCTTTGAAGTTATTGCACTAAAATAAAATTGAGTAACACTATTTACAGTCAAGTTATACAATCAAAGCTTCAATTTTGTATTAAAGTTTGACACATGTACCTTAAAATCCCAGATGACCATGGCTCCATCCAGACCCACACTGCTGTACTTCTCCACTTTGGCTTTCTCCCCAGACACAACACACAGCTGTCTGCAGGACACAGCACACACACACAGCTAATCAAGTGCAGAACTGTATTTTGAGAGTAACAACTATTAAGGGAAAAAATGGATAGCTTAGAGCACAAACAGATATTCACATGTTGCTGCAGAGACAAAGAATTCCAATATGGCCACTAAAGGGAAATTAGTATTACACTAGTATGAGCTATTTTATTGAGTGACCTGTTCTATAATGGTCTGGATATATTTAAGTTCCACTTTTATGCTTTGTAAACCAATCTGGGTCTCTTATTTTGAAAGGCAAAAGACAGGAAATATTCTGTCTGTGATGCTGTATTTGTGGAATAATTAGCGGGATAATAAAGACTGACCCCACACATGTTCTTACAATGGAGTTTCTGTCAAGTATATGTGCCCTTCATAACCCTCAGCTACACTAGTGTATAGGCAGAAATATGCTGACAGATGTCCTCTTAAGAGAGGAGCTGTAACATTGAGATATGTGACAGTCGTTCACACACAAAGCAACAGGGCAAGCAACAAGAAATTCTATACTTACCCAGTGTAAGTACATCTGGCTTGCACAAATATACAAAGCTAAGAGTCCCTGACATTTTGTATGGTTATTGAGTCAGATTCTGTCGACAGTACAGGCGACATGAAAGCACATATCTCCAGCAAGGCCATACAATTCTATAACGCTATAATGCAATTCTGCTTTTAAACCAGATGGATCAAGAGACATAAACTGAACCATACAGACCACATGATGGTGTTATTGGATCCACATTCACACTGAATGTTTACGCTTGATCTTCAGTCCATGGCCTTTTCACCATGACAGTGGTACAAGGGGGAATATGGAGTGGCCTGCAACAAAGGTCTCTGACCGGAACTGAACCAGGAGCTTTGTGGTTTATGGTCAGTGCCTTAATCTCAGTCTAATCTCTATTAATCTCTAATATTCTTTTTAAGCGTGGGATCAGTGGGCCTTACGTGATGCTGTTTTGGTGAAGGGTCTTCAGCTCGACGCTCTCTTCCTCAGAGGCCCTCTTGTCCAGGTTTTGGAAGAGTTGCATAGCTGAAAGCCCGCCCTTTGAGCTCTGCTTGGGGATGTCAAGCTTCTTCACAAACTCCAGCGCACCTGGGCCCTTATAGGTGAACTGGTATGGGCAACAGTCATGACCCTGACAGAAGAGAGATAAAGGATACAGTAAAAGTAAAAATAATTCTCTATCATGTGTAAACATCAGCACTTCCTTCAGAATCTGAGATCTTGGTCCAAGAAGATTTCCAGATGTATTTACATATTCTGGTCATTTCTGTATCAATTGCTGTAATCAGAGCTAAATGAGTGCATGTTTAAATTAACTTATTTTATTGAAAATCTGATTTAAAAACACTAATTCCAATAGTCAGAATAATACTGAAAATCGGATCTGATAATTGGCCAGGCCTATATTTGATCAGTATATGCATACATGTAAAAAAATACCTATAATTTACTTTTACTGTAAATTTAGACTTTTATGCAATATTCTTACTTTTAATCAAGTGTGACTTTAGGGTATTGATACAACACTGGTTGCTGAACACACTAAACACACAAACAGACCGGGTGATAATTACCGCAGCAACAATCTCAGTGGGGCTGACATAGAGCACACTCAGCAGTGGCAGACGGTCAACAGTCAGCTGGGTTACCCTGGATGGACAGAGGTTAGAGAGGTGGTGGTGATATAATGTCAACAGACACCCACGTCAAGAACATGAGCTCATATGGAACAAAAGTTTAAGATAGTGAAAAATGAAGAGGGAAAAAAGAGGTATAGACTGAAAACACTTTTTTAACATTAGGTAAAACATTTTTTAGCTGAATATTGATAATAATTATAATGATGGAATAAATGGCTCAGCAGCATTACTCACTCCTTCCCCTGCGTCGCATCAGCCACAGTGATGCTGCTATTGTGGGCCACCCAGGCTAGCTGGTCTCCACTGGGGGAGAAGGAGACGCTGTGCACCCAGCCTCCACATTCTTTATGCTCCAGCAGCACCTCACCAAAGGGCATTTTGGCCCCCCAGGCAGTTGGTCCAGGCTTGTCCTCAATGTCCTTAATGTAGGCTGAGAACACCCTGAGAAGCACAGTGTGGAGATCTATTGTAGTTCAATGACCCTGGGACCCAACATTGAATTGAATTGAGTCAGAAGTCAGAGGTTTTAACATGTTTAACCCCTAAAAAATGTGAATTTTTTTTCAATATAATAATGCCTTGAGTTCCAACAGGGCCTTCACAGCGCCTTCAGTGCATGGGCCCTAAATATGAACATATTCTGTCAGAGGTTTCTGGGAAAAAGAGCCATAATAAAGGTTTATTAGGTTTATAAAGGTTATTCCTTTTTTATTGTTTAATAAACTGAGTGATTTAAATGGGGAGAATCAGAATCGGTTCAAGTGGAAAATAACAGATCTTTGGTAGTGATTTTGAAAATCTAAGTCTATAGACATGCAGATTTAGAGAAAGTGGCCATAAAGGACACAAAATGCCTGCGAGGGAGCCATCACACATTTAAAATTACACAGTTTGACAGCGCTAAACCCTCATGGACTCATAGGGAACGTGCCTCCAAATCTGTGAGTTTTGGACATTGTGATTGTGCCAAAGACTCCACTCACCTCCCCTTACTGTACATCAGTTTTACCAGTTGTCTCACCTGCATTGGAGGTCTGCAGATCCAGCCGCCAGGAGGATGTTGTTTGGATGCCAGTCCAAACTGAGGACTGTGGAGCGAACAGACTTCTTGATGTGCTTACTCAGCCACCTGAAACAGAGGGAGAGTGGTAAAATGGCAGGTTAGAAGTAGGAGGTGCACTGTGTCCAGACTGTGTTGTTTGACCCTTTTCACTAGTCTTTAGACCTACAGGTTAGACCGCTAATGAGGTAAATGGTCTTGTCCTTCCAAACTAGACATCAGTTTAAGTCTTATGCATAAAACTGGAATAGCTCAATTTTGGTCAGGCATTGCTCACCAGTCATTCTCCTCCTCAAAGTAGCAGACAGAGATGAGGCGAGCTCCACTGCCCAGGGCGAACTTGTTCTCCTGGGGAGACCACTTCACACAGGTGGCTGCACGGTTAATGCGTACCAGGACCAGGGTGGGCTTCCACACACCATCCTTCAGTGTCCACACGTAGGCATTGCGGTCAGAGGCACATGTCACAATGCGGTTAGACTCTGGGGCCCAGTCAATGCCTGTGGGCATGATTATTTATCATTAATGATAATAAATTACTCATTATTTTGGCGTGTCAAAGGATGGATGAATGGTGCAATGCAATACACACTACAATGGCACTAAGTAGAGTGCAAACCTCCGCCAAGTCCCACCAGTCCCATTTAACTCAATGAAGCCTAATTATATATCAAACTTGATCTAAGAAACCTGATCTAGGATCAGCATCAAATTGTAATCACTTATAGACACCCGAGAAATTAATGAAAATGTTGTAAAACACCCTTTCGCAATGTTAAAGAAAGTGAGAAAAAAATCCTGGGTCTGCCCCTTTATCCGGATCCACACCAATATTTTCTTTGGATGTATGTTCTCCAACATGTCACATCTGGCCTCTGTTTCTGATGAGATCACTGTTGGCTGATAGAGGCAAATGTACCTGTGATTCGTCCACTGTGCTCACTCAGCTCATGGATCTTGACCCAGTCTTTGCCTTTCTTCTCATAGATGTTCACCACATTGTTGTTAGGACTCACTGCAATCTCTGTGTATAAATGTGTGCACAGAAGTTTGTTCATGTAACCACTTTATGATAGTAACATAATAACACAGATATAAATATGAGGTCATCAAGTCATCAAATTAAGAAAGTTTCTTCATTTATGAATGTGCACAGTACATGTCATGGATACCAGTCTGTCACTGTTTACATAAAAATACAAATGAACAGTATTCCTGGGGTCTCTCATCCTGGAAACGGAGTTGAGCTGCGGCAAATTATGTAAAGAAAATGAAGCAAATGACCATTCACTGCAGTGATCAACACTAACTGTACGTACAATAACAGCAGCAGACATCCTGCAGCTGAAGAGCAATCATTTCATTAGGCAGTGCTTTTTGAGTCCATTTCCTGTATTGATAATCAGATTCGCTGTGGTTCTCCTGGAGACATTAATGCAATTATGGGAGGGAGAAAATGTATCTGCATTGCGAGTGTGGTCCCACCCTGTATTGAATCCATACTGTATGTTGTGGAGAAAAAATACAGGAATGTGATCTGGGTCTATATCTGCAAATACATATATTTTCTTGTATGAGGAAATGCAGCCAGGTTGGTATCTTTGTTGTTTCACCTACGAGTCCTATCTTTGTTCCAGGTGTGGCACGAGAGCGGCTCCAGGCCAAAACTGTAAAGTGACATGTCTGAACAGAGGCGGGAGTGGCTGCTGGAATGTTGCTGCTGTCACAACTGGTCTGCAGATGTGCTGCTGCAGGTCCTAAGAAGAGATCAGGGAGGAGGACAGTGAAGCACTCTGTAGGGAAACATGTTTTTAAAGACAAAGCAAAACTAGTTTGCTGTAAGTGGGTTGAGTTGTTATCTAAAGTTGGTATTAGAGTTGCATATTTTTATTTAACTGGACACCAAATTGGTGTTGAATACTTGGAAGTTTTACCTAAATGCTAAATGCTAATGTAGACTTACAGTATGTGCCATACGTATCTGCCTTTTACTCATTGGTAGCTAAGACATGATTGTAAGATAAGAGTACACCTTCATCAGGAGTGGCACACACTGTGCAAACATACTTTCACTGTTACGTCCGTATTTTTATCTGGCCTCTAACGCTAACCTGACCCTGACTGGGAGAGACAAACTTTGGATTCTGGAATACACAGATTTCAGTTTGTTTTCTATGATTATCATAAGGCAAAGACAACAGATTCCTAACAGATTGACATTTTTCAAGCCCAAGAAAATATAACTTCAGACATTTACATTTAAGTCTATTAAAAACATTACTTTGGCACCACATTTTTTGTCATCCTACCTTTTCAAACAGACAACAGCAGAGATAATAACTGATGAGAGGCAACATCCATTAGACAACACAGATTAGCATGTCTGGAATGCAATGATACTTTTCTTATTAGTCTTCGGGACCAGATGGACAGCATACCTCATCATTACCAGCTGATTTGATGTGATTAAAAAGAATGAGAGGTCTTTGCTTACCTTTGTGATTCGGGGGAATTTGTGGTGGTGGTGAGAGGTGCAGGGCTGTATCCGTGGACTCTGGGCAGTCGACACGAATGGAGCTATGCAGTCTTACTGGTTGAAGGAAGTGAAGGGAGTGAAAGAAAGTGGGTGTGTCTGTTAATAGCTGTAGAGCAAGCACCTCCTCTGGAACAAGGTTGTTGCACTAAACCTTAATCTCTAGTTAGCAATCACCATTAGGCCGGCAGCCGCCAATATGTACACACGTATGCAAATATAACCCCTTTTATAGATATACAGGCTATAAGTTTGCCTTTAAAGATGTTTATCTTGGTGACCTATTTGACTTTCAGTAATGTACCTACTTGATTCTGGCTATAGTTTAAAGATTGGATCAGAATTGCAACAAACAAAAACAATTATCAATTTATCCATCCATCCAATTATTGCTGTCCGCTTATCTTGGGTTAATTATTCTTCAGTTAATTGATACATAGAAAAGTGACAAGTGACCAATATAATTTTCCAGAGCCTAGCGTGATGTATTCATATAAGCTGTTTTAGTTTGACCAACAGTCAATTTGTCTGACTTTGAAGGTGTAGGCTATTCTGCTAACAGAAGACATGCTGTATGGCCAGTGTGGAAACTAAATAGCCCACATTCATATTGTAATCAGCACACAAAAATGAATTGTTATCTATATCGACATTGGAGTAATCTAAATAGCCCAGCTGCTGGGATATGAGGAGTGAGTATAAATATATCTATATCTGATATATGTAATTAATACATCAAATATAAGAACTACGGTCCTTAATTTCTTTCCCTTGTGTTTCACTGTTAATATAGTCCATGTATTAAGTTAGTTTGGGAGAGATAGTTCTGCTCAGTTGATTTATAAAAAAGAAGCAAATTGATATAAATTTGATTTACGTAATATTTTATGCAAAATGAAGGTTGATCCATGAACAGACATCACAGAGAGTTTGATAGGCTGTGGTGTCATAATGAACAACAACTGAAGACTGTGTACAGACTGGTCAGTGTGTCTGATAACATTTAAATCAATTGGACTCAGATGTAGAAGGATGTGGGTGTTTCTATGAGTCCCTTTACAGATCGAAGGATGCTGGGAAGTTTCTGAAAATCTTGAACATGTTGCTATGAAATGTAGCAAATATGATGAAGAGTGGAATGAATTATGCAGTAGGATATATGAACTAGGGCTGGAGTTTGGAAGGGGTTTTAGAGTGGGGCGACAAGGATACAGGTTTAGGTTGTAAGATATGTGTGTATGGTTATGTACATATGTGTATGTGTTTGTATGTATATGTATATACATAATTATTTATTTCTAATAATTAATTAATTATTATTACTCATTTACTTGTAACCTAAGTAGATGAAGCCCATGAGGCTACAAACTCCGGTACAGTAGGTGGCGGCATGCACCTTTACACGTTGGTTTGCGATCCGCAATTGAATTAGAGAAGAAGAAGAAGAAGAAGAAGAAGAAGAAGAAGAAGAAGAAGAAGAGGGCAGCTGCTGCAAAGCTGCAAAGCCGCAAAGCCGTCCCACTTGATCGCAGCTCTTTGGCCCCGCCCCCCGATGACGCCTGCTGTCGTCCGCTATCCAGCCGAGGCGCAGCTCGTCTGAATTCCGTTGGACTCAGCCGAAGAAAAACAAGCAGGATACACGCCAATTCATAGTTGGTGAGCGTTTTTGTGTAGTTTGCAATGTGAACAAGTATTTGCCACATTACCATGGACACAATTCTGAATTTGTAATTTGTTTGTGTCAGTGAAGGTATGATTCTCGAATTGTTTTGAGACCGGACTGTTGATGGCTAACTGTTAGCTCGCTAAGCTAACATAATTTAGCTCATGTGGTTGCTATCCAAGGTGGATGGAAGTTACTCATAAAAACATCCAACATAAAAACATTAACTTTTCATTACGTTCAGTACGGCACGTTTTGACAGACGTTTGACGAGCGTCGGCCAAGTTACGTAATGTTACCCCGATAGAAGACAGTAATGGCCGCTAACAAACAACTTATAGCTCACTGTTAAATAAATAACAGTTATATATCTATCGTTAACTTACTCAAGTAGCTACTGTACTACAGTTCTCTTTGGTAAACTAAATAACCAAAATCTCGTTGTTTTCCCGACTGAATAAACAAACTGACCTTAAAGGACAACACAGTTTATACTGTTGACTTTGTTTATATGTGGCGGACCCTGCCATCTTTCTAGCTTATGTTCCTCTGAGAACAGCTCGTTTATTCACTTATAGAAAAAATAAACGTTTCATGAGTTCGTATTGTTACCTCTTTATATTGTTAATATAAAACTTTAGAGTACTCAAAGGACATAGTGTCCCTTTAACAGGACTGCAGACCTGTAGTGGGAAACTACTGCTCAGGTGATACTCTTTAAGAGACTGGTATTGTTCACACCACCTGTGAGGCCCTGAATGCTATTTTGGACAAACAACCTGGGTAAAGGAGTTATTTTTGAAGGAGTTTGTTAAGTTTATTTTCTTCTTCTTACATTACCACCCCTTTGTCTTACACTTGGCTTGGAGTCACAGAAGTTCATCATGTCAAGAGTTGTGATGTATAATCTTCAGGTGTTTGTGTAAGTTTAGGTTGTGTGCATGTATAAAAGTAAACCCAGAGAAGGCGTTTCAGGTTGATACTTGAGGCATCCACTTGCGAGTGTTTGAATAAATAAAAGTCTACTCCTTTCCTGTGGTCAGTCCTGTGTTTTTCAGAAATGACCATGACAGTAACTAAACATCAAAAGTAAAAGTTGCTTTGAGTTGTTGTTGTTTTTGTTGTCTTTTCAAATTTAGTTTTTCCTTTTTTCACATTATTTATTTTTGACCGTCATTACTAATGCATTAACTTATGCATAGTTAAGGTGCATTTCAGTGTCACAGCTTCCAAATGTCTCTGCTCATTTGCCATTGTTTATCTTTTCCTTTTATTTGTCAATCTTGGATATGGCTTTTCTTTGCTATTCTGCTGAGAAGACTGGCATCCCATAGTAGCCTCTTCACATGTTACCAGGTTAGACCGGCCACACTGGATGCAAGGGTCGTGCTTCTCGTGTGTGTCAAGTGAGGCTGGGTGCGTAGTCCTGCCTATTTCTACTGCGACACCTGCACAGTTCTGGGCAAATATAGACTTGAAAACGACCTGTAAACAGTCGTGTGGACATCATAGCAGAGTTTCACAACAGTTTTTATATCTATAATAGAATATGTCACAGACAGAATACACACAACAGGTGAGAGGCAGTTTTTTCTCCTGTGTAATGTCTTTTTCTCTCCATTCCTCCCTCTCTTACCCCCTCCTGCTCCCTCTTTCAGTGGGGTTAATGAAAATCAAGTCATCATATTTATTGATGATTATTAAAGGCAGACTCCACGTAAACAAATTGGGACAAGGGTCAGGGTTGGGGCGAATGTGTTGATGAACTGCGCTGCAGCAGCAATGCTGCCTGTTTGAACACAAACACGTGAGTGAGCAGCAGCAGCAGCTCATCCACAGCATTCGGCACACAGTACACAGGCATCCAATTTGGCCAGCCGCTTTTATTGCTTCTTTAATCAGCAGTTTTCAGCTGTGCTGACATGACTGCACAGGGGTTTCTAAAGATCAGGTAGCTGTTTAACACAAAACTTGGATTAGCTAACACAGTTTGCCACTGGACCACAGGAGTGATGGCTGCTGAAAATGGTCCTCTGTACAACCATGTAGATATTCCATCATAATTAGCCATTTGCAGATGAAATACTAATTTACCATGTTAATTGATTTATTATTCAATAAAATCTAGACTGTATTTCTGATCAGTTTAATGTTATTTCAATGAAAAAAACGTTCCAAAATAGCACATTTCGAAGTGAAGTTACATAAAATCGTTTGGCTGATTCCTTTGTCATCATCCATTTATTTAATCATTAGTATTGTTTAATCACCCAGGAGTAGTTGATGATATCAGTTGTCAGTGGATCTGGTTTGAGGCGTGAATCAAAGATTTCAGAGAAGCTTTATAATCCTGTTGTGTGAAGATTACCCATTAATCGTGACATGACATTCTCTTTTGATGTTAAGGATGATAGAAAATGAGAAGTGCTTTGCCCTCTTCACAGGTGGCATGGCAGGTGTGATTCTTCACTGGCTTCACAATTCGATTTGATTATGATTCAGCTGTCAACGATTCTAATGCAAAGCGATTCTCCATGCACCTCAGTGTCTGGCATCCTTAATGATCTCTGTGTGTGCACGTGGCTACTTTTTCATCATATCATAATGGATATCTTCATATCATTTAAATTCCCCTTTTATCCACTAAGTCCTTCCAATTATCCGATTACAGCAGTCTACAAAATAAAAAGGTTTTCAATATCTGTACCTCAATACATAAACATTACAATAACAAAACATTTATCCATCAGCAGTGCCTTTCACGTTGGATGTTATCTACAATAATATTGTTTTCACATAGCAGCTTTAACATGAGGTGTTTATTGACTGCAGATGTTTGCTTCAATTGAAAATGGCTGATGTGATTAGTAATTGTAGTGAGGCAGCGTGGGTCTCGTCCAGTTCGTGCTTCCCAGCAAGTTCATGAGGTCTGACATGTGCCCACTCGCAGATGATCTCTGCCTCCCTCCCACATACCTCCTACATAAGTAACGCTAGCCTAATGTCGGCCCACAATTCAAAGCATGGGAGCAACATCGGGATGTAACTGTATTGTCCAACTGAGGCTGGAAAATCAACAATCGCCATAAACTGCAGACTCTGGATAATGCTCTGTCTCTGCATTGATGCAGATTCTACCATGTCTTCTCAGTGTAAAATTTCCACACCTCTATTATCCATACAGAATAGCAGAAGACATCTTTTTGATTCATCAGTGTATTTCGCTCTCCTCTCCTTCCAGGTCACAAGACAAAGATGGCATCAGGCAGTATGAGCAGTGAAGAGGAGCGGAGCCTTCGAGAGTGTGAGCAGTATGTCCAGAAGCACAACATCCAGCAGCTGCTGAAGGACTGCATCATCCAGCTGTGCATGGCCCGGCCAGACAGGCCCATGGCCTTCCTCAGGGACTACTTTGAAAGACTGGAAAAGGTGTGTGCTGCCACATGTGATTGTAACAAGTTTCTCTGTGAAGTCAGTGTTAAGAGAAACGGTCCTAGATTTCAATATCTGATTTGATTTAATGTTAATGTTTACAGACATTTTTCATGCAAGTTTCAGTTCACCCAGACATTAAAGTCAGTCGATAACTACTCACTTTCATGCTGATGGGAAGTCAGGTGAAGTTTTGTTGTCCATAAAACATTTCTGGAGCTTCACAGCAAAGCAGCGTTCTCCTAAACAACTGAAGTAGATGGGGACTTGTTTTAGTACTTACAAAAACATAAAACCGGCCCAAAATGTTCATCCGGTTTATTCCAACTTTCCAGAAACCCCAAGATCCCAAATTGATTTGAAAAGACTTAATTCACACCCTTTGATGCATGGGTGAGTTTGTGCACCCACTGTAGATCAGGTACTTGCTAATGTTTTAAGATTTCAGTGTAAAAAAGGGAGTTAATAATGTGTCTTTCAAACAATTTGGGATCTCTGGGCTTCAGGATTATGCTGGATGACCTGTATGGAGCCATTTTTTGTTGTTTTGTTTTACATTTGACATTTAAGTCCCAATCTACTGCAGTTGTTCAAGACAATGTTGCACCGCTGTTTCGAATCTCCAGAAGTGTCTTTTGGACTTTGGAACTTCACGTGACTTTCCATCAGCATAGGTGTGAAGAGATAACAACTAGATTTTAATTTCATTGAATTCAGATTCTGAGAAGTCACGCAGTCTTTGAGCAGCTCAGATGTGGTTTTGTGTGTCTGTTGCCCAGCAGGAGGAGGCTCAGCAGATGGCTTCCCAGCAGAAGTCTCGCTCGCGGTCAGATTCCCGTGAGGAAGAAGTTTCTCCACCCATGAACCCTGTGGTGAGGGGTCGGAGCCGGAGAGGAGCCATCAGTGCTGAGGTCTACACTGAGGAAGACGCTGCCTCCTATGTCAGAAAGGTTGGTAGTGATAATTTGCTTACTTTTCACACACCTTACTACTGTTCTTCAAGCTGCATAAATCCATATTTTTATACCTAAAACTGAAGCTTTGTTTACAGCAGCACCAGGCAGCTGCTTTTAGTGACGGTTTCGGCTCAGCACCAAACAGCAGACACATGCGGTTAGAAACTAGCAGGTGAACAAAGGGGAGCATTTAGCACTAAAAGATGATTTCTCAGGAGTAAGAGGAGACCAAACAACACTCACTCTCACTCATCCTCTTTGTGGCGTCTGGCACACGAGGTGTTGGCAAGGGATCTCCACTTCACTCTGTCTGCTGCTGTACTGGGGTCTGTCTCCAGAGTTAGTCATTTGCCTTTCAGTTCTTTCTCAGTTGTTCTGCACCAGGTGTCTTTGGGTTGCCCACAGTATCTTTCCCCCTGGGGTGTACCGCAAAGCTTTTTATGGGAAGCGAATTAGGTGGCATGCACAAAACATGTCCAAGCCATCTCCATCGGTGCATCTGGATGGTTTCTTGCATGATCATGGATTCTGCCCTGCTCCCAAGATCCTCATTTGAGATGGTGTTTGGCCAAAAGATATTGAGGGTACGCCTGAGGCACTTGTTCTGGAACACCTCCAGCTTTCATTCTATGGCTGGATGAGTCGTTCTACGTATGGCCATTTGTCTCTCCATGCTATCTTCTTTACTTCTCTGTCCTTTTCTCTGTACTGGGGTGCAATCCTCTCCTTCAGTCCAGGTGGCTTGGAGAGACCAGGTGTTTCTTCTCTATGGCCCTCCATGTGTCTGTGGATTGCTATTCAAATCTGATGTTCCTTCTGTATCCTATGGTGTCTTTTGCGCCTTCCTGCTAGTTGTCGTCTTACCTACCTTGCCAAACGATCACTCCCCTCATGTTCAGTCTTTGCTTCCCTGTTTTTGGCCGTCTTGCTTTGGTGACTGCGAGGAGGGTCAGATTATGGCAGACTAAACCAGAGAGTCAGTTTCGTGATGAATACAAAAACATATCTAAAAAAATGACGACTTATGTTGCTCTGTGTCTACTGTATGTGTTAGTAGGTGACTGTGTCCAAACACATTCAGTATAACTTTATAAGATGATGATATGTCAGTTGTTCTGCTGCCCCCAAGGGACCAACAATTTTACCAGTGTAGCTTTAGATAAACACATTAACATTAATACACACGTTTATTTATAGAGTCTGTTCAGACCTGGTATCAAGATCCAAACAGAAGTGGACACTTCATTGCCTCCCATGGAGAGAGTCCCCACACTCCATTAAAAAAATTGCTTTCTTGCCAGTTGAGTTGTTGAGTTAGGCTTGATATTTGTGTAAAAAAAAAAAAAAAAAAAACATTGTGTCAATTTGTTCCATTGATGTATGTTTATGTTTGTATGTATTTGCATATAGAGCAGGGATGTGAAATCCAATCAGAAGATGCACATTAATGTCTGCAGTGAACTGACAGATGTAAAGCTGTCCACTTGTGATCAGATCACTGAGTTGCGTTGTCAAAGGGTCACTTTGTAGGTTTGCTGAAGAAACAAGCTGTTCTCAGAGGAAAGTAAGGTCCCAGAACACTGTTTGAAGATAGAAAGGTGGCAGGGTCCGCCACATATAAACACAGTAAACAGTATAAATTGTGTTGTCAGTTTGCTTATTCAGTTTATTCAGTCATGAAAACAAAGAGAGTTATTTAGTTTGTTTAGGCAGAAAGAAAAATCAGTCCATGAAGATCTTTCTCTTCTGAAATTCTTCCCCCAAAAGTACAAAGTGCACCTTTTAATACAAGGCCTGAATTCCCTCAGTATGTTCACTACAGCGCTACATTATCTGCCCGTCTCATGCATCACTGTTGTGTAATAGCAGAAGAGGGTCACCAGAGGACACAAGCCAGCCATTTGACTTCTTGATTCTTGCATATGACTGTGTTAAAATTCACTGAAATGCATTAGAAGAATCTAAATAAGCTTTTTTTCACCAAAGGTCATCCCAAAGGACTACAAGAGCATGGCTGCCCTGTCCAAAGCCATGGCCAAGAATGTACTGTTTGCCCACTTGGACGACAATGAGAGGAGGTAATGGCACCAATCATTTTAGTGTTGAACCATCTTTTTAAAGCATTTTGTGCTTATCTGCTCATTTTCTCCCCCTTTAGCGATATTTTTGATGCAATGTTTTCTGTCAACTACATTGCTGGAGAAACAGTCATCCAACAAGGTGAGTTTTAACACCATCTTACATGGAAATTGTTACATTTTTCTTTTGTTCATTAATTCATGGGCCACCTGTGCCTCCTGCTCCTGTTCCAGGTGATGAGGGAGACAACTTCTATGTCATCGACCAGGGAGAGATGGATGTAAGAGCTGTCTTATTTTCTTTTTACAGTTTCCAGTATTTGAAAAGTTGTATTTCTCATTAATTCTTTAGCTAGGTGGGTTTCAGTGTTGGAAACATTAAGGATAACAATTGATACAAAAAACACAGAAATTACTTCTTACTAAAAACTAGGATTTGCTCTGTGGAATTGTATTTCAGCTTTTTTTGCTGCCTCCCAGTGGCCAAAAATATAAGTGCAGCTTTAATTTCCACAACAAAGAACATGTACATTGTCTGCCTGCTATCGCTTTCTACATATCCTGTGTAATGGAAATGGTCAGACCATACAATGTCAGGTTTGAGGAAATTAGAAATTAGATTGAATTGAGAAATTAGTTTTTTGACGTCAAATGATTGAATAGAACAACCTTCACTTTTTACATTTTAAATCATTTGTTACAGAATTCACATGTGTGATTTTCATTGTGACAGAGGTAAATTGGGAAACAAATGTTTTCACTAAACTGGCAAGAAAACACTTGCTGATCCAGGACAGACTGGTATCAGACTCAGTCCACAACCCAGTCCAGCAGCATTTCATCATATTGTAGCTATAACAGATTTGTTGTAAAACATTTGTCCCCTGCAACTCATTAGAAACCCGGTCAATCAGTTTCTGTTGTCTGTCTCCTAGGTTTATGTGAACAATCAATTTGTGACCAGCATTGGTGAGGGAGGCAGTTTTGGGGAGCTGGCTCTGATCTATGGGACCCCTCGTGCAGCTACAGTCCGGGCCAAGGCCAACGTCAAGCTGTGGGGCATCGACAGAGAAAGCTACAGGAGAATACTGATGGTAAGTTGTGCAAAACTGACCAAACAATTATGGGAAATAATGTTTTTGATTGTACATCCACATTATTCTGTCCTTGGGTACCCTGAAAGGCTCTATAAAAAATTAAATGTATTATTATGATCAGATTCTCATACGACTATTGTTGTTTTAAGGGAAGCACTCTGAGAAAGCGTAAGATGTATGAGGAGTTCCTCAGCAAGGTGTCCATTTTAGGCAAGTGCTTAAGTTCAGTTTGCTCTTAATCATTTTTACTGAAAAGCTGCCATGAACAGTATACTATATATCCAGAGGAGTGTTGACAAAGTGTTGCTCCTGAACAGAGTCTCTGGACAAGTGGGAGCGTCTGACAGTGGCTGACGCCTTGGAGACAGTGCAGTTTGAGGATGGCCAGAAAATAGTGGTGCAGGGAGAGCCTGGTGACGAGTTCTTCATCATCCTGGAGGTACATACCAACAGCAACAAACACTAGTCTACTCAAACTGGTTTCTATGGGACATTAGTTTTGGTCATGGTACCACTGTAGAACATGTCTGTCAGTTAAGCCCAGTGACGGACTGGGAACAAAAAACGGCCCTGGCACTTTCACCCAACAGCGGCCCACGGAGGCGGGGTGCGCGCAAATTTTGTCTTAAACGTGTCTTACCGTCACGCAGTCATCCATATCTACCTATATGCTCTCTGAGATTTCTCTCTTTTTCTCCGCTCTCCCCTTGTGTCGCTTGATGCCTCGATTCATTTTTTTGCTAGTTTAAACTCAGTCAACTTCCAACCTCCAACTTCCAACAACCACACTCAGACGGTCTACTCGATTCAGTCTTGAAATTCCCAGAAGGCATTGCTTCATTTTAACTTTTACAAACAATTATTCAAATAAAAAAATGCAGGTAGATTTGTTTTATTTCAAACCATGCACGTTTTTGAACATCTGAATAAGACATTTCGCTACAAAAGAATGCAGAGTGATATAAAAGTTTGCGAGTGTAGAAGGTAACCATGACTGTGATATAGACACACGTATGTGGCCTATAAATACAGCTTAGCTTAGAAAGTTCTCAAGTGAAAAGAATTAGGAGAAATTTGGATTGCCATTGGCATGGCAACGTTATTGATTCTTGAAACGGCTGGTAAAAATGAGCTTGGGGCCGCTCTGTGATTGGTCAGTCGACCTGCGAGCGGCCGCATCACCAGGCGGCCGCAGTGGTATTTGCCCACATTGCCCAATGGCCAGTCCGTCCCTGGTGGCCACCTATCGGTCTGGACATGGAACAACAGTCGATTATAAGCAAGAGAAAAAAAAAACTGTGACGGCTGCGCAGAGACCGGCGGCCGTCCTGCTGCACCGGCTGTTCTGGTATTCTCCAGAACGTCCAGATGGCCAGTCCGCCCCTGGTTAAGCCCTTGAAGTAGGTCTACATATCATCATCAGTGTAACATGCTGCACATTTTTGAAGGCTCCATGCTGAAAGCTTTTTCAGCTGAACAGTTGTTTGTGGTTCAATAAATCTACTTATGGAGATAGTCCCTGTCCCTAGTGTCCTTGCTGTAGCAAATGCATTTATGTATAATAAAAAAAAAGACTTAGGATCAGCTTTGATCTTAAGTATGACTTAAGCAGAAAACATCTTTTAAGTAGTTATTGATAAAAACATACTTTGAGGTGAATATTATCTTATCTCCAAGCAAAGTCTAGACTTGATTTAGACTAATCAGTTGTATTTGTTGCTAAAACAAAACTACAAGGTTAAAACCTGCAGTGCAGGACTTTGAACTTTAACATTTAAATGAACATCCATTACATTAAAGCCTTATCATAGTCTTCGACCAGTATCAACCAGTTGAAATGCAACATGAGGTGACATTATAGTCAGCCGTTGCACCTGTAAAATATAACAACTAAAGGCTGCTTCTTTTCTTCTGAGTCAGTGATTCTTCCATTAACATAACAACAGTACAATGGATATTTTCTGGAGCGGTATAATCCATCGTCCATAATCCATCTACATCTTGATCTAGATTTTCTGAGAACCGCTGTTGGTTTCTAGGATGTGTAGTTCAAGGTTGGTCTGTTGTATTGTCAGGGGACAGCAGTGGTGCTCCAAAGGCGCTCAGTGGACGAGGAGTTTGTGGAGGTCGGCAGACTCGGAACGTCAGATTACTTTGGTAAGTCAGAAAAACACAATGCTCTGGCAGACATCTACAGCACAGACACATTTTCATTGGGACCAGGTAGTTGCTGCCATTGTCTTGCTGAAATGACTGTTGGCAGGACTCCATCACACTGGTTGTCTTTCCTATGTCCCTCAGGTGAGATCGCCCTGCTGATGAACCGGCCCCGTGCTGCCACTGTTGTTGCATGCGGACCCCTTAAGTGTGTCAAACTGGACCGGCTGCGGTTTGAGCGACTCCTGGGCCCCTGCTCTGACATCCTGAAGAGAAACATTGAGCAGTACAACAGCTTCGTTTCCCTCTCTGTCTGAGCTTGTCAGCAGCTAGCAGACTCTACTGCAGGGTTTACCAGCGCTTTATTTTCCTACTTCTGCTCTCTCTCACATATATTAACACACCGCCCTGACCCCCACTAGATCAATTTAATACATCTGTTACTCCTCTTTTTTATTCTCTTATTTATTTTATTTTTCATTATGTACTCAGATGATAGGATTTGGGCTGTGTGAAGGAAAGACTTGTATGAGTGTTTCTTCATCACCATATAGCAGTTTAGCTGCTGAAATGAAAAAGTGGTGTATGCATAATCCACTGTGCATTCACACTGTGATCATTGTGAGTTCAGAGGTCAAGTGACAAGTATATATATACTGATCACCAAATGTCATCAAAATGACAATATTTATATAAAATACACATGACATTACATGATGGGGACAAATTATGAGGCACAATTTCATTCAATGTGTGAATGAAATAGTTGAGTCCAATTAAGACAGGATATGAATAATGTGAAGAGAAGCAAAAAGCAATCTGAATTGCAAGCTCATTTGTTCCATCATACATTTTTCAGTGTTAAGTCACATGTCGACGGTGTGAATGCTCAGTGAGTTTGTCTGGATGTTATTAGTTCTCACAGAGATGCTGTGACAGAAGATTCCATGCTGACTGAGGAAGCTTTAAGTTTGCGACGCGGTACGCCAAAAGATTTGTCTCTGTTTCTTGCTGCTCTTTTCTATCTGTAGAGATGTTTTTAGCCATGCTAGCAACAGGTTTCCAGGAATGACAGTGTTGCTCAGATAGTCCACCACTATGGTCTGGACTGAAATATTTGCCACAAATTTGCCGTACAATTTGTTCATCCACTTTCTTCTGGGGATGAAGGTTCAAGGTTCATTTATTTGTCGTTCTTCAATACAGGGTTGCATAACAAAAAAAACATGATTTGGGAAAGAAGCTGCTCTGTAGTCTGGCAGCAGGGTGAAGCGACTGTGGCTGGGGTGGTTGTTCTAGTATCCTTTGGGCTCTGTGCAGACATCTTGCTTAACCGATATCACTGTTGCTCTGTAGATGGGCACCAGAGATGTTCTGGGTGGTTTAAATCAGCTGCTGCAGGGTTAGGCTTAGGGCCTTCCTGTCCCAGACTGTGTACGAACCATGCCAGAAATGTATTTTTGAATTGATTCTTGGTGATACTCTCCTCAGCTCTTCTTCTGGTGCCACAGTTTGTATAAAACTTTGACCAAATTAATTAGAAAATACCTGCTTAACTTATCACATTCCCAATAGCCCCAGCTGTACTTGGTGGTAATTAACAAATGTTAGAATGCTAACATGCTAAACTAAGATGGTAGCCATCTGCTGATCATAAGCATATTATTATAGTCATTGTGACTATATCAGGATGCTGGTTTTAGCATTTAGTTCAAAGCACTGCTTTGCCCAAGTACAACCTCAGCTAGCGTGTCTGGGGTCTCTGACGTCTAGTTGATTTTTGGTTGTTTTTTTGTTTTTTGTTTTTTTTTGTTTTTTTTCTTGTTGTTTTTAAACTGTTCTTAAAGGATTGCTTTGACACTGATATACATGGTTTTCCTGCATCTTGTCATACAATTTGACAACAGTACCAGCCAGTTATTACCACTTTATTGATGGAAGTGTAAAAAATAATAAGTACATATTCAGTAACATTTTCTTAGTGTTCACTCTGGTCTTTAAATATAAATATATTTCTAGGTGAAATGTCCCTCATAATTAGCTGTGTTTGTTAAAGGATACTCAAAATGTCCAGGTAGTCCTTTAACTCTGACATGTGCTCTTCTGTCCTATTCACAGTACTGCTACAGATCTATAGATTAAGAGGAAATTACTATATTTTTGCACATTTTGTGATATTCAACACCATATAATCAAAGCGCAAATGTTTATATGTTGTTAAGAGACGTTTTAGTGTATGCCTGATCTTGTCATGTAAAGGGAGCACAGGTCAGTACTAACAAAACAAAAAACAAAGAAATCTCTTGTTACCTGTTGGAAGAGCCAAATATAATGCTGGGATTTTACATATATTTTAAAGTCTTAAAAAGGAACAAATGAGTTTTTTTCTGAAGGTTTGTATTAGTGTTGGATACAAACACTGTGATGTTTTTCTTTCTTTTACTTAATTAGCCAATGAAAGGGACATCAGGAGTGCTGCAAACACATTGTTGATGTAACTTTCAGACACATTTTTAAGAAAATCAGAAGACAAAGAGGACACTTTTACCTCCATAAACGTTGTTTTTTTTAATCTTGTTCTGATGATCACTCTGCTTAAAGGCCCTGACACACCGGGGTCAAATGAACAACAAGAGAATGTGAAATGCCCACTTGCAAATATGTCACATCAAAACTGTTCCCGGTGGCAGAGACATGGATTCGCAATAGCAGGTTCCAGTATGTCATTTTGTGACCCAGATATATCATCACATTAAAATGAAACTTACTGTAGACCAAGCAGGACTGTCTTTGCAATAAGCGATCAAGGTCACTTGTCCCAAATCAAGTTTGTCATATTGTCTTTATAATTTTGTGTTCTTTGTTATATGATAGAGTGATATGTCCGTTTTGCCCCATATATTCAGGTTGAAAACTTTGGAAAATTGACCTTGTTCCGAAATAAGTACAAAAATAACATTTCATATCAAATCAAACAACGGGCTTCTCAAAAACATCTAGAATAGCACTCAAAGCTGTATGGTTGGAAGACAGAATTAGAAAGAATTGTCAGGATATCTTTGGAGCAGAGGTCGAGGGATCCTGACTCTTAAATCTCAAGTATCCATGCTCCAAAAACCTTGGATCCTAGTTTTCCCATAATGCAACCCAGTGTCCTCTTGTTTGAACCCTAGTTGTCAGTAAACGCCCAGAAGCCAGTGTCTTCAGTCTATACAGTAGGCTTTTTGTTAAACATTTGTCATCTCTAAGCTCAAGATAGCTGAGATAACCCTGATCATCACTGTTTTTTTTTTGTTTGTTTTGTTTTTGTTATTCACAGATGTAAGTACCACAGAATACTTTATGCAATACTTACTTTTACTACTTACTTACTTTTTGTCTTAGACTGTATGATGAGGAAACCCCTCTTAATGTGTAAAATTGGTGGAGTTCCTCGTCAATGAATCATCAGTTTGTAATCAAGATATTATGTCCATTGTGTCAGATGAAAGAACATCATTAAATTGGCACTTTTTGTACTAATACCAAAATAGATTTTTTCCGGATACTTCACTGTCAGAAACAGCTCAAGGTTTTGTACAATATTCTTATTGATAAGAGTCGGAGTGTTCAAATGTTGAATGTTGTCTAAACAGAAACAGCCACACGTATATAGCCTTCAATTTTTCTTCAATCAGAAACCTTCAGATCAGTAAAGAAGAGGATGAGGATTCAATGCGAGCTTTGAGTATTGAATCCCAGATGAAGATGCAGTGTCAAAAAGGTATTGAGGTTTGATAGCCAGCCCCATCTCTCAGTAAACACATGTTCCGGTGGGAAGGTTACCGTCCCTGCCTTATGCTCTTTGCTGATGCTTGTGACTTTGTCAGTTTTGCCGTTTCGTGTCACCTCCTCTCTTACATCTACTCACACAGTATTTTCCTGCATTCGTTCTATGCAGTCATGGTAGAAGACCTGCCAGTTAGTTTTGGCCTTAACATGTATCTTCATTTATTTTTCTAAACATGTAAATCATTGCAGTTTGACTTGTTTGATGTTTTTATTCTGAACATGCATAATCACAAATTGTCATGGACCTGTTGTGTTTTTCAAAGATGTCTTAATTCACTAGTGTTTGCACCCTTTTGTCATATACAGTATGGTGTCTCTTTGACTTGGTACTGTATTTTTCTTGTTTATCAACTTTATCTTACGACTTTCACAGTATTTCTGACTCACTAGATGGTCGAAAGCTAAATTAGCCAGCGCTAGTGTGAATATTTAGAGCTGAACTCAGAAACCTGTCGTTGTTGATTTTCTGCCTTAGTTCTACAGCTCACTGTGCTCCATTCAGTCAGTGCGGAAGCCTGCTGTGAGTCTCTCCAGAGGACCATTCTTTTTGTGCCTTTCCTCAGATTGTGAGTGATCATGTTTTAATGTTGGTGTGTTTTGGATTTCTCTGTAGGACCTCCTTACAGCAGTTTAAGCAATAAAGAAATCAGTGTTTTCATTGTGTGTCTTCCAACGTTACTTTCAATAACTTCATTTTTGAAATGCACAGAGTACATCAGACTGATAAATTATTGACCAGTTATTGAGAAATGCATATTGTCAGCTATGTATCACAACCTGTGAGCCAGTGAGCCAAAGTGCTTACATTAATATAACAAGCCTGTGATAGAGTAAGTGAACATATGCTCCTTGAAAAATGGTTAAGATCAAAACAGACAGAAGAAGAAGAAGTGGATCTCAAGTACAGCCATGCCATGTAGACTACAGAGCCAGACATGTTCACTGATGTGGACGTCTGTGACAGCATGATTGTAATTTGTAACACATGGTTCAGGGAGGAGGGAATAAGTCTACATGTTTTAACACCACAAGACTTAAAAGAGCTATGGATATTAAATTATCCATTTTTGCTCAGTACATCTTTAATTACCCTCAGGTGTGAATATACTACAGGCTAAGAACTGTTATTCTATTGGTATCTACAGAAAGAAATCCACTTTGTGCATTCCGGGCTTTTAATACCTTAATAACTTGTATATAATAATGTCCTTCAATACACTTAATGTGTAAAGGTAGTGGTAGAAATGACTGCCCGACAGTGCAGTTTAGTGACACTTCAGCTTTAAAACATTTTTTCAGAGCTAAGAAAGAACTTTCTGTTCTGACTAGAGTGATGGATTTATAAAAAGCTCATGCAGCCCAGTTTTTCCTGAGAATTTAATTGAAGATGTCTCGAATGTTCATACTGGATGTCAAAACTCTGGTTGTGAATACCTGAACTTACAAGACCAGTACATGTGAATGACAAAGTGACATCATTTGTCCTAGGAACCATGACATTGTGGATATCTCAAATGTTCTTTTTTTTAATAAGGAAGAATTTACTCACAGATATCCGCAATATACTGTATAGTCTAGCTATAAACATTAGACATTCAGCAATGCTTTAATGCTAAATTGTGTGACATTTACTGATGTTTTTTATGTTGTAAATATCTCCTGTCGCTTGTGGTGATCACAGAGCTTATTTCAGAGGGTTTCAGGAAACTCATAGACCTACAGACCAGGAAACTGGTTAAGCAAAGATGCTAAGAGATTCCCACAGGGCCCTAAATCAGGTTGTCTGGGGCACATACACACTGTGGGAGTAATGCAAATAAACAGAAATGATCCTGGGGTCAAACTCGCTCAGTTTTCAAGTTTATTGTTGTTGCTGACCTGGGTTTGAATAACGTTGGAAACATTTAGTATAATGTCAGTACACAACTCAACAAAATAAATAACACAAGTAGTAGTTTTTAGATATTTTAATGCAGAATTGTATCTTTAAATTACTATTCTGACCATGACACAATATTGACTGAGAGAGATTCGAAGTTGATCTCAAATGAACAGAACGGATTTGTTCAATCTAAGGGCGGTTGCCACACGGTGTTCAGCATGAACGCGGCTCATTGGCCCTTTAAAACACGTTCGTTCATCTCCGGAAGTGTTCGTGTTCAGCCGGTGACGGGCTCCGTCCGCCTGCAGCCACAGCCCAGCCGCCGCGCAGGAGCTGCCCACCTCTTACTACGGCTGGAGGCAGCGAAGAAAGCAGGTGGAGGAGCACCAACATCACCAACCACTTTGTAAACTCTCGCTCCGGACAGCAGCCCTCCTCTCCCAATGCAGGCCATCAAATGCGTAGTCGTGGGTGATGGGTGAGGATTGATGGGTGTTTGTGCAGATGTTGTTCTCAGGAGTGTTGTGTTCTGTGCTGGGAGGGCAGTGGTCGCAGGAGGGGCTGGGAGCGATGGCTGTATCAGTCGGCGTTCACTGAAAACACCGGGATCCGTTTCAGTGCTGGGAGCAGTGAAACATATGGCCATGAGCTGTGGAATGAGATAGTGTGATGATGGTGCTGAGATGATGAAGGGCAGGTGGGTGGAGGGGGGCACAGTAACAGGCACCGGCACCCAGGCACATGTCAGACTCATCTGTCAGCTGCTGGTTGTGTCTCATTGTTTTTCACTGTTAAAGTCAAACACTCTGTGTATCGATTATCCGTGCAGGCTGTGTGTGTGTGTGTGTGTGTGTGTGTGTGTGTGTGTGTGTGTGTGTGTGTGTGTGTGTGGACGCTGAGGGTGCTGCTGCCGAGCTGTCTTCTCTAATGATGTCATGTTGTCACACCTACCCTCCAGTCCTAGATGCTTCACCAGATGGATACACACACTCCCAGTCAGCCAGAGGCACTGCTGCAATGCAATATCAAGGCTATCTTTCTCTTTATTCATCTACCCAGAGACTTCTTATGTGTGTGTGTGTGTGTGTGTGTGTGTGTGTGTGTGTGTGTGTGTGTGTGTGTGTGTGTGTGTGTGTGTGTGTGTTTTAAGTGGGGTTAAACATCTAAACGTTGAAGTGGGAGAAGTTTTCTTCCCATTCAGGATTATGCAAAAAATTATGAGCAAAGGATAGCAAGAGAATGTACATAAAATCTGAAAAGTGAAATGTTTCTCATGCAGAATGCTCGCCATCAACTTAGGCTGATTGTCACGGCTTTAAATAAAGTTACGTAGTTTCATATCTACCAATGCACTTGATTTCATCAGCTGATTGAATTGTATGCACAGTTTGTATTAAAAATCAATCTGCAAAATAACTACATCTGACAGATTAAAGGGCACTCTGTAATTTTGGAGAGGAATTTCAAACTCAGAAATATGATATTTACAAAATGAATGAGGTAATAATACAAACTCAGAAATATGTATTTTTCAAGTGAGTGAACAAGCTGATCTCAGAGGAAAATAAGGTCCCAGTAAACAGTTTGAAGCTAGAGAGGTGGCAGGGTCCGCCACATATAAACACAGTAAACAGTATAAATTGTGTTGTCAGTTTACTTATTCAGTTTATTCAGTCATGAAAACAAAGAGAGTTATTTAGTTTGTTTAGGCAGAAAACAAAATCAGTCCATGAAGATCTTTCTCTTCTGAAATTCTTCCCCCAAAAGTACAAAGTGCACCTTTTAATACAAGGCCTGAATTCAATAGTATGATAGTAATATGAAAGTACAATAGTATGAAATTGTGTTGTCCATTAAGTGGTGGATGCATACTTAAAAAAAATCGTACACTTAATTTCTGGTGGTTACACAGCACTGGGTATAGTTATAAGTTAAGTTATAAATTGTATGTTATAATATTACCAAAAACTATTTTTCTCACCTTGGCTACCCAAACGTTTTAGTATATGATTAATTAACCATGCAGCCAATAGTTCCAACTTATACACTTGTTTTAAAGGTGCACTCTGTAGTTTTGATGAAGAAATGTCAAAGAAAAGAGAAACATCTTCATTGACTGATTTTTCTTTCTTTTCCATAACAAACTACATGATCATACTCTGCTTTGTTTTCTGCTTTTGTTTTGACTGAACAAACAAACTGACCGTGACGGACAATACAATTTATACTATTTTACTTTGTTTATATGTGGCGGACCCTGCCACCTTTCTAGCTTCAAACGATGTTCTGGGACCTTATTTTCCTCTGAGAACAGCTTCATTATTCACTTAAGGAAAAATAGATATGTCTGAGTTTGTATTGTTACCTCATTAATATTGTAAATATAAAAAGTCTGAGTTTGAATTTCTTCTCCCACACTACATAGTCACCCCTCAATCATTCCTCCATCTTCTAATTTTCTTTTAAATATCATTTTTTTTGTGTCTCTGAATTCCCTCTGTGTTTGAAAGGTTGCACAGAGATAAACATGTCTCGCCTTATCTGCATATCCCAAATTTTAGCCAGTCATTATCAACAGAGTGCACTCTTCCTTTTCCTCGTCTCTGTCTTGGACTCGCTTCTTCTTCTCATCCACTGGGCTCTCGTGTGCATTGCCTGATAAACAAAAAACAGGAAGAAGAACGGGAAGCCAACAGTCAACAACATGGAGGATTCCGTTCTTAAGTTTAAAAAAAAGTGATGAGGGTATATTCCAGTTGGTTATTTTCCTTTAAGTAAATGATTGCAGCTCTCAGTAATCTCATACCTGCCTCAATTTAGTCACTGTTTGATCACAGTTTCCAGTCTGGGCCAACAAACCAGTCAAAAATGGGGAGTAGTGCAGCGTCAGTGGATAACTGTTGGAACGTTTCTGATTCAGTTGTAGTGATCATGTATGTATTTCTGTTTGTTATTCTTCTCTGCTTTCTCTAGTGCTGTGGGTAAGACATGTCTGCTCATCAGCTACACCACGAATGCCTTTCCTGGAGAGTACATCCCCACTGTGTGAGTACAGCTGCACCTTAAACTACAATAATGCCAACAATACCATTTAAGTTGGTTGGTTAGAACATAAGTCAGTTAGTTAGAAATGACGAAGCCTCTTGGCTCTTGAAATGTCCTCAAGAAACTGAAAGAAGTCCAGTTGACTACGATACAGCACCCAGAAATATCATTTAAAGTGCACACTTTACTCTTTGGGAGAAAAAAAGTACAAACAAACATACATGACTACATTGTGTCTGTCTAAGCTTTGACAACTACTCAGCAAATGTGATGGTGGATGGGAAACCAGTCAATCTGGGCCTCTGGGATACAGCAGGACAGGAGGACTATGACAGGCTCCGCCCCCTGTCTTATCCTCAGACGGTAATGCATATGAGCACACACACATACACACAACACACAACACACAGCCACATGTTTACATCTCTTCACAGGACATTACATAGACTTTCATTAATTTCCTTGAAACTTATGCAAACCCTAACCATATCCATTACTTACTTATGTATAAATAAAATATTAATGAAACAAACCTTAGCATAGACAAATGTTCATTTATGCCATACAATATTTTTTCCTAATTTACGCAGCCTCTGCATGTTAAAATCACTGACAGTGAGCCCCTGTGAGAATGTGATTGTTTGTCCTCTGTCCGTGCAGGATGTGTTCCTGATATGCTTCTCCCTGGTGAGCCCAGCATCCTTTGAGAACGTCCGAGCCAAGGTGCCCATCTATCTCAGCTCACTGTCACTGTCACTCACTGTCTAACTGAAAAAAACCCAAGCTATAACGCAGACAGTGTTTGACTTTCTAACACAGCAACACCACCACATGTACACACTGCTGATGTTTTTCAATTGAACTGTGAACTCCTTGATGCTGACTTTTGAAACTTCACTAGTGAGCTGGGAGGGGGTTTTGCCATCAGAGAGTGTGTCTTAATAGTGTCTGTTGTAATTACATATAAATAGTCTGTAGTAATTACATATTAAATAGTCTGTAGTAATTACATATTAAATAGTCTGTAGTAATTACATAATTAAATAGTCTGTAGTAATTACATATTAAATAGTCTGTAGTAATTACATACTAGACAATTCCCCGCCGGGGAATCGCGAGAGTGGGCTGTGCGCTTTGCCCCGTGACGAACAAAAACTACAAAAGCTAAAGCAAAAGTTGAATCCCACGTTGATAAATTGGACTTTTATCTACATTTTAAAGTTTGAATGGTGCGTCTCGGTCAAAGTATGCCAGAGATGTCAATGTTTGAACTCTTCCTTTCGATCTTTTCACCTTGTCTCATTCACTTTGTGTGTGTGTGTGTGTGTGCATGTGAGTGTGTGTGTGTGTGTGTGTGTGTGTCTCTCTGTCTCTCTGTGTCTGTGTGTCTGCGACTTTTTGATCTCGTCCCATTCATTCCTTATGGGAAAGTTTATGCAGGTTTTCGCGACTTACTTCGCGAAAACATGAACGTTCTAGAAAACTGATTAATAATCTGTGTGTGTCCGTCTGTGTGTGTGTGTGTGTGTGTGTGTGTGTGTATTTGTGTGTCTGCGACTTTTTTGACCTCGTCCCATTCATTCCTTATGGGAAAGCTTATGCAGGTTTTCGCGAAAACATGAATGTTCTGGAAAACTGATTAATAATCTGTGTGTGTCCGTGTGTGTGTGTGTGTGTGTGTGTGTGTGTGTGTGTGTGTGTGTGTGTGTGTGTGTGTGTGTGTGTGTGTGTATTTGTGTGTCTGCGACTTTTTTGACCTCGTCCCATTCATTCCTCATGGGAAAGTTTACGAAGGTTTTCGCGACTTACGTCGCGAAAACATGAGTATTCTCTGTCTGTCTGTCTATGTGTGTGTGTGTCTGCATGTGAGCGTGTGTGTGTGTGTGCATGTGTGTGTGTGTGTGTGTGTGCATATATGTCTGTCTGTCTGTCACTCTCTCTGTTGGCCCAGCTGATCTCGGTTGCTAGGTGACGGTTGGTGAGGGCCCGTAGCAACGGCTGTCCCAGGCTGATTTGAGACTGATTTCTGCCTCAAATCTAGGACGTCAAACTAGTGCTATTTAGTCAAAATCATACATGATATCGGCAATTTTTTTTCACGATCGAGCCAGAAAGGCCTTAAAGAAGACACTCATGAAGTTTCGTGTTCCTAGCTTCAGGAATGTGGAAATACGAGCAAGTTTAAAAAAGGTGCAGTTTGGAAAATCCTCGCCCCGATTTACATTGGAGTGAATGGGACTGTTGAGAGCTACTCTTGTCGGTTAGAGACAGTTAATTCAAAAACCGTAAATCCTACCGATAAAGTAGACACATTGAGAGAAAGAAGACACGTGTGGCTACAACTTTGGAAAATATCACTGTTTTTGAGTGACATTTGTGGCCGGGATCATGATGTAAACAGAAAATAGCAGAGGAAAATTTTGAGTTTCTGCCACTGTGTCAGTTGGCTCTCTCACTCTGCTGCACGAACATTCCGCCATACACACTCATTGAAAACCCTGAATTCTTCCAAAATCACTCACCGTCATTAAGGGGTCAGAGTTTAAAAACTATACATTGTAGGAAAAAAGTTCAAATACAACTCAAATAGACAAGACTTGTGTCTGCATTTTAAAGTTTGAATGGTGTTTCTAGGTGAACGTATGCCAGAGCAGGAGATGTTTAAAACACATTGCAGATTTGCGACTTTTTTGACCTCGTCCCATTCATTCCTTATGGGAAATTTTTCGCAGTTTTTCGCGTCTTACGACGCGAAAAATGTATATTCTGGTGATAAAAATAATAGCATACCGAGTCAGATCGAGCCGCACGTTTTGATGTATAATTTGTTTGTGTGCGACCAACGGTGTGGGACAAGTTAGCGACAGAAAAAAGGAAGGAGGATGAAAAATAATAAGAAGACGCGCGGTGAATATCAATAGTGGGCTGGCGAGCACAGCCCACTAATTAAATAGTCTGTAGTAATTACATATTAAATAGAGTCTCTAGCAATTACATATGAAATAGAGTCTGTAGTAATTACATATTAAATAGTCTGTAGTAATTACATATTAAATAGTCTGCAGTAATTACATATTAAATAGAGTCTCTAGCAATTACATATGAAATAGAGTCTGTTGTATTTACAAATTAAATATAGTCTATTGTAATAACATATTAATTAATCTTTTGTAATTGCTTGCCATTGCCATTTGACATCTTCATCATTCTTTGCAGTGGTATCCAGAGGTTCGTCACCACTGCCCAAACACACCTATCATCTTGGTGGGCACCAAGCTGGACCTGCGGGATGACAAGGACGCCGTTGAACGGCTGAGAGACAAAAAGCTCTCTCCCATTACCTACCCACAGGGCCTGGCCATGGCCAGGGAGATCGGTATGTGTGTTGACTGAGGGTCTCAAGAGGAAAATCTGACCTGAGTCTTTCAAAAAGAAATCCATTAAACAACTTCAACAAATCATCCCCAGGTCTGCTTAGGAAACCAAAAGAGATGGAGAATTTCCTATTTTTCACATCAGGTTTCAATTCACACACACATGCCCAATAAATAAGTAACTGATACATGTGAATTGCTACAAATTGTTACATAAAGCCCCTTGAATGAAGAGAAAGTGAGAGCAGCTGAGTGATATGGCATGAATCTGTTGTTGTGCTGATGGAATTAGTGCTGAATTCACTGTATCAAGAGGACATTATCATAGGCTTGAAATAACTGTTTCAAGTCAATGTCGATTTTCTTTATATAACCTAAAGTCACAAATAATATTGCCGCAGTGGGCTTTACAATAGTTCACTGAACAACACACTATGTCCCTAGACCCCTGATGATAACATAGCTGTTATTAGTAACCAGCAGACCATTATTCACCATTGCCATTTGGGTTCAATTTATTTGTTAAATGTTTTTGTTTATTTTCCATTGATTTAGATCCCCATTAGCTTTTACTAGTATAATAGTAACTCCTCCTGGAGCCCATACAAAAAAAAATAACTTCAAAGAAAAGCTCAGCATTTTGGGAGAAGACCCAGTAGAGACAGTAAGTTACTGCAAAATTGTCAGTTGAACTTTGGTTTTTGTACGGATTAAACAGCTAAAGAATATAAATAGACAGCCTTTATTGTTATTGTACAGAACACAACAGAATTAGGGGCACACTGTCCACTTCACTCGCAATTAAGTTTAATGATAACAACGTTTCAGTACTTTGACCTTCATCAGGTTATCTTACAAGACAATGGGGGAGGCTGTCTTGAATAGGGTTGTGGACTTGCGTGGCCCAATTAGGCCACACTGCAGACCGACATCCCTCAACATCCCATCAAACACACCTGGACCAACAAATCTGTGGCACTGACTGAAAGGCTTATAGAAATTGTATAACAGCATAAATGTAATAGAAAAGAGGGTTAGAGCATACAATTAGTATATACATACTACTATACTACTATACTGTATGTGTGTGTGTGTGTGTGTGTGTGTGTGTGTGTGTGTGTGTGTGTGTGTGTGTGTGTGTGTGTGTGTGTGCACATACAGACATACACAGATTTAAGCTATGAAGAAGCTGATTATGGCAGACTGTAACTTGAGACAACCATATGACTGACAGTTAACCCGCCTCATTCAAATTTGAATGGAGAGAATGTAAAGAAATAACTGCAGCAGGATAGAACATAAATCTAAAAATATACTATAAAATAGCTGGAGGTATTGGTGGATTTCAGTACATGCAAAACTTCACGTCCATACTGCATGCTCTTGGCTGGCAGGTGCTGTGAAGTACCTGGAGTGCTCTGCGCTGACGCAGCGAGGACTGAAGACAGTCTTCGACGAGGCCATCCGAGCTGTCCTTTGCCCTCCGCCTATCAAAAATGGAGGCAGGAAGTGCGCGCTGTTCTGAGGGGGAGGTGACGGAAGATCAAGCCACCAGGATCCTTTGGTCAGTCACACTGCATGGGTGGAGTTCTGCCAAACTGGAATCGCTTTGAAACAACTCTCTGTTTGTACGGCAGGCTGAGGACTTAAGCTGGTGGGTGAAAGATAGCACATTTCAGCCTACCTTTTTGATAAAAAATGAATTCTGTGTGATGTCTGCCTCAAAACAGTGATATACTTGTAAGGTCTCTTAGACAAATGGAGAAATTGTCACTTACTCATCACGAGAAAGGGAATTTATTCATTTTCAGATGGGTGTGTAAAATGATGTTGCACTCTCTCGTTCAGCCTCGAAACCTGTAAATAAAACAACCATCATACAAAACAAGGAAACACACCCAATATACACATAATCCCTTGTGTACACCTACTTTTTATTATTCTATTTTTTTATTTTCATGCAAGTTTTTGTTGACATTGTTGACTTTGTTGCAATTAGCAACATGCTAAGCTGAAAAAGTTGAGTTCTCAAACTTGCAGCTGGTGAGTCGGATCTACATTTAAAAAAAAAAAAGATTTTCACATTTGGGCCACAAATCAATTAGAGATTTCTTTCCTGTGATTCATTTGATTGTCTTGTAAGTAATGTTGGTTATTGTTTGAAATTTACTAAGTATTCAAACCCACATTTGAAGATCAATCTGCCAGTTGATGCTGAAAAGGTGTTGACGCACTCTCATCAAACACTGATTATTCAGTTAGATTGACACCATGCTGCCTTAAATGTTTGGCCCACGTTGATGTGCAACCTGATTTGCAACTTATTAGCTGCCCACATGTATTGCACTTAGCCTTTTTTCTTATATAAAGTGACGCACACTTTGAAGCACACTGTTGTCTCATTAGCCAGGCATGTTAGTATCCAAACAAAGTGCACACTGCGTTGAGGCGTGACATAGACAGCCACTGGCGGAGAGGCGAGGGCTTTGCAAATACTGTATGTAGCCTTTGTATGGTTAAAGCATTTAGGAACCAATAAGCAAAATCAAAAATAGGTATTTTTAAACAGATGCCAGATTCTTGATATTTCATGTTGAATTTGGATTTCTAATTTGGAACCAGATTGCAGTTCCCAACCCGACTAATAATGCGGCAAAATGGAGCATAAAAAAGACATGTTTTGACATTTTAAATAATTTATTATGCATATTTATTTCATATCTGATATACAACCAGTTGTTCATTTTTTATACGTTTACCAGATATATTATTCTTAGGCATACGACATTAATGTTTGAATCACTATTATGAGTGGTCCAGGGGCCCCCAAAGTAGAAGTGGGAGATGGACAATGGAAGGCAAGTACATATTGTATTGTATTGATTAAGATGCAAAAAATGGTACCATGTGAAAGCCCTAAGAGGCAAGTGGAGAAAAAAAAATCAGATGATGTATTTTCAAAGTTTGTTCTAAATTGATTTGTCTGCTGTGTGTGTGTGGCTTGAAAACAGGATTTATCTTAATTCCTTAAAAAAAAAAAAGTTCAATTTCCTCTCAGAACCTTTGTAGTGCTAGGATCCCAAGCTCCTCTATTTGAATCACTTCCTGCATCACCTACTCTGCTCAGACTATATACATGATTATCATCAATTACGGATTATACATATTTAAAGAGCTTTTTACCTCACAAGAGAATTAAGTATAAACGGTGATGCATATTATAATTTTTCGCCAGAAACATCAAATCTGATGACAGGCCACCTTTGGTGTTGATAAGTGTGATGTTGTACTACAGTTTTCTTCTTTATGAAATCCATTGAAAAGACCAAAGCAATGTGTTCACCTGTCTGTCAACACTTTGACTTTAATCAGTCTGTGGCCCTCAGCTCAAAGCCCATTGGTTCCGACTGAGTCTGTTAAATCTTTAATAATATCTCACAAATATATAGTTGTATTTTTTGAAAAGGCTCTGTAGATCCGTACAACAGCGGCATGCTCTAGTTTTTAATGGTGCAATATCTAAGAATCTTCCACATGTGGGTGCGTTTAGGCTGCAATGGCTGTAGGGGGATACAACTTTTTTTTTTTTAAAGTCGGTTGAAGTGAGAAAGTTGAAAGAGACTTCACTTTTGGAGAAATGCAGCCCGACGTCATGTTGCGGTGGCTAATCATGTAAACTGGCAGACTTGCAGCATGAATGACTGAAACACAGTGGAGTGTAACATAGTGTGTCATGTATATACACTCAGTTCGGCATTGTGCAGGACTGGCATGTTTAACATACTCTGGCAGAGGCATGACCAGAGAGCAGAGGCAGAGCAGGACGGGTCAGTAGTGCTGTGTGTTCTTCAGCATCATGCTACAGAGGGAAGACAGTGTCACTTGTGATCACTTGGTTTGGTCTTGTCCCCCAGTTTAAAACCCAGCAATGATCTGCCTTGAATCCTGGTTGTTTACTGTTATTTTTAATCTGTCCATGTGGACAAACAATCACTAGTAGGACCAGCATGCTTGTAGCATAACAACATAGCAGCTTCTCCTGCAAACTGATTGGTGGGGGTTATTAAGTTCCTAACACGTCACACACATGGGGAAGCAACACTCCCACACTCCCCTTCAGTGTTTACACTAATAGCACAGGATCTTTCGACAAGTATGGGTAGCAGCTGGCTGGTTAGCATGCTAACTTCAGTAGATAACTGAACTTGAACTAATCTCTGAAGGTTTTCAACTAAAATGATTGCGTATTGCACCTTTAACAAAAGTAGCTCAAACATACATTTGTTGAGGACAACTTTCAGTGGCCGATGAATACACATTTCTTGCTCTAGTGCAGGCAGCAGGATGCTGTGTGAGGCCACAGACTGCGCTCATTGTAATGAAAGAATGTGGAACAATATGGCTTACACATTCATACACTGATGGCGGAGGCTGCCATGAAAAGTGCCAACTGCTCATCAGGTGCTCCTGATTTGGGGTTCAGTATCTTGCTCAAGGACACTTCAACATGCAGCTTGGGGGAGCCAGGATACGTGTTAGTATTTTGGTCTTTTCATGGGATTTGCTTACTATATGAAAACATTTTATCCCAAAAAAACACCTTTTTTAATTTTTTTTCTTTCCTGGGTCAATTAAATTGTTACGTCATAAGACCAGGGACACCTATCATCCAAATGTTCCTGGATCACTGACTGGTAACTTTGCTAACTTATCTCTTTAACTCAGCTATTTGTATGTCAGTGCATCAGCATGACAGGCGGAGCTCAACTGGCCAGAATATTTTAAATTATAAATACCAGAATGCCTCTGTATCCTCTAGGATATCAGTTTATACTCGTACAAACAGCACTCTCATTCATCACGTGTAGAATCTACACACTGCTCCTTGAATGAAAAATGTTAACAATGTGCCATTAGTTTTTGGGAATCATTTTGCCAAATGTAAAAAAAACAGGACCCAGGCAAGATCCCCTTTAAAGGTTCCCCACAGAACACCCACATTCAGTCATAAAGTCAATGATTGTTTGGTTGTTTCACTGATTTAATCAGTCTCATTTTATGTCAATATGTATGAATGAATGAGACAGGCAGAAAAAAAATATGTGTGTGGGATTTTATATTTTATTGTTAATTAATTTTGATTCTCTATTTTCCTATAATATTTAAATCAATCACAACAAATATGCATTAAACACCTTAAGGGGATGGTTTGTTTTGAGTACCTGTTGAAATATTGCCAAAAACTGTCTCAGTGTACATACAAGTGAATTAAATGTTTAAAGTTACTGAAAGAAAATGCCATTTTCAGTGCTTTGTCTTTAATGAGGCACAGTATGATTCCAATTAACAGTTTATTTTCTAGTTAGCAGGTGGTACCAGCTTAGATATTTTTATTTTTAGGCTAAAAACTGCAGCATTTTGAGGAATAATTTCAAAATACTGCAGGTCATAACATTATGAAATTAAAGATACCATTTTACAAGGAAACAAAATCAGAATATTACTGGCTTGGGGACAGTTTAACATATATCACAACTCCATGGTCATAGTTGACCTTGTCTGTACTTGGAGGTGTCCTGTCTGTTGTATGATGGTGCTCAGTGGCAAAAATGTTTTTTGGGTGCTGGGGAATTTTTGAGTGCTGAAGTCACGCTCCTGCTGGTGGACCTCATAGCACCTTATTTTAGAAAAAAAAACAGTATAGTTGTCAAAGGGGAGAGACAAATATGGTTTTGATTCCGTTTGAGTTGTGTCATGAATCACACATATGATATTTGCCAAATAAAAGGATATTTACCAAGTCAATTGAGTCTCAGTTTGTTGTAATTGAAGTAGAAGAACTCACTCAACACCAACTGGGGTCAGAAAAGCCTACTAAAACGATGAAGATCGCAATAAATCTGTTCATGGTGAGCAGATTTATGGAGATTTTAGTTATGTCAAAGGAGAGTGTGTCAGTTCTGTGGGCTGCGCATATACAGGTTTTGGTGGAACTTCAACAAGACGATGTCACTAATGAAACCTGTGGTTGTGTAGTCTTTATAATGACTATTTTCACAGTCTGATATTTCACTAGTTTGATGTGCTCAGTGAGCCCGCGAATGGAAACAAATAAGAACTACATACCTTTCTTGAAGAATAGCAGCTCTCAAATAAATGTATATAAAAAAGCATTTACTATAAAAGTATTAAAACAGCCAAGAACAACATCTAATTCAGCAGGTTTCCATTGTTACAAATACATTATATGACAATGGTCAAAGCATGCTCAGTATGAAAGCAGCCTGCCATTTGCCTTCGCCAGGGTTTGCGAGGGGCACAGATTGCCCGTTATGCTGGACACACATAGGATTCAACACAACATTCTGTAAATTACTTTTAGAATGATAAAGTATACAAATTGTATTGTTAATTGTATGAGAACAGCCTGCCCAAAGAAGATCTGAATCATATTTGAAGAAACATTTTGCTTTTGTGTTAAATTTCTCACAGTCACAGTTCGATTTAGTGTCCACCAGCTGTTATCCCCTGTTAGTGTGTTTATTCCACACAGCAAGTCACTTTCTAGTAATAGTAATATTTCATCTTTTTGATGTAGTTATCGTACTACTATCGATGTAGTTAAATCGTATTTTAACCTCTTATTGCTGTTTTCTATTTCAAACACTCCTATCACAATCAGTTTTTCTTTTCGTAGTAGAAATGAGTTTCCATAAAACTGTGGACATTTCCACATTGGAACAGTGAAGCAGACATCTACTCTGTAGCCAAAGCAGGAGATGCAGCGTTTTATTAGAAAAAAACTGTTTATACAAGACTGATATCACATAACTATAAAAAACATAAAACCATAATGTCCCAGTTCTGGAAACAATCACTCATATCACCTGTACACATTAAAAACTAACATTTTTCAATACTTACACCTGTACTTTGCTATGCAGCAGCTTTTCTCTGCAAAGTGATGACTTATTTAGAAGCACACAGAAGAGAATAAAAACAACCACAATTATGTGCCTTTGCTGTCATATTCAATGTCAGGAAGTCACTGCCTGTTTAACTTTGGTGCGGAAGTCAAAGTTGAAGGGGGGGGCCATGATCCAAGTCACTTGTTCGGACAGATTTAAATGACGAGCCGTGGTTCCAGCAGGGAGTCCCACCGTTCTGTCACCTGTGGGAGGAAAGTGAATCCCCAGCAATTAGTCCAGAGCGATTTTGGAAAATGGACCCAAAACATTCAAAGATAGCAAGTCTCAAACAATGGGACTGCTACAGTCTCATCATGACAACATTCCACTACAAATCTTATGATAGTACTGGGTTATCATTTTAACTCTGAATGTAAAAAAAATGTAAAAATCTTGTATCTGTGCTCTATGCAACAATACCACAGCGTCATTATTCTGTTTGACAATATCGTTTTAGAAAGCGTCCTGGAAATATCACAAACTGACATGGTTTCTCACAGCCCAGGACAGGAAGGCTCTACAGCGGCCGAATAAAACCACCCAGAACATCACCGGCATCATCTACAGCATCTGCACAGAGCCCAGGAGTTACTAAAAGACAACACCCACCCGGCCACAGTCTGTTCACCTGCTGCCACCTGACAACAGACACGGTATCATCTGCCATACCACCAGACTACAGAGCAGCTTCTGTCCTCAGGCTGTGAGACTCCTGAACTCCTCATCAACACAACATTTTATAAAACAGATGTAAAACAAATGACAATACATTTACCTTGTTCCTCAACATTGCAATCATAACTAGAATGGCACTTGGTAAGGTGCATACCTCCTCGTTTTGATAGTAAGTTGTTTCAAATTGCCTTAATATCAGTGTAGGAATAACAAATCATCAGTCACTGTCAATACATGATTGACGATCGCCAATCGGTAATCAGCTTCTTGGAGACTGATCATTAAATTGAGGTTGAAAAGAAGTTATGTCATTGTGCCTGTTCAACAACAAAAGCGACCACTCCACTGACTCTCACTGGCAATGTGTGCTTAGCCTGCAGACACAGCACAGTGTTGGATAGATGGATTACCTGTCGTTCATCAAGAAATAGTGCCAACACCTAACTTCCACTAAGAGCTGCATTTTATATCTTTTCATCTCACTTTTCCTCTCAGAAGGCAAATAAGCAGGGTCCCAGTTACATGGAAGCCAATGGGTACTCCCATGAAAGCAGTAAAATCATGTCTGTGGGGGTCCCTAATATATAACTAACAAACATCACTTTAATTATAAATCATGAATTATTCAGAGTAATGACTAGTTTTACATTAATGATATAAATGGGTTTAAAGAAACGTGTTTTCCAGAGGAACTACACACCATATTCTCTGAATGATCACATAGTTTAAGTGTCTCTCTTGGGTGTGCACTGTCATACCTTTTCATAATTAGGGTTAATTAACTGTTGTTGTGATCTACTTGACACAATTGTTGGTGGGCTGCTGTGTGTGTGTGCGTGTGTGTGAAAGTGGTGGAGTTGGACCACATTATGAAGTGTAGTCAGTAGTAATAGTATATCCCAGACTACTGTAAAAATCATGTGATTTGAAGAGTTATTGCTTGAAATGCAACAAACTTTGTGAAACAGATACAGCAATTTATAAATCATAGGTGCTGTTTCATAAATACGTTTTATGTCCTTGTAAAGTGTCAGTTTGTCGGCTCATCGCTGTAAAAGCCTGTCTGTGTTGTTGTGTGAATCCAGTCTGATTCCGATGCTGAAGTGTGTTATGAAGTGTGTGTAATTTATTTTATAACAACTTTTTTTACTTAACAGCAAATTATTTACCAGACCCCCTTTAAAAAATGCTACATTTTGAGACCTGTTGCATTAGGAGAAACTGTTTAAACTTTCTGAAATGCTGTCTAAGAAACATCAGCTATGATTTATTTATCTATTTCTGCTCCTAATGTTAGAGTTAGTATTTTAAAGACCCCTACATCGATCAGATTATACCCTCAACGCTGCAAATAAGAATACTACCCAAAGCTGAACCTTCTCTTTAGGAAGTGCTGTTTACGAGTTTTTTACTAAATCAATTAGTTACATCCTTAGACATACCCGTGAGCCCCTGGACACTGCATACTCCACTCTCTCTGATCCATCGGGGTTCTGATAGACCAGGTCAAACTTGCCAGGCTCTACAGGAGCTGATGGAGAAGAGGTGTGTTGTGAGTAATCATAAATGTTTGAAACATTTGGGAAAATACTGTACAATCTGCTTCAGTAAAATACATTTAAAGATGATTTCTGCTCCCTGACTTTTCATGTGTGGAATTCCTCTGAAATTCCAGACCATTAGCAGCTAAGTTTCCTAATCTATAACATCCATAATTACATTCATGGTCGACTTAGTCTTACTTTTAAATACCAGTGAATCAAACTCTATCTGACTCTTATATTTTTCTGCCAAAAAAACATCTTAATTTATCAACTTTGTAAGAAAGCATGTTAAAGGTTATACTGTACGTGTCAGTGGTGAAAAGATCCTTACGTTGAAAGGCATCATGTAGTTCCAGCTCTATCTGTTTGCTGGTGAAGTCAAAGCTCACAATCTTTCCCTCCTAAAAGGAACATCAACATGGTCAGCCAGTTGTGTGGTGATTCCAGTGTGAACATACATTCAAGACTTCATTATGACACTCCCTCCAAGGGTCTTCCCAGTGCCATGAGATAAATAGGCTGATGTTTTGGATTACTACAGCATGATTGACAGCACTCACCTTATAATCTGATACCTCTGGTGTATAGTTCTCAGTTAGCTCCAGCAACTGTGAACACAGAGTTTATTCAGCATTAACACTTGGTCACACAGTCCACATTCATCCACAAATTTTCCTAAAATCAATTTGGGTCTAGTTGTTGCCCTACTGTAGCCTCCTTGCTAACACACTTGCCAGTTGGCAACATGCTAATGCTAGTCGGTCACAATTAAAATTTCTTGCAGTGTGCCGTTTACTTTCCCCTGGTATGTTGTAAAAAGAAAGTTATAGAAGAGGAGAAGAGAAGCTCTCCAAGCTTGCGAGTCAGCTAAATTTGAGCTTAGTCGCTAATGGGACAATGTGTGATTACACGAAACATACTGTATCATCAAAGCCTTAGAACTGAAATTCATTTATTTTGCTACTATTTTGGTGTGGAAAGATCTGAAAATGAGTAGAAAACTGTTGAACACGCTCAACACACCTCACATGCTATTTCAGAGATGTTTTCAAATGTCATATTTAGGTCAACAGTGAGAAGAAATTAAGATATTCAGCTTCCAATTATATGAAACAAAGATTTGAAAAAACACATTCTCACATTCAAAAACAGGAAATGTTCCAGATTTTGCTGGTGGTACACTTTGTAAATATTAATTATATATTTATAAATGAAAGCAGCTTCTTCAGGAGGCTTTGTGGGAAATAGAGTGGCTCAGTGGGTGGGTTTTTCCAAATTAAAGAGTCAAAGGCTGGAAGCAGGACTTCAATGCAAAACAGTTTAGAAAGTAGAGGTACAGTGCCAATAACAGAGACGGTACACTGCAGCTAATGAGACGAGGCGAGGCGACGCGAGGCGAGGCGAGGCGAGGCGAGGCGAGGCGAGGCGAGGCGAGGCGGGGCGAGGCGAGGCGAGGCGAGGCGAGGCTTACCTTGAAGGCAATGGTCTGTCCCACCTGTGGAGGCGCAGCTAGCAGGGGCATAGAGCTGTAGTTCTTTTTGGGAGCACTTCCGGCTGCATTCTACATACAGAGATATACAAGACAAACAGAGATTATTAATGCCTTTTCATACACAGTATTTCAGGAGGATACATTTACATTGTACACTGTGTACATTTAGACAACCACTGTATTTGTATTGCCTCTAAGAAGATAATGTGTCCGAGGCAAGACTAAACACATTCTCATTTCTTTTTTAATGTAGCTGACTGTTTGATAAACCCGTCCCCCAAACAGTGATTGTCTGGTCATAGCTTTGCAACCCTAACTAGGCATGGCAGGCCCATTTAGCTTTGCATTTGTCCCCATGACATGACAGGAGACACAGAATATCTTGGCCTCAATGATATAATTAGGGATCAATTATTACAACCTTAAAAACTGCACTATTTTTACTGAAATCAAAGTTACAGTAACAATAAAGGACACACCTGGAGGACCACTGACATGTTGGTCAGAGAATCAGTCTGGTAGGAAGGCTCCTTGGACTCATTATAGCTGATCTCAAAGCTGCCATTGTGCCCTCTGACGCCCCCTCTCCCTCTACCTCTTCCCCTTTCTCCAGGGCCACCTTGCCAGTTCGTGCCTCTGCCGAGGCCTCTGGAAGACAACTGACCCCCCACACCGTGGCCCAGCGGCTGGATCGGCCGGCGGATAACAAGCTCGATCTCCTCTTCACTGCTTGAGGTGCAAGGTCTGGTGTTTTTGTCACCAGGAGGCACTGCTACGCTCGCAGCCTGTTCCAGTGCACGGTTTGTAGCCTTTGGGGCAGGAGGAGGAGCCTGCTGAGACTTTGAGTTAGCACTTATTCTTTCTTTGGGGGTTGTGGATGTTAAAGGTTTGTTTTTTGGCGGGGCTTTGACACTGTTAGCTTCATCAGAGGAGGAGGAGGAGGATGCTGAAGAGGAAGATGAAGGAGGCTTTGGTTTTGTCCGGATGGGTTTGGTGGTTGGAGGCGTCTTGGAAGCAGCAGGAGTGGAGGAGGTTGCTTTGGGGGCCAGTTTTTTGGCAGCTGTTCTTTTAGGAGCTTCAACCTCCTCACTGCTGCTGCTGCTGCTGGAATCTGAAGAGGGGACGTTCTTTTTGTTTGCTTGTGCCACTGGGGGCTTCTTGCTGCTTTTAACTGGCTGCTCTACCGTAACTGGGGTGTTTTTGGTAGAGGCAGCTGGTTTGGGGGTGACAGTAGGGCCACTTTCATCTGACTTCTTTCTTTTCTTCTTCTTCTCTGTGCGCTTTCCTTGTGACATCTTAGTCCTCTCATCAACTGAGGCCTGCTCGGCATCCCTCCCCAGCCTCTCCTCGCTCCCTTTTTTTCTCCGCTTTTTCTTCCATTCCACGCTTACTCCATTTTCTCCTGCACCAGTCTCCTCTGTGGGTCTCGGTCTCTTTTTGCCCTTTTCACTTGCTGATTCTGGACAGCTGCTGTTTCCATTCACCTGAGCCAGACAGTCCACCTTTACCCTGGGAAACAAAGAGTGAAGATAAACAACTCTGGAGGATATGGAAACATATCTTTAAAAAGGCACGATATGTAAGAATTGGTCACCTGTCAAATTTAGAGACCTAGATCAAAAAACGGCACGTTAAGATTCTTCAGGGACGCTGTGGACTAAATATCAACTATGTTTTTTTCCCCTGATAATGCTATAACAACACATCTGAGTTCAAGTTGACGGGAGAAGGGCTAGTTAGCTGTTAGCAGCTGGTGGACAGTAGACCAGTGTGTTTGGCTGACGGAGGTGAAAGCTAAGGGAACTTAACAATAGCAGGACTGAGAGTTTCTGTTTAAAGGAACATGGCGCATTTAACAGTGAAATGCAGTTAATATGGTGACACAAAAGTATTTGCTATATTCATTTCTAAGCGCTGTACTGTAGGCAACTGGACGTGTTTAAGTTTCTTTGAGACGTTTCACCTCTCAGCCAAGAGGCTTCTTTAGTTCTAACTAACTGGAGGGGAGTTGCAGGCTTTTAAACTCTGTGTGGGAGTGTCCCTACAGTCATTAAGGACACGTGTGCACAAGCTCTGAGTTTCAGAGTCATTAGGACCACTTGTGGGTCATTGACACAACTGGCCGTCATGTGGGTTGCTGGGGCAAGGTGAGCCCAGGTGTGAATGGTGTGAATTGTTAAACTGTCTGCGGAGGGAACTCAGCACTGCATGGTGGGTGGGTGATAAGTAATGTTGTAGTCCACCTCCTCTGTTCAAAGATGGTCGTTCCAGCTTGACATAGATGGATTCTTTTACTCCTCTTTCAAACCATCTGTCTTCTCCAGCCAAGAAGTTTACATTGTTGTCCTCTCCAAAGGAATGTTTTTTTCTCCTTCAGATGTAAGTGGACGCAGAGTCTCGACCTGGCCAACACCCAGGCATAACCAGAATAATGTAGTTTATGCTGTTCAATGCAGCCAGGACTGCACTTTCTATTTTTGGGGGCCCCATGTCGACAGAAGCCCTAAAAAAAATATTTACATGTGCTAAAAGCACTCCATCTGAAGGGGGTACTGTGCTGGTTACTGCAACGTCTTTTCATAGTAATTTGGGATGTTGGGGCTTCCGTCGTTAGCTGTTTTTTTTTTCCGTTGTTTACGTTTTAAAGAAGTCCCCAGATACTTCAGTTGTTTAGGAGAATGCTGCAACGCTGTTTTGCTGTGAAGCTCCAGGAATGTTTTGTGGACTATGACACTTCACCTGACTTTGTGGGGAGGAGATGATGACTGGATTTTACTTTTCGGGTGATCAGTTCCTTTAACAGATCCTTTGGGGCCACTGAATCGTCAGGTGCCTGCTACAGCTGACCTGAGAGCTGCCACGTCACGTGACGTCATGACCGCGTAGCCAGCAGTGGTCGCGCAAAATTGTGAGTGACAAGATTAGACGGAAAAGCACACGCACCTGACGCTGTCGTTGTCCCGCACCACAAAGATGCTCTCAGTGTGCGGCAGGTAGCAGTCCTCCATGAAGAGGCTCAGGATGCTCCCGCGGCTGTACTCAAACTTCTCTCTGATCAGACTCTCCAGGTCCGCCACCACGCGACATGAGTTCAAGTCCACGAGCAACCAACACATGCGGCAACCAATGACAGCCGGTGGCGGGTAGTCAAAGAATAAGCGCACGCGGATGAAGTTATTACTGTGAGCAGCCATGATGCAGGACATACGACTCGTGCGTCCTGCCGGCAACAACAGTGGTGTTTCCGGTGGGGCTTTTCAGGATAAGAGTGTCAAACGTCACCCATTCTTCTTCTTCTTCTTCTTCTTCTTCTTCTTCTTCTTCTTCTTCTTCTTCTTCTTCTTCTTCTTTTTCCTAGAGAATCTTAGCAAACTTTTTTATTATGATTATTAATATCTTATTGACGTTTTTGATGCGTTGATGGCTTTGGCCTATATGAAAGAGAGAACTACTAACGACTACTATGCATATGTTGTGTTTTGGTGCTGGTCTATGCTGGCTTTTTCAGCAGGGTAGCCCACTTTGTTGAAAACAACAGTACTGCACTGTGTACAATATATTAATTTACTGTAATCACCCACGTCTCTTTTTCTTACAGATAAATCATAAAGTAATTTAATAATAATAATAATAATAATAATAATAATAATAATAATAATAATAATAATAATAATATAAACTGTTTTGATTATTTTAGTATTCACATCATTTTTGGGGGGCTTTTCTTTTGAAGCACCAACTTTTATCCGGATGTCTTGGTCACATGTGATCAGGAACACCTCTTTTACAACATTGCCCTCTGCTGGCGTGGAGGCTGTTATTACAAGCTGATACAGGTGTGGATTTATTCTGTCACAGCTGGTTCCTTTTCGGGGAGGACCACAAAAAAGAGGGAAAGGGGAGTTATACAACAATATCAGGACAATAAATGCCTTTATTTTATTTTATTTTATCTTGTTTTATTTGTGGCTAGCTTGGGCACAAAATCCAGAAGATAAGGTTTTGGCTGGGAACACCAAAATACATGCCACCTGCTAACTGATTTGCTCAGCAATAAATGTAACTAAGCAGATGTTTCTCCGTCCCCTTTACAAATGATTGTTTAAACATGGTTTATTGTTATAAGAGCAAATCAAGAGGCAGAAACCATCAACTTACATCTTTAAAGAAATATAGCCTACTTCTTATTCATTTTATCAAGGAAAGTACAGTTCAAGTTTATTTCCCATAAAGTATGCTTTATGTAGCAAGTACAATGATATCAATGTACTAGTAGTATACTCCTAAGTGTGCTACTTCAATACTAATCCTGACTAAATTGTCCCATTGTTCAGTTTATAAAAGTACACTTTTGAGTATACTTTTATTTAAAACTAGTACACAACAATTTTACAATTATTATTTATTTTGTACGGCAACTGTACCGTGAACTATGTGTACTTTGACTTTTCTGTATACTTGTCAGTTAAAATCATGTGTACTTTTGTAGCCTTGTAGCTTTTTATATCCCTGATAAGTGTGTAAAAGTAAACTGAAAACATACTCTCTTACTTTTAGGTTTAAAAACTTAAAAAGTATACTTTGTATACTTGTTGTTTGTAGGGGGCGTGGCTTCATAACAACCAGCCCCCAATATGCGTAGTAAGAACTCTGTCAGCCTCCATTAGTTTAAAGTTGATTTGTTCCGTGTATTTATCTGATTGTTGACAGTTTTTTTTCTCCCCCTTTTATAATATTCCCAAATCGAACGTGACCCGGGGAGTGAACTGTGACACGTCGTCGGTCAGCTGACCGGGTGGTCATGTGATTTCTTGTAGCCATAAAGCCGCACAGAGCGGAACCGTGCGCGGTGACGAGCTGCAACAATGGCCCGGGCTGCAGGTTCCTGCTGTGTTCTCCTCGCTGTTCTCTTCAGCACAGGTATGATTTATCATGCGTGGTGAGAGCACTTACATGTATTCCAGCCGACTGAACCAGGACAGAGGCAGCGCGCAGACAGCAGCAGGCTCGGTATTGTGTCATGTTGTTATTCAGCTGACTGCAAAACGAAAGTAACGATGACTTAATTACGCGGATCATTTTAATAGCTACTTGGGCTTATTGTGTCTTCATTCCTTAGCAGAATTGTTCAGAAAATGAATACCAAGGTAAAACATCAGATGTGCTTTTTCATCCCACGCAGGGCTCTCCAGTCCCCCGACGAGTACAGAAGTGTGGAGCTATGTGGAAGTGAGAGACGGGGCCCACATGTTCTGGTGGCTCTACTACGCTGACAGCCCGGCTGCACAGTACAAGGACCTGCCTCTGGTCCTGTGGCTGCAGGTAGGACATTTCTGAATCACAGGGCCAAACCAGCCTCTGCTTGCTCTACCCGGTGTACGGGGACCATGTACGGGGACTATTTGCTTGTAGGAGTGTGCAGTGAACCTCAGCTCTGCCTGCATGCCGGCTGCAGTTGTGTTGTAGAGAGGGCCCTGCTCCACCAGTGAACACATCAACATTACTTTATGAGCCTCATGTGTCCTGTGGCACTGCAGGAGTGTTGTTTCACAGAATAACCCCGGTGACACCTCGCTGGGACTTGGAGACAAGTTGCTATGTTTACATTAAATGTTCAATAAGCCGGTTGTTTGCCTGGCTTCATGCATGGTATATCTAGATTTTGTCGGCCATCACACGGTCTCTCATCTCTCTCATTTCAGGTTCTGCTGCCCTGATTTTCACAGTTCCCTTTATGGAAGTGAAACACTTAAATGCTGACCACTATCCTCAATTGCAGCAAGATGTTTTTTTTTATATGAAAGCAGTATATAAATCGGTAAGAGCTGCAGTGGTTGGGAGAAGTGAATATTCCTGCATCAGGACTTTGTAATGGTTGGCAGTAATTCACTCACAGAGGGTTTGAAATGCACTGCAGCTGACAGAAAAGCACTTGAGAGAGTCGTTAAAATGGCACAACAGCTCATCAGCACACTCTTGGCTTCAGTTGAGGACATTATACAGAACCCAAAGTCTCCATCAAGCCACTAACCTAGTCAAAGACGTATCTCACCCTCACTTCACTCTGCTGCCATTTGGAAGGCGTTACAGGCCTATTAAGACCTCCAGACTTCAGAATAGTTAGTGTGTGTGTGTGTGTGCTGTTGTTTGAGTCATCTATCAATTTGCTGTGTACTGCTGTTATTTGAATGACCACTGAGGAGTTGCGCTGAAATTTCGTTGTAATCTGTGCAGTGACAATAAAGGCATTCTACTGCTATTCTACAACAGTTTGGTGGTGTGACTTATATGAGTAACAGCAGTGATGCCTCTATTTTCAGCTGCAGAGGAGGAACTGACTCATGAGATGTTCTTACTTGAGAAGCCAACTCTGCAAGATTGAAACCAGCCACCTTAGTAAAAGATTAGCTATAATATCACTGTGTTTGATATCGTATTCCTTCTCTATAGAGTTTCCCTCGGGTCACTGGACAGCAGACACATAACCCCTGAAACATCAGCTCATTCAATACATGAACGGCTTTTGCTTTTATTAAATCCTACCTCTTAATGTCAAGAACCTGCTGAATATGTTTGTCTGTGTCTGCAGGGGGGACCAGGAGGATCAGGGACTGGCTTTGGAAACTTTGAGGAGATTGGACCTCTGAACAGGGACCTAGAGCCCAGAAAGACCAGCTGGGTAAGACGGTTGCTCTTAAGGTTTCAAAACGAACATTGAAGAGCTAAGAAGTGTAATAATGCATTGTTATGAGGGGAAAATGGGGTGAACATGCTGATCTGTTCTGTGCGTTGGCTCTTTCAGGTCCAGGCAGCCAGTGTGTTATTCGTCGACAACCCTGTAGGCACTGGCTTTAGCTACACTGACAGCCCAGGTGGCTATGCTACCAATGTGGCCACGGTGGCCTCGGACATGCTGGTGCTGCTCAAACACTTCTTCACAGAGAGGGCCGAGTTCCAGGTATGCCAGCCGGATGTGAACAAGCGTCTGGTTTGCTTCACTGTAGCATGGCAGGAGTCCCAAAGAATGATTTTACTGCATTCATGGGCATCTTACCCATGTAAATTATTAGTGCCATTACTATCTGGTTTAACCCAAGTCAGGTGCGCTTGTAATAAAACATTAAGCTTCGAGCTATATCAAGCTTTGGTCTTGAGTCTTTAAAAACATATTTACTTGCCAGCCTTCACAGTGAGGACAATGAAAAAGGAGCTAAACTTTAAACAGATGTCTGTCAGAAAACAATACAAAATGATAAATTCCACCAAAAATAAGTCTGAAAACAAACGTATTTTTAAAAGGTGAACACTTAATAAACACTGTAAAGCCTTTGACAAAAGATTCCGGACAGGGCTGTAATCATAGCTAACATGACCAACAACCTGATCTCAGCCGACTAGCTGAGATGGTCAAGTAGCCACATTCCTCTATAAATACTTTATCTGTCCTTAATTACACTCTCAAGTTTCATGACTGCAGCCTTGTTATTTAAAATTCAAATGTGAAAGAAACAAATGAGTCTGTAGTCTCAGAAAAAAGTACAGCTTGCACATGATGGAAGTGGCCGTGTAACGGCCCTAATAAGGCCCTCCACTGGTGTTGTGATACAGAAAGGACTTGTGGGTAATCTTCTGTATGTGAAGACAGTGCAGTGTCTTTGCTTAAATGTGTTCTCAATGTCAAACAAGCTCTTCATAAGCATCCTTAAATTGAAGCTGGCTGAATGCTGGCTCCTCAGCTCCAGTGTTAACTGAAAAAGGTCATCAGAGCATCTCGGCACAGTTGCAAGCCATTTATGGTTTCTTAATCCCCTCAAAAGACTCGTTACATACCATGTAGTGATATGCTGCAGGTGTTCTGCCAGTGACGAATTTTAAACTGACAGATATTTAATCTTTTTCTCAGAGCATCCCCTTCTACATCTTCTCTGAGTCGTATGGAGGGAAGATGGCGGCTGCTATCTCTTTGGAGCTCAGCAAGGTGAGCTGACTGCTTTTTGAGTCGGACTTCTCTTTTACAACATCCACTTCAGGTCCATGTGAGCTCACTGATACTGGAAAGTCCCACGCCAAAGAACTGTCATATGATGGATGAGTAGGCAAAAAAACACGGGAGTGAAATGGTTTGCTTGCAGAAGTAGAAGTAATAAACTTTTGTTATGGGTTGTAAAGATGTATAATATATTCCAGTCGTGTCAAAGTGGATCAGGTTTACTTACTTACATTTTCTACAGTATTCTTCCAGTCAACAGACGTTGGTCTGTACGATTGGTATATGGATGTAAAGCTTCAGAAGCTAATGTGGTATGGATGTTCATTGGCCCCTTTGAAAGATCAATAAATTGGAGAATATAGACCTGTAATGACGGAATCAAAATGAATACATCAAATAACAAATTGTTGACCTTTTTGCTCTTGTCTGTCCAGGCTGTAGCACAAGGGACGGTGAAGTGCAACTTTGCTGGTGTGGCTCTTGGGGACTCCTGGATTTCCCCACTGGGTCAGTGTCTGTCAGTCTTTACACCTACACCCCCGCCTGTGTGCTGGTCCAGTCCAAATTTCAAACATCACTAATTCAAACCCAGAAGTTGGATTCACTGTAGATCTGTTTACTACCTTTCTGCTAAATTAGTTATTTAGATGTATTCAGTGGGAATAACAGCTTTTGTAGGAGGACTAAGGAGTAAACAAAGGTATAGGCTGTAATTTAACTCTATGACTAGAACAAACCAGTCACCAAAGATTTCTGCCAGTAAAATGTCCCGAGTTCATACCACAGAGTAACATTTCCCTCAGGAAGGTGAGGTCTATTAACTGTTTGCTTAATTTTGAGGCCAGTAGGGCTGCAACTAGCGATTGGTTTCATCAAATAAAATGTCAGAAAACTGAGGGGGAAAAAAAATAAAAAATTTGTGAAGAAACTTGAAAATATTCCCATTTAAGGAGCTGGCATCAGATATTTTTTTTTTCTTTTTTAAACAATGGACTGATTGGTAGATATCCAATCAATTGAACATTAATCACTGCAGCTCTAGAGGCCCGGTGTTCTAGGAAACATTCTGAGCTGAGCTGAAATCTTTAAACACCACTGTAGGGATTTTAATGAACTCAGCAAGAGTGTTTAGTGAATTCTACTTAAAAAAGCCACTACAGGTCAATACCAAAGTCATTACAGTGACCAGAGTCTGTAAAAAGGAGACGGCGAGGTTTATCTTGAAGTCTTTGCTGGAGAAATGACCCAACTGCTCACTACTGCTTCATCCACAGACTCCGTCATGACGTGGGGGCCGTACCTCTACAGTACTGTAAGTAATGAGCACATGTTTCTTTGAAAATGTCTGGTGAAAGTCATATTCCGTTGTCCTGCTGGTCCGTTGAGTGTCGGTCTGACTGTGGCTCCTCTGCCGTGCAGTCGCTGCTGGATGATCACGGCCTGGCGGACGTCAGCAGTGCAGCGGAGGCAGTGAAGGAAGCTGTGGAGCAGCAGCAGTTTGAGAAAGCCACAGAACTGTGGTCTGTGGCAGAGTCGGTGATTGAGCAGGTTGGTACAGTAATGGAGGATCCGCAGTACAGGATCCTGTTTGATGCCGTCAGGTGTGCTTGTACATACAGGAAGCTCATGTAGTGTAAAATAGCTGGCTTTGTTGTTACTTCTGTATCTTTGGCCAGACAGCAGCAGGGTGAACAGACTGTGGTAGTGCACAAAACAGTTTTGTTTCCAGTCACGATCGCCTACTGAGACTTTTGTATCTATAGAAGGAGCCGGTCTTCTTCCACTATGTTGCACTGCCTTGTTTCTACATAGACCACAACACTTGCTCTAGAGTGGGCCTTCCACGATCTCTGTATTTTTAGCAGCTGCTGTAGGGGAGGTTGAGATGTGTTCAGTTTGTAGCAATCTTTAATCTCGCCTCCAGAAGCCACTACACTTTTATTTGTTATATACCTTTCGTGCTGAACACAAGCTTCTGGTTAATTATGGATAAGTGTGTATAAACTCCTCATAATTCATGAAACTAAGTCAAATTTGTAACAATTAAAAATAAATCTGGAAATGTTTTGATATTGATGGTAGGATTATTGGTATTAGTTGGTCTGATGTGGTCTTGTTATGGTTTTCATGTCAGAACACCAATGGAGTCAACTTCTACAACATCCTCACCCAGGATCCAGATGAGAAACTCGCCTCTTCAGCAGGGGAAGACTTCATCAGTAAGACGCTGGTGCCAAGTGTTCACATCCTCGCAGCAGTTTCTGAAAACAATAAGAACAGCTCGCTAGATGTGGTGGCTGCGATGGAATGCATGTCTTGAGTACATACAGTACATCTTAATGTATCTAATTGTCAGATCTATACACTCTTTCACACCAGCTCTGCTGACTCGTCGCCATATTCGACCCCTTCACAGCCAATCCCTGAGCGAGCTGATGAATGGACCAATCAGGAAGAAACTTGGCATCATTCCCCAGAACGTCACCTGGGGAGGTACTGTGTCTCAACGGTGGCTTCCGTGTCCCTTTGTTTTAGATTGACATACCTTCTCAACACAGTATTTCTTATCCTTTTTTATAAATTGTTCCTCTTATGTATGATTCTCCTGTCTTCCTGTGTGTCCAGGCCAGTCAGAGGAGGTGTTCAGCTACATGGCAGGAGACTTTATGAGACCAGTGGTGGATATAGTCGACCAGCTTCTGGCCGCTGGAGTGAATGTCACTGTCTACAACGGCCAGCTGGATCTCATAGTGGACACCATGGGTAACTTAATAAGGGCATTACCTTCTGTTCCGCTCCCGCAGCAGTGTTTGAACCCTTCCACGTGTAGAATTCCACTGGAAAAGAGCTGTGCCACATGAATCTCTGCTCCTTGTCTCAGGTCAGGAGCAGTGGGTGAAACAGCTGAAGTGGGATGGACTGCCTGGGTTTCAAAATCTGAGATGGACTCCCCTTGACGACCCCGCCTCTCGTGGCATTACTGGTGCTTTCTACAAGACTTACAAGAACTTTGCCTTCTATTGGATCCTCAAAGCTGGTCACATGGTAAGACATTGGCTGATTGCATTATTCAGGTTTGTTTGACTGAAGTTTTATTGGCCCTGAACAGCCATAACACCATACTGTACATTAGCCATAAGCTAGCGAGCCACGGCAGGCAAGTGTGTGTCTGTGTTTGTGTTCAATTGATCCCCCAGTGTCTTTTCCCCCCATCTCTTCTTTTTACATTTTATGAAGTAAAGTGCATGTTCCCAACTCTCTTAGCAGTTACAGTACATTACAGTGGATTTTGACAGATCTGCGTTTGCTGCAGCAGACAGGTTGAGAAGCAGTAATAAAGAAAAATCTACTTTTTCATGCCGTAAGTTTAAAAAGCCAACTCTGTGCTCTCCTCAACAGTGGGGGTTATTCCTCCAGTAGCTCCGGGCTCTGCCCACATCTGTCTGTTGCAGAACTTAACTTGCAGTTAACACGGTCACTCATGGATCAAAACACCGGCATCTGCCCTCATGGCCCTGACACCCTGAACGCAGCCCTAAATGGAGACTGGGCATTTCTGTACTGGCTTCATTTTGCAGCCCTGGAGGTTGTCAGTTGTTTATTACCTAAAATAAGGTTCTGTACTATGGTGCCCACATATGATGGACATGGATCCTCATCCAGCGTCAGTTGATTTAGGATGGCAAGCATTATGTATGGTCTCGTAATGACAGAAGCATTTTGAATACATAATATGGAGTGAACTAGAGAATACAAATTGATTCAAATATCATTAGTTTAATCAGTGATCAGCTGATTTAGGACTAAAAGCTCTTGGACAGGAAATTAAGTCACATTAGTTAAAGGTGCATTTTGTGAGATCTGGACATCATTTAAGTTAAAACCATTTAAAAATGAAGATTGACCAGATCTGATGTAGCGTCCAAAAGCATGTTCTTGTATGTTCACTCAGTACTTGGTTGGGGCTGCCTTTGCATGAATTACTGCATCAATGCGGCGTGGCATGGAGGCGATCAGCCTGTGGCACTGCTGAGGTGTTATGGAAGCCCAGGTTGCTTCGATAGCGGCCTTTAGCTCGTCTGCATTGTTGGGTCTCGTGTCTCTCATGTTCATCTTGACAACACCCCATACATTTTCAGTGGGGTTCAGGTCAGGTGAGTTTGCTGGCCAATCAAGCACAGTAACACCATGGTCATTAAACCAGGTATTGGTACTTTTGGCAGTGTAGGCAGTTCTTTTTCTCCTTAGCGCAGGTAAGACACTTCTGACATTGTCTCTGGTTCAGGAGCGGCTTGACACGAGGAATGTGACAGTTGTAGCCCATGTCCTGGATACGTCTGTGTGGTGGCTCTTGATGCACTGACTCCTGCCTCAGTCCAGGCAGGACTTTTTTTGTTTAATGGCCTTTGCTTGACAGTCCTCTCAAGGCTGCAGTTAACCCTGTTGCTTGTGCACCTTTTCCTACCAGACTTTTATTTTTTTGACAGTCAAAACTACTAATCATATGAGCCATTCGGTCCAATAACATTTGGAAAGTCAGGATTAACGAGATTTAAATGGGGTTAAAAGGCTTCTGAACTAAACATTGAGCAGTAGATAAATACTGCTCCCTATTCATCTGAAACAGGTGACTAGAAATTACAATTGGGTCCTTTTTTTTTTTTTTCTTTTTTTTCCTCTCATTAAGAATTCAAGTTGAAATTCAACACATCTTTCTCTCTGTCACAGATTCCCTCAGACCAAGGGCCTATGGCCTTGCAGATGTTGAAGATGATCACCCAGCAGGCCTGATCCACTAACTCGATGCCAGCTGGCTTGGCTCTGACAATCACTATGATCAAATGACCTTTTTACATTCCACCTCCTGCTAAACCAAATCAAGAATCTCAGTTCTCTTTGATTACAGCACTGACCTTGCTGACTTCAGCCAGTCCACAATAAAGACATTTCATTTTTGTAAATGCTGCCCTGCCTTCTTCTCTGTCACAGTACAAACAGTTTAAAGATGCTTGTCAGCACAAAATGTCTACTGCACGGAAGTGAGCTTCCTCCAAATCCAAGTAAGTTTTGTTTTTGCTGTCAGAATCAGTTTTCTAGAAAAGTCAAGCTGCATACATGGACAAAAGTTGTACACTATGTTAATATAGTGACCTGAAAGGTGCCACAACAAAATGGATGAGTTGAAGTTGACACTTGACACTGTGATTATCAATGAGGCGGAGCCTACAGCCACACTAGCAGCTCTATGAGGCAGTACATTGTTACAGTAGTTTGAGCAAACTGTATTGCATATATCAATGAGACATACCAACTAATGAGATTTCCATCAGCCTGAGCTGTACTTAATGTTTAGAGCTACTTGTCTAATGTGATAACTAGGATGGCGAACGTGATCAACAAACCTGTTATCACTGTCACTGTAAGCCTTACAGGGCCGCTAGCATGGCTGTGACATCTTAGTCTGGTTACACTACATCCTGTGAGGAACTTGTGCATGTACCAAATGTTGCAGTAAATATCAGGACATTTCACTGAATAAGTGGTTCAAATTGTAAGGTAAGCAGATCACCAAAGTTTTTAGGCACCCTGAATATCAGTAATCTAACACATTTTGCTTGAAATGCTGCATGCATAACAAGCCAAAGCCAAGCAAAAGTCATCCACAGATGAGTTAAAATCAGCTGATATTCTCTTTACAACTTGCATGCAATAGCAATAACACACCAACATATTACAATTCTTTGCATTTTTGTACCCTTTTTTTTTTTGTTGTTGAGGCCCTGATGGGCAAGTGACATTTTTTTTTTCAGGGAACTGTTTTTTTTCCATGGGTGGAATAGTGAAGAAATATTTTTGTTGTTTTTGTAATACTCATGTTGACCACAAGAGGCTGAAATGCATGACTACCCTCTGCTGCCCTAAATAGGACAATAGGCATCCATGTTCTTCCGGGTGTGAGCAGGTTATGTAACATGTCTGTCTTCTTCATGGAGTGTGATATACTTGGTGGTAATCTGCCGTCAGTGTCACAGGTGCAATATTATGTATTAACAATTAATTCTGACATGACCATATTTCTGTTCCGTAATAGTTTATGGTCACTCTCGGTTGCAGCAGTTAAAGTACAGTACGTTTGGGTTTTTTCATGTTTATGTTCTAAATGCCACTGTAGCACCAACAGTAGTAGTGTTAGGGTTAGGGTTCCGCATAACAGTCACCATTAATGGTGACCTGTGATTCAGGTGCATCTGCTTAGAAGCCTATTTGTAATACAGTATATTTGTGTATTGTGAGTGGGACATTTGGACAACTGCAGGAAGGGGGATTATGTTTGGACATGTATGGAAAGCTATACACAACAGAATCATCCTTTTTAGTACATTTTGACATAACCTGCTAACACAATAGTTTTTTGTACTGAAAATTAAGGAACTTTGTAAAATAATCTTGGCAAAAAAAAAATCCCCACCAGATCACAGGTCATATACACAGGGGAGAAAATAATTATAGTCAGACAGACAATGGATCACCAGGAAAATAAAAATTCCATAGCTGACTGATCAACACACAGACTTTTTAATATCAAAGCTACATCAAATATAGATGAATGGATCTAATTAAAGACTTGTTAACTTCACTGCACTTACTATGATGCATCTGGCTAGTTGATTTGAAATGTGTGAACTGGATGTGGACATGTGAAAACTGTTGAGTACAAAATGACTGAGCAGAACTGATGATCACATGTTGCAGTTTATTGTCCGATGATAATGGCGGGGTAGCTGAGGCCATGACATTATGAGAATTATCCTTCAGTCATACAATTTTCTTGCTCTACTTTCTCCTGACATCTGAAAACACAAAAATGTACTCCAGTAATAAATCACGGTAATTGTGGAAAATGTGATTTGTGAAAGATTATGTGACTTTGTCTAATATTTTTGTTTTGCATACATATTACTGAAATAGTTTATAAATCATATTTGTGTATCTAAAAGGTTAATACCGCTTAAGAGATAAACCAAGTACACATAATGATTTGAATGAGAATGAATAAAAGTATGTATGACTTCTATACCTAGAGACGTAAATCTCCTACATCACATTTTTGTACTTAAATTAATCATTAAATCAATTTAAATCTGCTCTGCTTACACAGAAGATCAGCCAACAGGAGTGTTTCTCTGACTGCTGATACATGATAACTGATATTACAGCTTCTCTCAAGTACTAATGAAACATTTGTAAATATAAGCAAAATGCATTTGACAACAGTACGAACCAGCTGACCTGGGGGGATTCGGGGATCAGGTCCTGTTGAGTTAGCAGCACACTGCTATCTCATATGAAAGATGGACTAGAAACAAAAGACTCCATTGGATGGTTAGAAACCTGAGATGCAATGAGTGCATTTGATCCACTGTACTAATCTCATGCTCAGAATGTACATGGTAGCCCTGGATATGCAATCTAGTTTCCAGTTAAGCATTCATCTATCTGATATATCATTCTTTTAAAGCAGAATAGGATCATTTTAATAAAGTGGAGAGGCACCTTTGGTTTGGCATTACAGAGACTAAATAATAAGCTTATTTACTTTCTTGCCAAGAGTTGGATAAGATAAAATGATAAAAGTCTGAAGGTTGTGCAGTAAAGCTGAAGCTACAGCAGGCATGTGTTAGCTTAGCTTATCGCAAATACTGGGAAAAGGCGAACAAAGTCTGCATCTGTTTTTTCAGTTATAAACTTATCATGTCTAATCTGTTTAATTCAAACAAAACTGACTCCAACTGTAGTGCCAACCACATTCCAGGGTTTCATCACCGCCAGCACACCCAGCCCTCGCTTTCAGTTTTTATTCTAAGCTAAGCTAACCTACAAACCTACAATCTGCTGTCTGTAGCTTCATATTTACTGTACAGAAATTGGAGCAGTATCAGTATTCTCATCTAATTATTGATAAAAATGTGACTAATAGTTAATTCCCAAAACATCAACTGTCCTTTCAAGATATACTATCCAGGATTTCCCAAAATAATGTATATATATATATATTCTGTGTTTCTGCAGTGACCTCGCCTTCTGCCTGTATTTTTCTCACTTTACTGATTTCAGGACGTTGTTGGGCATTAACCTCTGAACAGTGGTGTGTAGCACCCAGCCACTAACACCACACAGACTGTGAGGTCAAGACTCTATAAACAAGTAGCAACCAGATGAGATGGCTGTCTCCACCTCTCTGCTCTGCTCTCTGTCTGTCATGGATGTGGGAAATGTTAATATTTACAGAGCCATGACTGTAGCACAATTGATTAAAGGGTCAAGGAGAAGCAGTCTGATAACTTAAGTCAAGTCCTCTGTGTAGCTGAGGCTTCTTCTTCCCCAGTGGCTTTCAGGGAGTGGGAAGCCCTTCCTGATCACTGGCTCCACAACGAGCTCCAGCAGGCCGGGTGGTTCCGCCACAGCCAGCTCCGTTACTCTAAAAAGATTAGAATACGCCCGGCCCACGAGAACCAGCTGACCAGGGGGGATTCGGGGATCAGGTCCTCTTAGCCGGCGCCAGTACACCCTGAAGTGCCGTACGAGTTTGGTCGGGTAGTCCCACTGCAGAGTGGCATTGAGGTGCAGGCAGGGGGAGGTAGACTGTGGCGACGTACCAGCACCACGCAGCCACACCACGTCATAAATGCACATGCCCTGAACCAGCTCAGGGGGAACCTGCAGACTGTCTACATCCAAGAGCTTGTAGAGAGAGAGAAAGGGGACGGGGCAGCAAGAAGAAATGAGAAGGGAGGAATACTCACATACCTGGGTTTAACTTGCATTACATTTAGAAGAAAGGTGATAAACTGAGCTGGAAGTGTCAGTTCAGGAAGGAGTCCTGAAATAAGTGAGTGGCAGTTATAGTGAATAAACTAAAAGACAATGTCAATTGAAGTGTTGGTGTGGAGTGTAAGCACAGAAAGCAGTTGAAGTAAATTGCGTATGAACAGAGAAGGAGTGGGAGTCAGCGGAGCTGAAGAAATCTAATGTTGTGCAAAGGTGAGCAAGCTTTTATCTGGGTTTCTAACAATATACAATACAGACAACACAACTGTCTCACCATGATTTCGCCCACCCTGCAGCTGAAAGCTGTGTCCTGAGGCTCTCCATCCCGCTGGATGCTGAAACTAACTTCTCTCAGAGCACAGCCACGGAGTTCCAACTGCGAACATCTGCACACGGTGACATGACATGAGGGTGTACACAGGTCACAGATTTCAGACAACTTTATAAAGAATTCCTTTAATGAGCTGTCAGAGGGTCTTACCTGACAGTCCAACCACCTGGATTCAAACCACCACACAGCTGAGAGAACTGGCTCACCAACTGGTGCCCCTCATCCAGTGCAGCAGGAGACACACTGGTAACTGCAGAAACACATGTAATAAATGCTTGGTGAGAACCTTTCCAACAGATGAGCATTTGGGTGTTGGTGGCAGGAAGAATCGATTCTACCAGAGGGCGAACAATTGGGTTCATTCCCACCTAGATTTTATACAGTATGTTTGATGTTCAGTTCCAGATTTATTTAGTTATTTACTACTTTGACCTATATAGTAAGCACAACAGTTTCTAATAAAATCAAAAATTATTCATTTCTGACAGTGTAAATTGTTTTTCACAGGGATTGGCGAGGAAGGTGGAGGTGATATTGACCCAATAGTAAATAGTAACAATTAGACAACAATGGAAAAAATGGTTATGTTATGTTATGGCTGCAACCCTACCTCATTCCTGGTAATTAAAGCTGAACACAGTTTACTGCACATTAAGCTACTCTTCAGACTTAACCATTACAAATATAAAATGCTTCTATTGTGTTGTTTACAACACAAAGAATCAATGTTGAACGGCTCTTAACAGAATTTGTGTGAACTGGCTGCTAAGAGCCAAATAGTGTTAGAAGTAAAGAGCATATTTAAGAGCGTTCAAACTTGATCTTGTAAGACTGATCTTTGTCTGGAGATGACAGTCATAAATTTCAGTTCTACCAATGCTTAAAAAAAAAGTTATGGGAGTGTTTCAAACAACTTTCATCAATCATTATCAATTTAAAAAATCAAACAGGTTGAAGGAGCCTCAGAAGTCCCTTGATTTAAATATTGTCTAAAAATAACAAAAGTCAAGCCAAGAGGGGGTACACGTAACCATGCTTTTGTCACATTTACATACATTTGTGCTTCACAGTTCCAAGAGTTATAACCAAATAAACCCCACCTACATGCAATTATTACTCTTTAATTGATAATATCTTCAATTTGTATCTTTTTATACCTCAATCGTTGTTCTTACTTTAATTGCAAAGAACTTGTTAATATGACCACCTTATATGTAATAACAATAAAAGCACTCAAGCTGGGATTGGCTCCAGTACCCCACAACAACCCTGCAAAGGATAAGTGGGTATGAGTAATAGATGGATAGTGAGAAACTCACGATTGACATCCCGGGCATTTATGTGTGTGCAAAGACTGGCGTCTGTTGTCTTGAGCTCAAGGGAAACAGTGATCCCAGCAGAGGGCTTGTAGATGAGGGTCACCAGAGTCTTGGATGCCAGGGGAATATTGAGGGAGAAGACACTGAGAGACACAGAACACACAAAAAGAACCGGGTCAGTTGTCCAGGTCCTGGGTCATTAGGAGGACCTAAAAGGGCCCAAAGAGGCTAGAGGGCCTTAACCTCAAAGATGAAATGTTGGAGGAGCCTTCTGACTTGAAAATCAAGCATGGGTGAACGGAAAAAAAAAACAAACTTGGCACAAACTGGAGCTGTGTGCGTGGCAGGGATGAGTCCGTCCAGGAGCAGCGAGCAGCCTCCGTTCCAGGCGTCCTCTGGGCAGCCCCGGCTCCTCAGCCAGCCCTGGCCCTCCAGCTCTGTGTGGTAGTATAAAGGCTGGATCTCCTGGGCGGTCAGATTGAACCAGCCCCTCTCTGCCTCACGCTGCACACAGGCAGAACAGGAGAGCAGGCATCAGACAAACAATAACTTCATCACATTTCCAGTCATAAAGAAGTCACAAAGTATTATGATCAACTCGAAAATGTGCTGAAAGTGCGGAGAGAAAACGCTAACTGTTTGTGATTGAACGGTGAGGAGGAAGAGTACCACACAATTGTCCTCAGCAGAGTTTTAACCAACATGGATGACAAGTGCTCATCAATCCATCTCCAAAGTATAGCCCGACCAATAGATCACTTGGCTGATATTATCAATGAAATAGGTCTATCATAGATATATGGCTATTGGCGTACAAGTTACAAAATATATGGCTATATGATTCTTTTTTATATATACTATATTCTGCCTCCATTACATGTCTTTGTCACAAATGTTTGATAACCACATTTGATTTTCGGTATCAGCATCGGCCCCAAAAATCAAGCATTATTCAGGCTCTAGTAAAAAGTGAAGTAACACTGTTCTCTTTAATGCTGTAACATGTTCTAATACTTTTTTTCTTAAACACTGACCAATACAGCTGTAGTAATGACTGCTGAGCACCAACGGTTTGGAATGTGAACTTGCTTGCTGTGATCCACTCACGCCATACATCCGTATCTCCATCTTGTATCAAAGATTTAGCGAAAGAAAAATAAGCTACATACAGGCCAAAGTGCTCGCTAAGACCGCACCTGTGATGTTGTGTCAGCCAGTGGTTTAATTCAGCCCTCCGGTCAGTTTAAAGATTGTTGCAGCAGTCACATCGTTAGAATTTGGTCCCAACCTTCTGACAGAATTGTAGGATTTGTTTTGGTCACAGAGGCTCTAAACTTACTGCATCTCATGATGTGATGCAGGACCACTGTTTGCAACAGGTTTACTGTGTATTTCACCCTTTTCGTGGCAGCGCAGCAACCAGCACAAGGAGTGCTCTGACAGTTTGGTATCTTCCAGCACTGAGTGTACGGTGAACAGGTGGGAGGTTCTTTGTTGCTATTTTGGGGTAAAATGTTTCTTTGCACTGAGGCATCTCGGAAACACGTTTCTTTCTGGTATACTGGCACAAATCTGATGATTTCACCAAAAAGAGCAAAACTAATACCAATACTAAATTAGCAACAATAACTGAATGTCTCAAATGTAAACACACAACAGTGTTTTTATCAAACACTCCTAGACTGTTAGATTAATTCAAATTGAGGACAGAAGTTCATGTCTGATGTGGGTAAAGCAGGGACATAGTAAATCAGCCTGTATGGATTTGTATACGAGTATGAGTGATTATAATACTGTACTCCACAGCTCCTCCATACTGTATGGAAAGCTTTTCCCTCACTTCATTAAATCCTTGCACACATCTGAAGGCAGCAGTGCCATAAAACAAATGTTAAGCTTCATTAACTCCAGTGCAAATGACACCAGTCTGCTACAACAAACCCACTCACACCTCGACACACATCAGAGTGGTCTCCTCTGTTCTAAAAAATATATATATGTAAATATCATATACACATTAGTGTATACACGCAGTTATGATTATTTGTTCCTGATGACCACTTTGTCTAGTTTTATTTCTAACATCACTGAAGTGATTAACTATTTTTAAAAAACCCACAGCATCAGCCTCTGGCTACATATCCCCCTCCTTCAGTACCTGTCCTCTATAGTGGAAAGCCTTCCCGAAGCCCTGGCAGAAGGAGGAAATGAAGGGGAGAGGTGACACTGGCCGATGGATGTAAAGGTAGTCTGATAGCAGATCCCAGAACCTGCAAACAGGACAGGGTCTGTTTAAAATATCTCCACCTCCATCAATTCATCTACTTCCACCAACATTTTTGTCTTCTGCTTTCTAAGTTAACTGTAAATGTGAGTATGCACATCAGTGGTAATATTTAGCTGTTCTTACTTGTCCTGATTCATGCGGAATTTACTCTTATCCTGGGTCTCGTACACCCAGCCTGGAGCAAAGATGGCAGTAGAGAAGTTGTGCTTCCGGATCATTTCCAGAGCCTGTAGACGAGCCAAATGAAAGGTTAATACTTTCAATAATCTTAGAACGATTAATGCTTCTTCATCAACACACACTCTTCAGCCATAGTGTGTACCTTATTTGTCTCGAACATTCCTCCCACCACCTTGCCTCGGGCAAACACGTCCACCCCGATGTAGATGTCAGCTTGGCGGCCTTGAACCCCACTGTAGTCCGTCATCCACTCTAGGCTCTGCTCAGTCCAGTTGTAGTTGGTGAAGAAACCATCGCAAGCATCAAAAAAAATCCTGTTAGGGAATTTGGACGGGAATGTTTTTCAGTGATTTTCTACAACATTTTAATGGCGGATCAGTTTCTTTATATTGAGTTCTGTTTTTCATTTAAAGCTTGCAAACATAGAGGATGCCTTTCTACCTGTTGGACTGGTTGAGCTCATTTTGCCATACTAGCTGTCCATTCTCAATCACACTGTCGTACCACAGGACCAGGCTGCTGGACACCCGCTCGTGCATCTGATCTGTCATGTAGCGAAGGAACAAAGGGGTGTTCTTCACCGCAACTGCCTGCAAACAGAGGACAGCACACACAATCGGTTTTTCATTACAGAACATTACATGCGTCAGCCAGGTAACAGTCAAGATGTTGAAGAGAAGGCCCCGACAAAACTGTGAAACACTAAATTTGACATCCACTATCTCCTGCAACATATTTTACATATTAAAGTTACATTTTTGAGTGAAATTCATTTAACAATCAAAATAATGACTTTCACACAGACGCCTCTATCCTCCAGGAAAATGAAACAAGAGGCTGGAGTCCTGCCAGCAGCTCTGTGAGTCAGTATGCTAACATACATTGTTAAAGGGACTGTTCACCCCAACATCACTATAACAACATATTTTTCCTATTCTTTGTCTCCCTTCTTGTGGGTGCATCAAGACAACCTACATGCATAAATCGCACTACAGTTTGCAAAAAAGCGTTTCTGATTTGAGGGTAGGTGTAATGTTTACCATGTTCTCAATCTTAGTTTAGCCTATGAGCATGCTAATATTTGATAATCATCAATAAACACTGTACGTATTTGATAATAAATCAGCTAATAAATAATGAATATCAGTTCTACTACAGTGTGCCAGCTGTAGTAAACAACAGGCAGGAAATTTGCAACCAGATTTACATCAAAACAATTATTTGTGCATGAAATTAAATTTTGATTTAGCAAGTCAAAATCATAACTAAGTGTCTCATTGTTTGAACTTACCTTGTAGACACACTATTCCTAAACTATAATGTCTAAACATGTGTGGCAAGTGTAAGCAATGAATCTTATTGTCCTGATGGCCAGTATGAAAGTATTACTCACACTCAGGGCGTTCTCTATGTTAATGAGCCAGCCATCGAAGCCATAACAGTGACTGATCTGGACTAATTTATCAGCCACTGCCCGGTATGACTCCTCATCTTTCAGGAAGGCCTCACACATCGCGGCTCCATCAGTCCACTCCGTGATGAAAGTCCCTGGAAAGGTGGCCAATCACAGCATGGGGGGGGTTAAGATAGAAAAAACCTGATTAAGATAGAACTGATCATTCCATTTCAAATCTGATCACTAAAATTTAAAATTCTAATTCAGGATGACTAAACAGGACGTGCTTCTGTTATATTTTGCCTTTCTGCTCACCAAGAACGACGACTCCATGTTTATGTGCAGCATTGGTCCACACAGCAGGAGGAATAGTCACCAGCTTGTGTGCAAAGTAGTTGAAAATATCGATATACTGCCAGTGGTAGAAGGAATATGGGGCCTCTGCAATTGTCCCCTGAACAAACCTTGATGATAAAAAGAAAGCAAAACATGGCATTATAGTACATGACTGTGGCTGCCAGTACAAGACAAACTGCATGGCAGCAGGACAGTCAATTCTGGTGAGAGTAATGGACTGCAACTGCACATGACTTTCAAAATATTCTCTTTTTAACGTACCACAAGGAACTTTTAACAAGTTATCAACATCTTCATATTTTTTTTTTATTGATATTAAAATCTCAGATGCTTAACAAGGTAACAGTCCACACATGACTGCGTTTGTGGTCAGCCATCATCGAAGTCCACTCTGTCAGAGGTGGTTTATGCAATTCTAGAGCTGTAATTCACATATGACTGTGACAGGTGGAAGGACAAGTATGTCCTTATCCAGATTAGATAAGTCATAATAAAACTTTTATGGCGGAGTGCTAAGGATGAATTGAGGAGTCTAGTGTGACTGAGGAACAAAGCTGCTCTGTGTATGTATGGCACTACCACAGAATTTGCTTTGCTTCACCATCATCATATTACAGTTACTAATCTTAATACCATGCATCCCACTGTTAGTGGTAATGAGGTATTATAATAATAGTAGTATATTATAAAGACAAATAGTACAAAAAATGTGTTGTGTCCCTCTTTCACTAGAACATTTTTTTGCTGCTGTACATGCCGTCAAACTGCAGTTTCTTAAGGGACGACATTCACTCAAGCGGTGTCTGCTGCACACTGTATACTCATACAACCCCACATCAAAAACCAGAAGTATCGCTGATACAAAAAACATTTGCAGTTGGTCCAGTCGTCTAGTATGAGTCATGTACAGATAGTCTGGCCTCTTGCCTCTGGCAGTATAGTGAAATTATCCTCATGCAAAAAGCCAGATCCACAAAGAAATAGATTTCCTACTTTGATGTGAGAGCTTGACTGGCCTGCACAGAACTCTGACCTCAACCCCATCCAACACCTTTGGGATGAAGTGGACCTTCTGATCATCAGCAGTGGTGGACTTCACTGATGCTCTTGTATCAGAATGGGAGCTGCCAGGTTTTTCAACATCTGATGGAACTGCACCCGTCTACCTCCAAACACTGGTCAGACCACACGCCCCAGCACGAGCACCTCACTTCACTACATCAGCTGGCCGGCTGGTGCCATTATTGCTGAGAGCAAACAAAGCTCGCTCAGCGAAGTCGAGACTCTTCTTTGTTCTGGCACCTTAGAGGTGGAACGAACTCCCGACCAATGGCAGGACAGCAGGGTCACTCACCATCTTGTATGTACTTACCCATAGCATTTATATACTTAAGGTATCCTTGATAAATAGCAGCTACTATGCTCAGATGAGGGCTTGAACATTTTTTAATTTTTTCTTAGTTTATCAACGATGATATGTTGTGGTTTCTTTCTTGTGACAAATGCACTCATTCTAAGTAGATTTTCCAGGTGTTCCATCAGTAGACCAGCAAACATACAGTTACAGTAGCTGTTCTTTTAGAGCTAAATATACACCCATACCGGTCATCAAGGTAGCCTCCCATCATATCATGAGACACCAGGGTCCGCAGTGGACAGCTGGCCAGAGGAGGCTCCCGAGTTGCCAGAGGGACTGCTGCCACATTGAAAGGGTTTGCCTCGCTTCGTCTCCACGACAACAACTCCTCCAAAGTTTGAAGACCACAGCTGATTGGTTCAGTAGTGTCGGGATCATAATGTTTGGCTGAAAAGCAGAGGACAGGAAATATTATGCATAAAGTGGCAGGTGAAGATTCATGTGGTGTGATGTCCAGACACAAACTGCAGCTCAGGTGGTTTCAAACTGCCTTCCAGGTAATAAAATCCCCTGACCTGGTAGAGCCGAGGGCACATATTTGATGACTTCATGGATACTGCCTGTGCCCAGTGGTTGATCCAAACAAGACTCCAGCCTGGTCAAAGAACAAGGTGACAAGGTGCGATTCATGAATGTGGTCTGAACATTGATTTGTGTTTGTTTTTTTCTTTTAGTTGCAGAACCGAGAGCGTATTACAACGCGACAAACCAATGAGCAAACATCATGTATCACCAGCACAATTTTAGCCTATTTATTTCGCAACTTTCTGTTTGTAAAATCAGTTCTAGTGAACTATTCATTCAGGTAAGTTCATTCACCAACTAGCTGTAACTGGGGTTTAAGCAACTAGCAACTTGCAACATTGAAGTAAGATAACGGAAGTAAGTGAGAGGCACTCAGTACCGGCTGGCTTCCGTTCTGTCCCTCTTCACGCCGACATTATCGTTGTCCTTTCCGTCCTCTCGCCTCCGCCGGAGAGGGTTCTTGTTTTCATCCGCATTTAATGCCATTTCATTGAATTTTAGTGAGAATCTATTGAGGAAACAAACTGTACGAAGAAAGGGGAAACAGAAAGGGTTGCCGCAGCGCCAATGACAGCAACTTCCGACGCAGGTCCTCCACAATAAAAGCGTCATTTTCCTAATTTTTTTTCCGGTAATTTAAAGTAGCACACAATGTATTTAGCATGTCATTGTAACCTTTACTACAAAAAATACATCTTAGCCTACATGTGTTACTTGGCGTATTGTGCCCACTTTCAAGGGAAATGGTAGTTGTTGTTTTTTTTTTTTTTTTACCATATTACATAACTGCGGTAACTGCAGGCCTGTTGTCAAATCGATTAAAACTCGAATTGGAAACATGTTTATTTTTTATTACTGATATTTGGAGGTAACTGTACGGTCAGTTGTCCATGAAAGGGTGCTCAGAGGCCAGCTGGACAAAGGAACCGATCTCTGGTTATTGTGCAACACCAGACTCCTTTACTTCGAGGAGATTAGTCCCCAGCAGGAAATACAGGGACAATAACATGGGGCTCTGAGAGAGGAAGGCAAAGATGGCGGCCGTAAACGACGCTCCCATACATGGCCGGTAGTGCTGTATGCTTGAAATGTTGTGTTAAAATGTAACGCCATTGACTTAATGCTTTCTTAAGATTTAAAGTACCCAGTGAGGGGAGGTGTAGGTATATGGCCTATTAGGCCTAAATATTGTAGGCTATATAGAATAATACCATATAGCTATGTTAAAGGTCCCATATTATGAAAAACTGACTTTTTCTGGGATTTGGGGTGTTATTGTGGGTCTATGGTGCTGCCACACGCCGAGAAACTTTGAAAAAAGTCTATCCATGCTTTTTTGAGTGAGATACAGGTTTCTAAAGGGGTCTTGCCTGCAGTTTCCAGATACACGAGTCAAATTTGCTGCGGCTGTCGACGTCGACGGCCGCACATTTGCATATGGCTACCCCACTGCCCCTCCCTTCACCGCACGGTGTCTCCACCCACCAGGTACAGCTCCGGTCTCGGAGATCCGCATTTATTCTACTGAAATCACCATGGCCAAACTCAAGGAAAAATGCTCTGTTGTTGGCTGCAAGGACCAGCACAACACACTCCATCGTCTCACACTGTGAGACTCACAGCTGCAGAGGACAAAAGAGCGGCATGGATTGAATTTATTTTTATGATTTATTTTTGAAGTTGGCAAAAAACTGTTGGTGTGTGCGAGCCACTTTGACACTGACTGTTTCACCAACTTGGGCCAGTACAAGGCATGAGTGGTCGGCAGACTTTTACTCAAAGGAATACATGCAGACCAAGGACATGTAAGTATACAAATAATGTGCTGTGTGTTTCTGTAGATTAGGCTGAACTCATGCCTGATGTACTGTGTGTTTTGCCATTGAGAACAAGCTAAGGTTAGCGGCTAACCGCTAACGTTAGCTTCCCTGACCACACAAGTAAACGTTAGTGCTAAAGCAGAATCATTGTGTGTAGTACGTTTCTGATCCTGCACACTATGTAATGCGTGTCCCAGGCAAATGTCTGCATGTACAAGTATTTAGCTGTGTTTATTTAGCAATTTTACACGAACTAACCAAGCAGTGTCACATAGTACCAGCTAACGCTAACCGTGAGCTTTCAAGCTAATGCTAACCGCGAGCCCCTAGTTCGCATCAACACGGTCTCCACATGCAAACCCAGAGACACGGTCGGTCAAGCAGTACACACACACACCCTCCACCGGGTCTAAGCTTTCAGGATTTTGTGAAATAATGCATTTGAAAATGTTTTCTAAGCTGGAATATGTTGGCATAGGCCGGGCCAATACGAGGGTACTGTTGACTGCTACATAGAGCTTAGATTCTCTGCCCGGGCCGGGTCGGGCTGGGCCCTTGACCAAGCATTTGTGCTTTTTTGTTTTAAATAACTCAGCATAATGAGTATATTTCCAGCTAGGAAACACGCATCTCTCTCCTCCCTCCATTTTTGTGTTGCTGCGTGGTGTACACGTGAGTTATCCTCATGGCTAAAACGTGACTTGAGAGGTACTGACAAGAAGAAAGCAAAAATATATATTTTTACGAATGAAAATGACAATAATTGTAACGCACAGTGACTTGAATAAATAACTTTAATGTGATTACTGGTTTGGAAATATTAATGCTAGATTACTCGTTACTGAAATAAAGTGGTCGGATTAGAGTAATGTAAGGCGTTGCAGTCTTTAGTGCTTGAATTATACTGTAACAGTGCTGTCATGTGTTACTCCTATCCATATCTGGGAATGCTGTGCAGGTAAATTAAACTGTGATTACTTGTTGAGAACATTTGCCCATTTCTTGCAATTGTTTTCATGTTTGTCTTTTTACTGTTCAAGACTCTGACTGGCTACACTGCATCACAATAAGAATGCTGATAGAGGACAAGCCACCACATCATCAGGAGATCGTCTTTTCAAACTGAGCTTTCCAAAGTCCTGGAAGGGAGAGTGCAGAGCCAAACCAGTGAAGACAGACACGACATTCTGTAAGTTTTACAATCTTTTATTTGAACCTCTCAAATTAAAATAAACATGGACACACAGACATCACACAAAAGGTTGAACACAAACACTTAAAATCTGAATTCTTTTAAGATGATTTTCAAAATAAATAATGAGAATGTATAAATGAGAAGTAATTAGGAGAAATAAGAGACACTTTACAACACTGCAGCACAAGGTGTTTTGGTTCTACTGCAGTTTTCCTGTAAACATGCATTTGTTTATTGCACTGCAGACTGCGGTGATGCACTGTTGGACCTGATCTTCCAGAAGGTTTTCCAGGACCCTGCCCCATATGTGAACGAGGTGCTGAAACTCATAATCCCTGAAGACCTCTCGGACCACACAGATGGGCAGCACAACTCTCACTCTCCGCCCCAGAGAGCACCAGCACCACCTTACAAAGCTTATGTAGGCTATATTGGCTGAACACAATTCAATATAAAGTCAGCACTGAATGTTTACACCCATGGCAACGAGATACTTTCTTTGTTATCATTTTCATATTGATATTGAAGTTAATATATAAAGTCAAACTGTTTCAATTCAGATATGTATTTTCTTCTTATTTCATTCATGTCAACACATGTTTACAAATGTTTCTTACAATTAAAACATCTTTCCTAACTGTTCTGTGTTTTCATTGTTTGATATGTAATTTTCATGGTAATAAGTAAAAGATAATAAACTATAAACAATGTAAGATAGAAGAAGCAGTTATGTACTTTTAATCATAACACTTTTACGATAAATGAATAGTATTTATGTGACTAAAAGCTTACTGCACTATTCCCCTCAGACGTAAAGATTCATAGTCTGCCCGATAAATGTTCAGTGCATTCTGCAGTGCAGATACATTCAGGCAGACAGGTTCCAGGCCAGGGTGGTCCACCATGCATGATGGTGGCTCAGGAAACTGCTGTAGTCTTCGTATAACCTAGAAATAATGAAAGGTAAGTGAGTGACAATAGATTAGAGAAAAGAGAGAGCAGAATGACAACCTTGTTTGCCCAGTGTTCACACTTCATTGTGGTATTTCCATACAGCAGATATTCTCAGGTTCTGTAGGCATTTGTTTACAATAGCCACAGGAACACCTGTTTTTATGCTTTTTTTTATTATTCATGGGAAACTATGATCACTAATCATGTCACATTGTTTCTTTGATAATATATATAAAGTTTAGAAACCGTTTTAAATGGTTAAAAAACAATTCTGCTGGTAGAAAGGTGATTGGAAGCAACTGTGGCTTACTGAAAACTACAGTTGAAAATTGCTGGCAGTAGCTAATTAAAGGTCGTCACTGCAAATAAGAGCAGGTTCTCAATCAACTTACCTGGCTACATAAAGGTAAATAATAATATGATAACATAATAATAACATAAAAGTAATGTCGAGGTAACAAACTTAACTACTAACCACTGAGAAACACCAATGTTCATTCTTGGCTGCTTACTTTCTTTTGGAGCCTCTTGTTCTGGGTCGGACCGCAGTCTGTTGTCCGGCAGCCATTATTCCCAGAAACTCCGCCGTTGCCATGGTCACATGATGCCATCCTCACGTCTTCCGCAGGCAGGAGGAGGTGGGCGGTACCGTGGGCGGCGCGCAGTAGCTCATTAGCATTTAAAGGGAAAGGCACTGAAACAGGCCACCTGGAGCAGGGCTGTGAAACTGGTGTTTCAAGAACCCTGCTGTGCTCAATCCTTCAGCTTTTTTCGACCAAAGCATGTTACTAACATTCCATTTAGACATCAAGGAACCATGTCAAGAAGCAGAAATGACCATAATATGGGACCTTTAATGGTCTGCAAGGCTTGAATACAACATACATAAACACCCACACAGCCAGCCAGCCCAGAGTCAATCAAAAGAAAAGGGAATTTTCTGAAGAAAGTTTAAGAGTAGTTCAGCTGGAAAAGTGCTTGAGAAATATAAAACATGTTTCAAATGTTATTTGAAGATTTCCAATCAATATAAACAACAGGTCCAAATCTTTTAAAATTCAAATCATTTAAAAAGTTTGGGTTTTGAGAGGTTATATCAGAGACTTTAAAGCACTGACCAGGTTTGAAGACTGCAACAAGCTGAAGGGCTGGTGATGAGAGCAGCTGGTTAATCATGACAATGAGCGGAGTGAAATCAGAAGAAACTGCTGAACTGGTAGCTAAAGTGTAATTACTGGTACTGCAGGCAGCAGTAAAAATCAGCCAAGAAAAATCACTCATTTGAGCACAACAATGTGGTTTGAAAGAGGAGTAAAAAAAACTCCATGTTATTCTGGAACAACCGTCTTTGAACAGAGGAGGTGACATTACTTATCACCCACCCACAATGCAGTACTGAGTTCCCTCCACAGACAGTATAACAACCATTCACACCTGGGCTCACCTTGCCCCTGCAACCCACATGAAGGCCGGTTGGGTCAATGACCCACAAGTGGTCCTAATGACTCTGAAACTCAGAGCTCACACATGTCATTAACGACTCTGTAAGGACACGCCCACACAGGGTTTAAAAGCCTGCAACTCCCTAAAGTTAGTTAGAACTGAAGAAGCCCCTTGGATGAGAGGTGAAACGTCTCAACGAAACAAACACCTCCAGTTGGCCTACAGTAGAGCACTTGGACTTATCATGATTATATTTGTACAAATGTATATACCAGTGTATTTCTATTTCTTACCTTTATATTATATTGTTTATTTGTTGACTATTATTATTAATTATTGTTAAATTGGGACTAATAAAGGAATTCTGATTCTGATTCGGTTTTACTTTGTGTACATGTAGCGGACCCTGCTGCCTATCTTGCTTCAAACAGTGTTCTGGGTCCTTATTTTCCTCTCAGAACAGCTTGTGAAAAAACATATTTCTGAGTTTGTATCATTAAATCATTAATATTGTATATGTGAAAATTCTGAGTTCGAATTTATTCTCCAAAGCTACATAAATATATGGACATGCCTGGGTGTTGCAATTTTATAAAAATGAAATAAAATATTCAGTGTTGCTCTCCACCCACATTTGCATATCTTCTCTTAATACAGTGGTTGTCAAACTGGGGGGCGGGCCTATGCAGGGTGGGCATGGATGACCAGGGGAAAAATAAGAAGTGAATCTATGTTGAATTAATATGATTTATGGAGAGAAGGGAAAATAAACATGAGTTTGCTGATGTGATGGTGTCTATCAATGGGGGTAGGGGGTGGGAGGAATGACTCATTCAATCAAGGGGCCACTGCCTACAATGGAAGCCCATGAGTATGTGAAAATGCAAACTGGATTATTAGATTTCCATTTTTACTCAAAAAAACACTCACACGTGTATATAAGTTATTGTAAGTGAATACATTATAGCTTAAATAAAGTCCCCCATGGACTTTTATACACAAGTATGTGGAAAAGTATAATGCTATTGTGGAATTACATTTTTCATTTGCAAGTTTCAACATAAAGATTCTTTTTTTAGTCCCCTACGGCCTTCCGTAATGGAATCCTCTGATATGAAGGCTTATCCTCGCTCCTATCACCAGCTTTTTTCAAGTTCAGTTGTTTCTTTTTCACAAACGGAACCCAGGCGTGTGACTGGTTCGCTTTGCAGTGTCCCTGTTACCGGTTATAGTACGTGTTTGCAGCTCTCTACTGAAAAGCTCTCTGTCAATGTCCTCCGTCATCGGCCAGCAGGGAAGTGATGTCAGACACATTGAGCCGATCACTGAACGGGATCCTAACAGATCAGAGACAGCGAGAGGAAGAGGAGCTGAGTTGTGATCATAACCTCCTTAAAATCCATCTTCATCCGTGGAGAATTAAAGGCTATCCTTCTCAAAAACAGCGAGAGCATAAAGTACACCCTTCAAGCTTTCTAACGAGCAGCGTATTGGCGCAGTATGAGATTATTAGTATTTTAAAACAAGTGGTGAAAGATTGTGAGAGCTGACTTCATCCGGAGACGACGTACAGAAGACACAATTCATCGCTCGAAGAGGCTTTAATGCGCCGGATTATTAGCTTGTTCTGCTTTTAAACAGTTTTAGGCTTAAACCTGAACATTTTTGGATATTTTGGAGCTAGCGAGCCTGCTTGCTAGCCGACCACAGATTGATCATGGAGTTGAGAGTGGGAAACCGATATAGACTGGGCAGGAAAATTGGCAGTGGATCCTTTGGAGACATCTATCTGGGTAAGTAAAATGAAAAAAACTCAACGTCTTGTCTCCATTCGTTTACATTTACCTTCACCTGGTACATGGAGCTGTGAGAGTTGGCCAGTAGGTTGTCTTTCTGGGGTTTCCGTTTCGAGCTGATCGTCCATCAGCTGTTCAGTGTTTCGTGTTAGCAACATTAACGTTAGCCCCTAAGCTAGTATGTGTAGCAAAGAAGCTAGTAGCAAAACGTCTGTTAGCTTGTAAAAATGGGTAGTAAACTATGTAACGACATTTGTCCAATATAGCTACACGACCCGGGGAACATTTGGCCTGTCATAATGTAAAATGAATTTTAAAACGAACCGTGTTGACCACAATAATGGAGACTGACGCCTGGAGTAAAGCTAAACCCTTTATCACCAACTGGCTAAGCTAGCTAATCTGAGTTTACTGTCTGCCTTTATGCTCCTAACAGCAGTATCGTAATTTCGGTAACAATATAGTTGAACAGGCCACAGACTTCAATGTTAAGTCCCTAAAGTGATAAATGACATGTAAGTTAACCTTACTGTCTGGTGCTGAATAGCCTCCTCTAAATACAGCAGGCCCGGTCAGTTTCCTCCTCTGTTTCTATTAAGAGATTAACCAGAAGGCCAGCTTCATCATTGCTTCTTGAATAGGATTATTGATGGGTTTATACACTTTTTACATCAACTTGAATTTCTTCTGAAAACCCACCACATTATAACATTCATAGCTGTTGTATTAGTTTGGGTTCTTGAGATTCGTTCAGACAAGGCTTCCTGGCCTATTGAGTATCAGCTTAAGTGTCTTTGGCATGAAAATGGCTCATAAATCCTGCGACTTGAATGTCTGGAGTGATGCATTCATATATTGCTTTCATTTGTAAAGCACCAAGGGCCGTGGCCTATTGATTGGGTAGTTTTCATAATAACAAATTGGACATATTGGCTCTCATGGAAAGCAAAGGTTGAAGACGTGTACATTAGACGCGTTGATTTAAAGACGATTCACTAATCAAGCGGAGTGGATTTGCTGTTTTCATTTGTGGTTGGAAGCGAGAAGTTCATAGAGATAGTGGGACGTGCATCATTACTGACCTCTGAGCATCTAAAGGTACTAACAAGGGAAAATATGGATAAAGGAAAATGTAAGTATGCAAAACCTATTGAGCAGTCTCAATATTTGCTGAATGTACATGTGTGCCAGGCACATCTTCCTGACATTGACTTCTGTCACCTACATAGTAATACATCCTCTGGTGGCCATGTTGGAGGTCCACATGTCTTGACAGCAGTGGTTGATCACATTTCACTGAAATGATCACTGATCACATTTCTAATCTTAAGACTTCGTCATCTGAACAACAATAGAGAGGAGACATTGTTAATTCATGAAGGGTTTGTACTGGCTGTGGACTGATAACCTCATCACAGGCATTTAATCAACCCAAAGAAGAAAAATATCCTGCCTGGAAAGACTCACTCACAGTATGATTTACGTATGAAACAGTGTAACCGTGCGGATGAGGGCCGGGCCATATGGTCTTAAAATGATTACGCAATATGCGACACACACTGTAACCATCAACAACAACAACTCCTATAAAGCTTCATAAATGCAATGAGTGGGCCACAACATCAAATCTTATATCGCAGGGATGATTATTAGTACGCTAACCACATATTGAGACATATATTTTTAATAAAATATTTTTAATAATGTAACTTGTAAACTGTGATTTGTTGCTCTTTTCTGTACACGCAACATCTATTGCATGTCTGTCCGTCCTGGAAGAGGGATCCCTCCTCTGTGGCTCTTCCTGAGGTTTCTTCCATTGTTTTTTTTTACCCTGTTAAAAAGGTTTTTTTTCCATCAACATGTGAAGTTTTTCCTCACTCGAACCGAGGGTCTAAGGACAGAGGATGTTGTTCACTGTACAGATTCTAAAGCCCATTGAGGCAATGTGATTGTGATTTTGGGCTATATAAATAAAATTGATTTGATTTGAATAAATGATTATCATTAATGTGTATATTATGATTACGTGGGTAAGGACAAGCATTATTATTATTATTATTATTATTATTATTATTATTAGTGTAATATATCTGTAGTCAGAACATCACAATCCTGCTGAGGTAGAAATCATTAAGGCCTTTCAGGCATTCTTTGGTTTCCATTAATTCTTCTATGTTGTTATCATGTATTATAGTCTTAAAGTACTGATCACACAATGAAGTGATGTAGCACAGGCTTTTCAGGTCTTCCTACGTTTAAATTGCTTCACTATTCAATGATGGTAACATTGACAAATCATTGTCCCCCAGGCACAAAGCCCCACTGATTGTGACATAACTCATCTCTTGTTCAGTTCACTTTGTAGATAATGTTGTCAACAAGAGATGTAGTCATTTCATATCTGTCATTTTGTCAGATTGTTGTGCCTCTCATCCTGTGCCCTACAATTCCACTGGATGAATTTGGTCAGTAAACATGTAAAGAATAGCTTATCCGTTATTGCCTGGGCTCAGCACATTTAGTTTACTCTGTAAAACATTGTCTTGCATACACAAGTTTAATGCTCTGATCTAACTTAAGTTCCCTATAAAAGTTGAGAGGAAGTGTTTGAAATGGTTTTACTTCCTGATATTTGAAGTCTTTCTGGTTGGTGTTGTTTGTGAGATTCCAGTTTCACATTTATCAATATTTTTTGCTATTAGGAAACACATTGACCCTTTGGGAAATACAGTAAATCTAAAAATATTCGGTTTTAAGATCTGGTCAGTGTGGGTAGTTGATGAGTAGTACAAATGTAAATGGTTTAATTGGCTGATCTCTGCTCAGCGACCATTGTTTTGAGTACGATGGCACCCAAGCCAACCCTTTGAGTCTTCCTATAAACTCAATGTTTGATGCATTAGTCAGATGCGGTCTGTTTTCCATGACCTGTTGGTTGGACTGATTGTGAGAGCTGCCAGCAGCTTACGTATTCACTTCTCTCCCTCCCCCTGAATGGCTGCTGACAAATGTGATGTAACATTGTTAATCAGCCAGAACAGTGTGTGGTTCTTTACCTGACTTACCCTTCTGTTCAAGTGTATTTTGTACTCACAGTAAGCACTATTTTTTACCTTAAACATACCAAAGACATAGCAAAGAATGAAAAAGTTTGATAGTGGACTGTACCAATATCTGATATTAGACATGCCTTTTATTTTACAGTAAGTCGCACATTAATACTCCCACACAGTGTGTGAACGTGTCAATAACGCTGACAATGCGTGAGCAGCCTGGTGTGCCGGGGATGTCTGTGTGGTGGTTTCTGTTTGTATTCGCGCGTGAGGCTGTTTGTTTTTGGCAGGACGAGGAGATGAGGTCAGCTCTTGGTATGAAGCCTTGTTCACTATGTGCTGGACTGTCAACTGCTCAGAGCTGGTTGAATATCTTGTGATCTTTGAGAGGTTTGTCATGGCAAAATAATCACTAATTCTTAAAGTGTGCATGAAGCTGTTTGTGGAGTGGATGAGTCGTGTTGTGTTCTTGTTATGTCATGTGGCTGGTGATCTGCATATTTGGTTCAAGTTGAAACAAGCAACAGCAAACTGGTTGCTGTGTTTGTCATCGTACAAACTCGCTGAACTGGATTTTCTCAGCATTTGTCTAAAACAAGCAGACACCATTGAGTTTTTCTTTGGGACATCACCATGTTTTAGCTCAGTATGTTCAGTCTGAGTTTTGATGGGGACTGAGGTTCTGTTTACACAGTGTTGACACTCCTTAAAAAAAACACAGCCCCCTTGCTAGGGCTGGGTTTCTAGAATTTCTGGTAGAAATTTATTCAAGTGCTTACTGCTCATAAGTACAAATTTGAGGTACTTGAGTATATCCATTTTCTTCAACTTTATATTTCCACTCCACTATATTTATGTGATTACTGTATTTACTAGTTACTTTGAAAATGAGATAATTCAGTGTTGACGAAATTGATGTGAGAAAAGAAACATGGATATAGATTATTAGAAAAAAGCTGAATACCAGCCCTGATAACTAGGAATGTCCCGATCAGGTTTTTTTTACCCCGATCCGAGTCATTTGATATTCAGTAAATGCCAATACCGAGCACCGATCCGATACTTAGCCGTAACTTATATTTTCCTGGATTATACAGCTGCATTAAGAAGGAAGTGCATCCAAGCTGTTTCTTACTAGGTTTTTTTATTTTGTTGAAACAAAGTATATACTTCCATATGACTCTTTCTTATTCTGCATATGCTATTGCAACATTGGCCTACCACCTTTGTTGCGTTAGCATGTGAGCATGACGCTGCACTTTGACAGCAGACCCTCGTGTACAGCCAGCTGAAGTGTCTGCGCGACGCTGCCCACCCTTGGTATCATCCATTGCTTTTTTTATATCCCTTACGTTGTCACGTAGAATGATGTGGAAGCGTTGCTTTTCTATTTCACACGCGTTCAGCATCTCATCAATGGCCTGTTTTACCAGCTCTGCTGTATGAGACCCACGAAACTAGTGCGCATACCAGCACGTTGTAACTCAAAAGTGGATTCAATGTAATGTAATGCCGAGCTGGTAGGGCATATTGGGGATTCAAAAACTGCAGATGACAAAGAAAACCCTCATCCTCTACCACGGAAATGAGCTGGTTATTCAGAGTGATTCATTTGATTACTTTCTCTGTAATGTTTTATCGTATCAAGTGTATAGTATTAAATGCAGCTTTTTTGTTACCACCTCGCAAAATAGTCCTATTGCAGATGTTACACATCGCGGCTGGACTGCTTTTGCTTTCTAATTTAAGTTATTTCCACACTGCAGACATTTTATCCACAGGTTTGCTAGAGTATGTTTACGCGTGCGTTTGCATTCTGCCACAAATTCTGCTCTGATGTAAAAAAAAAAAAAAAAAAAAAAAGAGAAGGCCTTTGATCCATGTTCAAAATCGCCAATCCCGATCAGTGGAAAAATGCCCGTATCGGATCGGGACATCCCTCCTGATAATCAGTCTATCCCTGTTCTGAAGCTCACTTATGAACATATTGTATGTTGTTTGTATAATCTGTAAAATGTCAGTTTGGGGACATTTGCTTCACGTGACGCAAATGTCAGAGTAACAGCTTGCCATCTTGGCTCCCGCTGCTCGATACAGTTTTTTGATGTAACTTCAAACATAGACATATTAAAAACACTGGGTGAAAGCGGGGTACCTCGAACTGATCTTAGAATGCCGAACACCCAGATGAAGATCACCCAAATGGCTAAATCCGCCAGTTGCCCCAAACTAGCCGAGCTAACATGGCGGACCACTCACCGCTGCCACTTCTGGTGGAGACTCTAAGTAGAGACTGATGGCCTGGTAACAAGAATCACTACCGAGGTGCTCACAGGCATAGAAGCCTCCTTCGACAAGAAGATTGACCCTGTCCATAAGAAGCTAGAGGCTTGCTCATCCAAACTTGCTGCATTTGATACTCGGCTTACAGAAGCTGAGGAACGCATCTCTGTCTCTGAAGATACAATGGCGAACCACACTCCTAGTTAGCCAAAGTTGGGAAGAAACTTGATGAGCTAAAAAACGGAACTACGGTGTAATATTTGCATCATTGGACAAACCAAAGGCAGCGAGGCAGCAACCCTGTCTCCTTTTTTAAGACCTGGCTGTTGGAGCTGCTGCAAGTTGGCTTTAAAGGCGGAGCTGTTAAACTAAACCGCTGCCACTGGGCTCTCACCCGCCATCATTGCTGTCATCATAAAGGTCCACAACTTTCAAGACAAATTTCTATCATGCAAGCAGCCAGGAAAGCGCAGGCTCTATTGTACAATGGAGCTTCAGTCATGATGTTCGAGGATTTTTCTGCAGCTGTTGTAAAGAAGCGGCAAGATTCCTACTCGGGTAAACAGCAACTTAAGGAGAGAGGAATCGTCTTTGCCATGTCGTATCCAGCCATACTCAGGATTAGATACCACGGGCAGGAGAGATTCTTCGAACAACCTGAGGATGTTACGGCTTTTCTGAAAGGTGTTGCACAGCCACCAGGGACCCCCACCCGTGTCCTGGAGGACTGAGGATATCTTTTCTTGCTTTAAGTAACAATGTGAGACCTGGACTGTAATTCTTGGAACTGATGAGGATAAAGTTTAGATTTCTGTTGCTGGATTGCTGCTCATGTGTTTTTGGATGGTGTATAATGTTTATTTTGCCAATACCCTTATGAGGAGATGTTTGGGGCTCTGAGCTCTGTTTAGTGTAGAAATGTGTGTCTGGGTTTCCCGGTGACCCAAATGATATATTGTTACTTTCTTTTTCAAAGGTTGTTTCTAAATTTTAAAAAAAAGTTGTTTCTGACTGAATTGGTTACAACACTGTAATAGCTCGGGACTTTAACTGTTATTTTTTTCGTCTCCTATGGATAGACTTCCACCAGTGCAGAGTCCAATGTCTAAGAGAGCTAAAGCTATTTCAGATACATGGAGCAAGCTTGGCCTGTGTGCATCCTATTGATAAAGAATTCACATGTTACTCAACTGTACATAAAGCTAGCAGTAGAATCGATTTTGTTTTGACCCCTAAAATCTTACTAAATAACAAAGTTCTGTAGTATTGGGGATATTATTATATCAGACTACGCTCCGTCTTTTAAAGGTTTAAGCAATTTAAATGTGGGTTTTCAGAGCAGACCTTTTTTTAAGTCATGACCCTAATTTTGAAATCTTTTTAAAAGAAAAACTTAATTACTTCTTTATTCAATATTATTCAACGTTCAAAAATCAATGTTCTTTGTGAGGCAAAGGATGTACGAATATGTGAAACTTAATCACTATCTGGCTAATCTTCTTCGTAACAGGGCATATATCCAGAGCATTTCGTGTATCAGAAACTCGAAGGCCACTATTAGCTTTAATAATGAAGAAATTAATGATTCTTTTTAAAATATTCTTCAAGCAGTTTTATGCCTCGCAATACAACGAATATTCACATTATGGTATGGGTTCTTTACAAGAGTAGAGTAACCACAATGTACAATCCAGCAAAGAGAAGATGTATGTCGACTCAGAGTGAAATTAAGAGCTGTATTCAATTACTTCCTAATAACAAAGCACCAGGCCCGGTGGTTTCTGTGCAGAATTTTATAAAAAGTTCAACGCCATTCTAACAGATCCATTGTTCCAAGTGTGTCAATTTTTGTTTGAGGCAGGAGCCATATCTCCTTAGTACCAAAAAAGGGTAATGCGGCAGAAGAATGTTATTCATATAGACCCATATCAGTTTTAAACTTAGACATGAAGCTTTTAGCAAAAGTCCTAGCCCTGCGTTTGGAGAAAATCCTCCCCAGTATCATCACTAATGATCAGACTGGGTTCATTCGGGGAAGGTATTCTTCTCATGATGCAGAAAAGGCCTTTGATAGGCTGGAATGGCCTAACCTCTTCTCCACACTTCATAAATTTGGTTTGAGGGATGAATTTTATATACTTCACCTCTATCAGTTATAATTACTAATGGGCTCAGGTCTAGTAATTTTAGTATGAATGAGGCACCAGGCAGGGTTGCCCCTTGAGCCCACTGCTGTTTGCCTTGGCTATGGAGCCTCTAGCTGCAGTTATAAGACAGGATGTCAGCATAACAGGAATCACCTTAAAAGGCCAACAGCGTAACATTTCTCTGCATGCAGACAACGTTTTAACCTACCTTGACTCCCCAAGACAATCAGTTCCCAGGTTGATAGTTAATTAATAAATGTGGCTCCTTGTCCGGATATGGAATACATTTTTTTAAGAGTGAGGCCATGGCACTAGGCAACTCACAATTGTTAGATCCAAACATCTCTCACCTATTTTGCTGGTCCCCAGCTGGCTTTTCCTGTTTGGGTATTAACGTCTCTCCATGCTTAAAAGATCTTTATATAGATCTATATATGGTATATGTACCATAAAACTTGACCATGATGGGTAGTGAGGCCTACCTCTATCTTTGCTAGGCTGTATCCATCTGATCAACATGAACATCCCCCCGCGTCTCTTGTATTTTTTTCAAACGCTCCCAGTTATATTGTCAAGGAAAGTTCTTGCACAGCTAAACAGTTATATAATTTATTTGGTGCAAAAAAATACCTAGGCTAAAATACAGTTTTCTTAGTCTGTCTTCTTCTTAGTCAAATGTGGTGGCTTAGCAGCTCCGTCATTTTCATTGTACCAGTTGGCTGCACAGTTTGAGTATCTTGTGGAATGGTTCATACAGGACGCATAGGTTCATCAATTAGTAGTATCAACATGACATGTTGTATAGATATGTCAGATACCAGCTGTACCACTGTTCAATGTGCATTGACTGTCCTTTTAAGGAGCAGTGCGTTAATAGTGTCCGCATATATCTTTCTGCTGCGCCATTGCCACAACCACGATACTGCATTAAAGTCCCTTCAGGAGCTATATAAAACCAAGATTTTCCTTTGTGTTTACAAATACACATAATAACGCGGTGTAATACAAAAGAAATGTAAACATACCCTTTTTTAAATCCAGCACCTATGAAACAAAGCATTCTAAATGTTTCTCACTGGTTCCCCTGTATGGAGTGAAACTGCAGAAATACACCCCATTTACTATTATATTTATCTTCCCCATTCATTAAGCTGTAGTATATTCTCTCAAAAGCTGCCACCTCGCCCAATTCTGATATCCATTCCTGAAAGAATGGGCCTTCTACAGCTTTCCACTTTCAAGAATCAATTTATTGATCAAGATATGGCCGACTCCACTATGGTAGGTGGCGATATGCACCGTTTTAGCTAGTTTTTATTGGACCCATATCCGGTTGACCTATCACATACCCAACAAGTTAAGAAGCAGCACAGCAAATGGTGAAAACATGGATGAGTTTTCTACACTGTATATTACATAATATATATTGTATTAATGCCTCGTAATACCTAGTCTGACTTTTTAGAAATCCGACTTAGTACAATTCCAGTTGTACTAACATGTTAACATTGACATTAAATGTCTGGTTTCAGTCAGACTAACGAAATAGTTTGACCTTTTCTAACATCATGTATATGTGCTGCGTGTAATGCGGCTTCATCTATAATAATAATAATAATAATAATAATAATAATAATAATAATAATGAACTTTGCAGAAATGTGAAGTCCAATGTCACCTTACTGTCTGCAGTTTGCAGCCACAGGCAGATTTTAATACTGTGCAATTTTTCGTCTGAGCCCATGACGAGGAAAACGGTGTAGTGACGCGATACAGCACTTCTTCATTTGTCTATTACCTGTTCGACTAGCACTTTGTAACAGAAACGTAGCTATCGATGTAAACTGGAACGGTTCCAGCAGTCTATGCCATTAGGGAAGTTCCACTTACATAAGCAAAGCTAACAGTGAGGATGTTTTAGAGCTTAGAACAGCATTAACAGAACTTAAGACATGCTTAGACTTGGTGCTGGTGGTGACTCAAGCAGTGATGACACATTCAGCTGCTGACTTTCTGCTTTGTGGTATGATTGTGTAAAAATGTACAGTGTTTATAGTGATTATGACGTCAATGACTCAGAAACTTTTGAGTTGAGAAATCTTTTTAAAAATGTATTCCCTCTTTCTGCAGTTGTACAGCAAGGGCTACGTTTAACACACTGTTGTCTTTTCTCTCTGAGTGTACAGTTCAGAGTAACATCCCAGGAATGCTCCATTAAGACATCCTATGGTCATAGGCTGGGTTTGATGTGTCGTGAACCACAGGCCAACAGCTCAGAGTACAAGTGTACCGCAATTATGACAAAATCTGTACAACATGTGTCGTCTGGTTGCTCTCACCTCCCATAGTATGCTGCCATAGTATTTGAGAAGGGGGATGGTTAGCATTTTGTGACTGGTCTTACTTCCCTTACATCACAACATCCTTCTTACTGTGTTTACTGTTTCTGTGCTGTGAATATTTAAGTTACACTTCAGAATGATTTTAGATTAGAAGATTTTAGTATATAAAACATTTGCCACTTAGGCCCCATGTACATTTGACAGTGTTTAGTACCTGGATTCAAGGTTTAGATGATGAGACACTTTGATTAACTCTTAACATGTTGGCAAGATCGCAAATCAGATTTCAATCTGTCTTTGTTTTCCTGACTGCAACTGAAGCTGTTTGCTAAATGCCAAAAATACAAGAAGAATAACAACTTCTGCACTTTCTGCAGTTGAGTTAGATCAATAATCATTTAGCTAGCATCAGCTACCAACCTACCATAAACTAACACAACCACAAGTATTAAAGAACTGTGAGCAAGACATGCAACTCCCAGCTGCACACAGAACATTCAGTGGTTGAAGCGATCAGATAAAAACTACAGCAACTCAGTGAGTCTTCAGTCTGATATTATTTGTAGAAATTACTGAAACAGTTTCCTGTATTTGCCTTAATGATCTGCCTGATGTGCATGAAGAGTCTCAGTGTAAATGCTTTGCCTCTGTTATGGTTTGATAACCAGTGTGGAGGAACGTGTCTGAACACGTTTCAGCTGCAGCACAGCCCAGGATAAAAACACACTTTCACCACATGTGCACACTTTATCACGAATAACACACACATGCACATTCACAACCCCTCCTCTTCAAAGAAGATCAGTGGGGGGTGGGGGTCTGCATTCTCCACAAAAATCTGTCTGGGCAAATCACATTCCAATGATGCAACAAAGCAGACCACTTACTGAAAAGTGTTGTTAAGGCTGGGAAAAGCCTTTGTTGTTGTTTTCACTGTTAAAGATTAATTGATGAACTGATTGATTAAATCTCCTAGAGCACAAAAAAAGTTGTTGTTTAATTAACAAGTCGGCAAAAACAACTCTTAGTTTGAGTCACGTGTGTTTGAAAGTGTTGTGCTGATACTAAAATGGTGGAGCATAGCCCCTCACCACACACTCATTAACTGTGTTAATTCTGTGACTGAACAACACCCTTTGAATATGATTATGAATCTCTCACAGTAATTATCGTGAAGATTGTGAAATCAAATAAAGAGGAAAAACTACAAGTGACATAGTCAATTTGTCATCAACACAAACTCTAAAGTTAAACGGTAACTTTGCAGCCAAACTGATTTGGATATGCATTTGGATGGTGAGCCAAATGCAGATCAATGGCATTTAATTTAGTTGCATAGCTGTTATGCAGCTGACCTGCCTTGCGCCAGCTTGAGCAGTTGTTTTCCTACATCATCACAAAATGTGGCAGCAGGATCCTGCTTGTAATGCTACAAAGCCACGTCTTTAGCATTATTTAAACAGTTCTTTTGAGGAAGATGTTCAATTAATCAACTATAAACTGAGTCATGGCCCAGTTGTGTACCTCACCCTGTTGAGTGCTGCTCAGCCCACCCAGATGACATCATACAGGGAAATCAATGATACTCCACTGGTGCTGCTGTTAGCCAATTCGATTAAATGCCGCCTGTATGTGACCGTGTGTGTGTGTGTGTGTGTGTGAGAAATGAGATTATGTAACCTGGTGTCGAGTTGCTGTGTTTACTTGGAAACTGGAACCCTTAACCATATTGAGGAAGAAGGCAGCTGAAGCACTGGTTTGTCAGAACACACAGAGCAGCCACAGATAGAAAGTTCCTCAAATCTTATTAAAGGAGTTACATTTGAATATAATGATACCTGTGAGAAATTAAAACTACACCTACAAGTAGATACATGAAAGACGAGCAGGGTACATGCAGTGCATATTGTTGGCTTCGCTTCCATTCTGGCTGGCTTTGCTGTGTTGACGAGCACTGATATGTCCAGCAGGCCTTCTCCACGTTAATCACCAACCCCATGAGTGATTTATATTTTATTCTGTCACCAGCAGCTTAAGTACTCACTAGATACAGTGCATTCAGGAAGTATTCAGGACCCATCATGTTTTTCAGTTTATGTTTCCGCCTGATGCTAAAATCATTTAAATTGTTTAATTTAAAATTAATTTGTTCCCCCATCAATCTACAATCAATACACCATAATGACTAAGCAGAAACAGATTTTTAGAAATGTTTGCAAATTTATTAAAAAGGAAAAACTAATGGATCGAAACAGTATAAAGACATTTTTGGACTTTGACTTTATTTTCCTTTGACTTGTCCAAACACTATTCTCCAGATCCGACACTGTTCATAGTTCAATGCCGTATTGAATATACTCTGGTAAACTTCTGGTAGATCCACCTACAGTGCTACATTCTTGTAGCAAAATAATGTGATGTGTTTCCATGCAGCTAACCTCTTCATCTGTCTCTTTTTGTCTGTCTAGGAACTGATATCTCAGTTGGAGAGGAGGTAGCTATCAAGTTGGAATGTGTGAAGACCAAACACCCACAGCTCCACATAGAGAGCAAAATCTACAAGATGATGCAGGGTGGAGGTATTGTATAACCCTTAACACACCATGCACACACACACACCCTGCCACTCCACTCTTTTTTTCTTGCAGCATGAATGACTGAAACCAGTGTAGTGTAACGTCGTGTATCATGTGTATGCACTCAGTTTGGCATTGGACACCAGTTTAGACTCTAATTAAAATCCATGGATGCTGAAGATCACTGTAGAGCCAGCATGCTTAACCTACTCGTGCACAGTCATGGCCGCAGAGCAGAATGGGTCAGTAGCGGGGCACTTTATTTAGCATAGCTAAATGCTACAGAGTAAGCACAACAGGCGTGTCTTTGTGCCGCGCGATGTTTCACTTGTGAACACCCGGATTGTTTTGGGGCCTCAGCTTAAAGCACACAGTAGGATTTGCCTTGTGGTGTACATGAATGTCTGTACAAAATGTTCTGGCAAATTCTTACATGTGGTCAATCTACCAACACACCGACATTGTTCAAAGCATTGCAAAAAACACCACACCGAAACACATTTCTTTGGATTTGAATGACACCAGTGTAGTGGAACTGGCACCGTGACACAAGAACTTCCCAATCAGAGTTGACTATGTCCGTTTTGTGCTCAGCTGTAAACATGCCCACAAGTTTTAAGCTTGGGAGAAGAGGGAACAAACCTGAGTCACACAGAGTTGGCGTGAACGAGGAGTTTACTGTCAAGTATTTTTAAATGTTCTGCCAGCTCAGTAGTCTGTACCACATGTTGAAAAAGACCAACAACTGCACTGCCGAGGTAGCCACTGAAACCACTGTGGCATGTTTCAGCTTAGTTAGAGTAGAGTAGTTTTCCTTCACTGGCTAATGGATACACTCTGACCTCAGTAAATCTGTTCAGTCTAGCCAAAAGTCAACTGAATTTAGTGTGTACAGTACAGGACACAGTTTTTCTCAGGGGGGGGGGGGGGGGGGGGGGGGGGGGGGGGGGGGGGGGGGGGGGGGTGGGGGGGGGGGGGGGGGGGGGTGGGTGGGTGTGTGGTGGGGGGGGGGGGGGGGGTTGTTTGGGGGTGGGTGGGGTGGGGGGGAGGGGGGGTTTTTTTGGGGTGGTGGGGGGTGGGGGGTGGTGTGGTTGGTGGGGGGGGGGGGGGGGGGGGGGGTGGTGGGGGTTGGGGGTGGGGTATACTTTGGGGTGGGTGTGATTGTGGGGTAGGGGGAGGTTGGTGGGGGTTTGGGGGGAATGTGGGAAAGAGGATGAAGGGATTAGGGGGGGATGAATGGGTAAGTTTAGTTTAATGAGGGGAAAAGGAAGGTTAGAGAGAAGGGGGGGATGGGGATGGGTTAGGGGGGGGGTGGGTATGGTGATGAAGGGGATGGTGGGGGGTAAATTTGGGGAGTGGGTAATGGGAGTTAATATGGTATGGTAAGGGTGGGGATGTATGGGGGGGTGGTGTAGGGGGGGGTTTTTTGTTTTTGTTTAGTGGTGGACCCAACCAACGGTTACAATTACCATTTACAAGAAGGCTAAGATGATGTGATGCAACTGTGACACATCTGTGACCTACCATTGGCTGATTTGAGTCCTTTTTAAGTCCTTTTTTTCACACTATGGGGTTTCAGCAGTGAGCACTAAAGAGTCACACTTAGATATTGCTCAAATGTTCTATGAGTGTCTTAAAAAAAGGATACACAAGTAAAGGATCATTCTTGTGAGCTTTTATCAGTCGGCATGTCAGTCATGAAACCGTTAATCTTTCAAAGAGTTGATCATCCAAATGATAGGAACTGAGTGATAAACATGGGTGACAACAGTACGTCAATGATTAACATGAATAAATAAAACAAATTTAACCTTTTCCCTCCTTTTTGGTTCCCTCCTTTTCCCCAGTGGGTATTCCAACGATAAAGTGGTGTGGGGCCGAGGGCGACTACAATGTGATGGTGATGGAGTTGTTGGGGCCCAGTCTGGAGGATCTGTTCAACTTCTGCTCTCGGAAATTCAGCCTCAAGACAGTCCTGCTGCTGGCTGACCAGATGGTGAGAGCCAGAGAGGAAGAGAAACAAAGGGGAAGGGGCGGCTGTAAACTGGACACACCACCACATAGTGCCTGAGTGATCCCAATGGTATCTAAAGTGTTATTTGAATCTAAATTGATTTATCCTCTCATACTCTCTCCTCTGCCCCTTAGATCAGCCGCATTGAATACATCCACTCCAAGAACTTCATCCACAGAGATGTGAAGCCAGACAATTTCCTGATGGGACTGGGGAAGAAGGGCAACCTGGTCTACATCATCGACTTCGGCCTGGCCAAGAAATACCGTGACGCCCGCACACATCAGCACATCCCCTACCGCGAGAACAAGAACCTGACTGGCACCGCCCGCTATGCCTCCATAAACACACATCTGGGCATTGGTAAGACCGCAAAATCCTGCCTCATGTTATGAATGGATTGAACCCCCTAGCTGCTGATCTGACATTGTTCTCTGTGTGTGTACAGAGCAGTCCAGGCGGGACGACTTGGAGTCACTGGGCTACGTCCTCATGTATTTCAACCTGGGCTCACTTCCCTGGCAAGGCCTCAAAGCCGCCACCAAGAGGCAGAAGTATGAACGCATCAGTGAGAAGAAAATGTCCACTCCCATTGAAGTCCTCTGCAAAGGCTACCCATGTATGTTTCACTGCTCCCTCCCATCTTTATTTGGTTCTGTGTAGGATGCAACTCTGATCATAATGTTTTATATACACTAATTTTCATATCAACAAGGAAGTCTGTGTGATTGTATCATGTTTGTTGAACAATTTTCCATAAAGCTGGAGTATAGGCCATGTGTGAGTGAACTTTCCCTTCTTCTTGGTTCTCCACAGCGGAGTTTGCCACCTACCTGAATTTCTGCCGCTCTCTGCGATTCGATGACAAGCCCGACTACTCGTACCTCCGCCAGCTCTTCAGGAACCTCTTCCACAGACAGGGCTTCTCTTACGACTATGTCTTCGACTGGAACATGCTCAAATTTGTAAGTTCTGTTGTCACGTTGAGGGGATTTGCTTCATTCTCTGTCATCTCCAAAGTCAGCCCCTGCTCCCGCAGTCAGTACAGTTGATGGGGTACATTCTGAAGTAGGCAAAGGGACTATATGAAAATTGAATGTTGTGATTATCCTGGCCAAAATAATTGCGATTCATGATATTATCCTAATTATCATCAAGTATGTTTGGCACAAACACAGACTGGAATCACTGTACCTTACATTTAAACTAGACAAAAACAAATGGCCTGTTTGTATTGCCTCACATATGATACACATCTTTTTCAGTGAACAAATTTTAAAAAAAAATCAAGACAGCATTATAAGACTGTATGTTATTGAGCTGGACAGTCTTTTCTATCTCTCTCTTGTGAGGCGATAAGATTATCGCTATCCAAGATAAAATCTTATATTTTCCCATCGTTATTCGGAAACCTTTATCAGTGCAGACTGTCATTTACAAACTCACATTCTTTTGAGGTTGAACTTGACTCCAGTCAAAATTACCAAGAGCTGGAGGACTCATACTTAACAACTGGAACAACAGGATTCTTGTGTGACAAAATAATCTCAACTCAAAGGTCTACTTACTAGCTTTTTCTGAGCATGAGGTGCGGTCAACAAATACAGTACTGCTTACTTGCTATCACTATAAGAGCTATACATTTCACAAGATCTGCACGTACAAGCACACTACACCTTTTGTACAAGGTTGACTGCCCTATTACAAACACAAATGTTTTATTTTAAAAAAGTTTTATTACAAATGCTATGCATCCCAAAATGACCATTTGGCTGTTTTCTGTGGGCCTTCACGTCTCCAAAAACATGAAACAATTTTCTTGCACACATTATTTTTAAAATCAACCCAAATATCTAAACTCTAAATTAACCCTCTCTGGATGGATTTGCCAGAGAAAAAAATAACAATTGTGTGTCTGTGTGTCTGCTTGTCAGGGTGCCAACAGGGCCGTGGAGGATGCAGAGAGGGAGCGTCGGGAGCGGGAGGAGAGGCTGAGACACAGCAGGAACCCAGGGGCCAGGGGCATGGCCTCAGCCTCAGGAAGAGCCAGGGCAGCTCAGGACGTGGCAGCCCCCTCACCACTCAACCCCGCTGCACACACAGGTCAGCACACACTCACACACACACTTCTAAAATGAATAGAAAAGCTGAAATCAACCAGTTGGAAGGTCGTACGTTTTCTGAAGGTGCTGGCATTGATTTCGGCTTATGATTCTCTCAGTTTTACCATCCATTGACTTCATCATTTGACTTCTTGTACCTTTCCATCTTTCAGGTTTAGAGAAGGAGAGGAAGGTGAGCATGCGTCTTCATCGTGGGGCACCTGTCAACATCTCCTCCTCAGACCTGACAGGGCGCCAGGATACGTCTCGCATGTCCACCTCACAGGTAACACACGCACAAAGACACAAACTGTGTTGATATTATGTAATGTCTAGGGGAGTAACAATTCACAGATATGAGTCAGAAATAAGTCTAAAGTTTAAGATACGACTACACTGATACATTGACTTCTGGATTCAATATAAATGTACTCGAGCCGGTCGATGGCCTGATTTTAAAACTTTTGAATCAGTTGAGTGAAGCTGCTATGCTGCTGCTTCCTCACAGCGTCTTCCAACTGTCTTAAAAGTTCAAAGGTCAGTGCTTGATACGCCACAAAAATGGTTAATTGGGCATTGCCTGCCAGGAAAGAACAAAGCAACATGTTCAACAACGGCAACATGATTTACCGTCAAATCTAAAATCAAAAGTTTGGAAGAGATTTGGATTTTATAAGGACAGAAAGTTGGTTAAAAAGCAGGTTGGTTGTAAGCTCTGTAGAACAGTGTGTAAGTAAAGTAGCAGCACAACAAATTACTGTTCACCTGTTGAGACGACATGGTGAAACCTATACTAACAACAAGGAAGCTAGTAAAGCACTATCAAGAACACGACAAGACAAAGACACAGGGATAAACACATTTTCCAGTCACAATTTAGCCACAGTGGGCGAGGTCTTTGGTCATCACGGCATCTATAGCCCGTTTTATTGCTAAGGACTTACGACCTGTCTGCTTTTGAACGTGCTGCTGTCATTAGCTGTATTCTGTGACTGCTGGTAGTGCTACACAATGTTAACTGTTGACTGTCTACTGACAGTTCATGCACAGTGCACACTGTTAAATTAATCCAACTTTTGAGTTGGTTATCAGTAGTAAACATTTGTCTGATTGTTAATCATAGGTGTGATTCCATACACTGATTGTTACTAGGAAGCAGAGGATACAGACAGGCAGGGACATCCAGTTCCAAATCCAGAGACCCTGCTCATGGAGGTCCAGACAACAGGATAGTTGTTTCTCAGATCCTGAATAAGAAACAGGTGTGTTTTTATACACTGAGGTGTATGCAGATAAACAGACATAATAGTGAGAAAAATATGTAGGATTCCCCGGTCGTCGTCTAATGCAATATCTATTTGAAGGTAAGCAATGCCACTTTTACGAAATTGTCTCCCCTAATTTTTTGATAGCAATTAATGAAACAAAGAATTGGATTGGATTGTATCGTAGTGAAACTGGATCGAATCATATCAAATCAAATCTTTCGATAATAAAAGAAACATCCCTGAATCGTATCATAGCCCATATACATACATACATACATACATACATACATACATACTAAATACATAGTAAATGCATATCAGATCAAGGGAGAGATGCACACCCCTAGTAAGTCCTCAATTAAGTCTGATGTACCAAACTACGTATGAGTTGTAGGGCGGGAGAAGGTGTACAGTAGTTGAAAAAAAACAAAGGGAGGACTTTGCATTTTAAATACCATGAAATATATTATCCAATCAATTGCCAAAAAAACCCCATACATCATAAGAAAAGACACATTGTGCTGCAGTACATGCAGTTCTGCTTCAGGACAAAGCACTCCCCTTTTCCAAATGTTAGTTTGTTCCCTTTTTGCATTTAACATGGAAAATGAATCACTGACATGAATCAACCAATTAACAGCTATAGCTTTGTAACAGCGAGCTTAGTGAGACAGAGTAATGAGAACAGTTGAGATATGAGGGTGAGTCAGCATTTGTCTTCTTTTGGATGTAGTTTAAGAGTTCTCCTACCATCCTGCTGGTAGTGTGGGTCTGAGCAGAGCAGCTGAGCTCCTCCCAGCAGCTCTATAGACTTCATGTCCTTTGTTCTTTTCTTTAGAAAAGACCTAGTGCTCCCCCAAGAGGCCAAAGTGTAAAATGATTGTTTACTGCAACCAACAGCAGAATGGATTTAATTTCCCTGTGCTGATGTGGAATTTAAATCCCAGCCCTTTTAATTCCTTTTTACTGAGCAGTGTTTGTGGTGTTTTGTGTTGTGTAAAAGACCTGATTAAAAGGCCCAACCTACTGAGACAATATTTATTTTCTGTTTTGGCAGAACTGAAGAACAGAATCTGCCAAATGGAGTGCTTTCAACTCAGTTTTAATAAGGATGATATTTTCAAATGAAACCTCCCAGTTTAAAGACTGTTTAACTCTGAATCATTTTGAAGATTTTGATGCCTTAATAAAAGACTTTTGGTTCCATTATTTTCTTTAATGATTTGAAGGCATTTTTGCCTTTTTAATAGCTCAACATTATAGTAAAACAGGAAACCCAGTAAAATACTTGCCTGAACACGCCCTTCACATATGTGATGTACGCACTCAAACCCAGGCTCAGTCCTGTGCCTGCAGTTACATAACATGACTTCATGGGTGTGGCGTTCAAACCAAAATCATGTATTTTTCCACAGTCTGTACTTGAGTCTCAAGTCCAAGTCATGTGACCCGAGTCCACACCCCTGGTTGATATTGTAAGAGACTGACGGTGCAAATCATTTAACTCAAAGCAGCAGAGTTAAAGGGGAATTCTGTATTTTTAAGTTTTCCATGTTGTGTAAATGATTTACATTTAGTGAGGCTAATAGATCACCTCAGCTGACAGCCAAGGCCTTTTGAGCAACTCTGACTATCAAAGTTGCGTCTACTTATAGTGCTTGTTTTGACCGCTGACAGGCTGAGGTTGTTATTCTGTGTCAGACTAGGTTTGAGAAAAGATTGGTAGAGACATTTTTCTTGACTAATAAGATCATTTTTTCTACCGGAAACACAAGTCTCATTCAAAGAAAAGCTGCTCTGAAATCTTGTGAGTTGAGGAGTTGTAGTCATCGCCTCATCTAGGTTGTCAACATCAGTTCAATGAGGGATGCACCGATCCACATTTTTTCACTTCCGATCCGATTCTGATACCTGAATTTGGATATCTGCTGATACCGATTCTATTCCGATACCAGAGCTCTGTTTGCTTTAATATTAATAATATCATTATTGTTGATTTTATATGAGGCTGAAATAAACTCCTCTCTACAGGCAAGTATGACTTTGGGCAGACATCTGAAGTCCAAATGTCTGTAGTGAAGCTCAGGGCTGGAACTTCTTTTAACTTCTCATCTCTTAACATGGCTCATAGATTGGAAATCTCCGCAGGTTGGATCGGAAATTTCTGATCCGTGAATTACGTTGTATTGGACCTGATACCGATACTAGATCGGATCAGCCCCATCCTTAAATTCAATATTCAGTTATGACTTTGGAAATGCATTTTTGCTGGTAGTTCCTCCATGTAAACTTCAAACTCCTCTCTCTGTCATCTTCCTGCAACAAATCACCGCTTACAAGATTTCAGAGTTTCTCTTCTTCTTGAACGATACTTGTTTCAAACAGAAAGGATCTTGTTATTTAAGGTTTTTCTGTATGAATTGTTTCTTCGATGATATCAGACACAGCCTCAGCCTGTCAGTGGTTAAAACGAGCACTTTCAGTGGACACAACTTTATTCTGGAATATGTTGCAGCCATTGCAGCCGTGACCTGGCTGCCAGCCTGGACGGTGCACTGTGAATCATTTTCGCACCAAAAGCATTTACTGTAAATATTTTATCTTAAATATTTCCCCTTATTGTTCAGTTATGTGCTCTTTGCTGTTAGATGCTATAGATGATGTTAATGATGTCATCTTCTTTTTTTTTTTTCTTTCTTGGATAACCTGCAGGCTCTGTCCCGGGTCACACCTAGCGGCCTCCAGTCTGCAGCACCACGGTGAAACTCTACCATCCACCTGTGCACCATGGAGGCCTCAACATGCACCACCTGCAACATATACACACACGCACACACACACACACATGCATGCACAAACACACACACACACACATACGACTCTTAATTGACATAGAGGACTACCAACCATTGCACAAGAGTCTGGCTGCACTCTTGTTCACTCTACAGAGGAAGAAGTGCACCACCAAGAGTGTGTGTGTTTGTGTGTGAGAGAGATGGCAGGTGGAGTAAAGTCTGGTTGTCTTCACCACCTTGGCAAAGTAGCAGCCTCAGCCTCCCTTTTTGTCACATGGAAGATGTGGAAACACTCCCTTCCTCCTCCTTACTGTTGATGAAGCCATGGATTCACTTTTCTCTGGCATATTTTTTTTTTGTAATTAACTTTGATTTTACTTTTTGTTCTTTTAGCATTAAAACATCTATTACACCAGCTCCACTGGTCAGACTTCTCAAGGGTTTGGAAATAGAGAATGACAAGTCTGTTAGCTGTTGAAAGTAGTGTGCGGGACTTTTTTAATTATGGAAGCAGGAAGACACGTGATCCATCTTGGCAGTGTGAAAGGACAGTGCCTAAACTCTGTTTTGTGTCCTGAGAGGGTCCTTAAATCCCTTTTTGTAGGTGTTTTAGGTTAAATGTAAAATAGGTAGGGGGATTACCCCCTTGTTTTAAACATGGGACAAGGGGTTTTGATGTTCTGTTTTTAAAGGTGATCCCATAGTATGAGTTTGGGTTCCCTTTCTTTTTTTCATTTCTATTGGTCCTCCTCAGGTGCGTTGGAACCAGGACGTACATCCAAAAACATGCAGCACATTCTCTTTCTGTCTTCAGGTTGTGACTGCAGTGTGCTGCTTGGGAAAGCTGTGAATGAAACAGGAGGTCGATCTGTCCACATTGAATGGATGAGTTGTTGTTTTTTTTTTTTTTAACCCAGTGCATAGTGATGTGGTTTTGTGTGTGTGTTTGTGTGGCTCTGTCGTAGGCTTATGCAGGCTCAAATGGGTGGGGACGAACATTGTTTAGGTTTTTATCTCCTTTGTCTCCTAAACCTCACTCCAGACCATTTAAGCGTCTGCTTCCATTTTGGGCCAACATGCAGTTTGCTTTTTTTCAAGCATACCTTTGGCCATTTTCTATTTAGACCTTAAATGCTCCTTTTCTGTCGTACACTTGTAACTGGCCTGTCAGGATGTGCCACTCCAGCACTATCCCAGTAGACGACACAATGAGAATCAACCTTACAGGTGCTTAAGTAATGTCCTTTCCAATGTAATGAAACCACTCAGAGTTGAGTTTTACCCCCAAGTACATCGCACTACCTGACAGTTATAGTTAGCCAGCCTGTTGCAAACAAGAAACTAAGTCCATGACAGTTAAACTCTACAATGGAGGCTTAATAATGGTTATTTTTGTCCATTTACAGGAATATATTTCAGCAATGCATCCTAGTTAGCAAGACAAACGGTACAGTACACTGTTACTTACTTACCATTTTTAGTCCATTGTAGTTCATTAAATACTGAGAATGCGCCATGACACAACTTTTTGCTACATGATTGTTAACAATTAAACTATGAACTTTAGTAAAGCCAGTCAGTTTAGATGAGATGTCTTGGATGTCTGAAACTCAAATGCATATTATCTTTAAACCAAATTTACACATTGTAGAACTGGGTGATGTTCACAGTGTGATATGCCGATGGATGATGACAGTAGCACTGTTTACAGGCCCAATCCTAATCAGTTGAGGAGATTACTACTAAGCTTGTCAGAGTAGTTGTAGACCATCTTCTGTTGCTTGGGAAAATCTTAACGAAAATGTTTTGATTCGCATCATCAGAAATGTAGGATCCAGTGTTTCTGGAGCCCCCTTCTGAAAACAGGATCCAACCTAAGCCTCTGTTGCCTCCATTTTGACCATTGATTTTTGACATTTTAAACAACAGGACATCCAAACATCATCAGACTAACCAGTTTAGGACATCACCATCAGATATTCAGGTGAGCGTTCTGAGAGTCCAGATAGAAAATGGACCGGTGTGCTTTAACATCAGGATTAATGCAAGTGAGGAGGTTTTGGAGAGCTCTGGACGGAGTGTATTCCTAAGACACAAGATCGCATCTGAGTCCCAACAGGACGCTACTGGTGCTGCTCTCACGTGGCTTTCGGTGACTTTTGACCTTCCATCAAGAGGAGACTGTGTCTGAGCAGTCGGCCGAGCTGACTGGTGAATCCTGCAGATTTTGAACTAGAAAATTCTTTGTGGTAGACTGGTTACGAGGTATTGTAGGCCATATTCTGTAGATAAAGAGGGTAGGGGTTGTAGTGGTAATTTGTACATGTCTGTTCTGTTGTTGTGTATAGGATGTGCCTACTCTGTCTGCCACATGCGCAGGAGCCGCTGTACGGTTTCAGGTGATGACAGTGTATGAAGGGACTGGGAATGCCTCACTTCATTAGACTTCCTGCTAAAACAGTTTTTTTTTTTATTATTAAATAAACTTCACCTGTGGGCTTGAAAAATACAAAAAAAAGTGATGGATTAACTTGTTTGTCTCACTGATGATGGCTATGATAAATGCAAGTACACTTTACATGGGAGAATAGTTTCAGTGTGACACGTCTGCTTCTCTCAGTTATTTCTTGTTTTGTCACCTCTTGTCAGGTTTGGCTTTTAACTGCAGTGGAGATGCTTGCTCATGTCCCACAATGCATCTCTTACTGTGGATTCATGGGAAGTCTGTCTTTTCCACTCCTACCTTAAGACTATTGCTCCTCATTTGTAATGCCACTGTATTTGTGTATTTTAAAATTGTGTAAATAAATTAATAAGTACTTGTATCTGTTGTGTTTTTTGTTGACTGGATGAGCTGAAATAACTGAGATATTGTTAATTTGAATTAGCATATTATGTTCTTGAGATTTGCTAGAAATCATCCTGTGGGGACCATGAATATCCATGCCTGAACTGATAATACCATTCTTTGGACCTGGACCTGTGTACACACTGTTGTACTAGTAAAAGTAAATGTTACATACATTTACAATGCGTCCCTTGGGCTTTGCAGCAGCAATCTGTAAAGTAATTATGAACTGAAGTTATCATACATGTTAGTAAAAGTACAATATTTTCCTCCAAAAGGTATTGAAGTGGAATAATAAAGTAGCAGAAAATGGGAATTCTCAGGTTCAAATGCCTTAATTTTACTTATGTACAGTACTTGAATAAATGTATCATATTGTCATTGTTATGCTCAGAGTTAAGAAGGAAGGGGTAAAAAAAACAAAAACAAATCCAAAGGCAGTTCATTGAACATTAGTTTTAATTTGTCGTGTACTAGTCAAAAGTTGGCTGTCCTTTTCTTGTAGAGCTAATTAGCAACAGTTTGTTTGCTAACAAGCTTTATTAAAATTACAATAAACATTTAACTGGTTACAAAACAGCCTCAATTTAACACTGGTGCCTCTGAATAACCTTCAGAAAAGACAAGTCAATCTAAATCTCTCTTACTGGGCAAATTGTGACATATCCAGGCTGGCTAAGTCATAACATTTAAACTATTTTAAATTGTAGAGTTTCTGATGCACAAAATTGATGTATGAGCTGCTAGAGCATAGTGCATATGCAGCTATTTGCTAACATATTCACCATATCAACTTATACTATTATAATAGATTATTATGTTTTAGTGTTGTGTTTTAAATGTAATGTTCTGCTGCCACACAAGTTAACAAACAATAAGAATTTAATGCAGATGAAGGTGTCAGTGCTATGATGTAATGTCATATGGTCTCAGCTATGGAAAGCAGTCCTTCAGTGATTAAAGGATTAAGTTATTTGATGTTCTCTATTTTGATTTTTTTTTTTTTACATTTTGTTTTGGTATGTATTCAAAATCAAGGCCTTGGCTAACACACATTTGATATTTAATAGCAACCACACAATACAATCTAGTTTTGGGATGGCTAGTGCTGGAATAAAACTGCTCATTACAGACATAATGACATAGTCTGGCCACTGGGTGGTGCTGTGGGACAACCGGAGCACGTGCAGGCTGTCAGGACAGTTACACAACAGGTCATCCTGCTCCTCCCTGCAGTGCGTGCAGCCACAAATGATCCCAGGATAAGAATAACATTCACAGTGAAAACTAACAAGTCAATTAGAGAAAGGATAAAAAGCAAATTGGGACAAAAAGAGTTGATCTTATCATGAAAATCCTTGGGTGTGTTTTAATGCAGTCAAATATGAGGAGCCATTTATACACAAGGCATCTAGAGTACTTTTCCACAGGGAAATGCTTGTGAAAGAGGCTGTCAGGGTCAGCAGAGGGTATAAGTGGGCTACAAAACATGCACTAGCACACATGCTCCCTGCCCAGTGCCCAGGAGGAGTGTGAGTGTCAGCAAACCCAATCTGTTCCCTGCAGCGGCAGCACACCAGTTTATTTATTCCATCATTAGTAACACTGTCAGTCAGTGCATCACAGGAGAGAGCAGCACACCCCCAGGTGCCTCCACGCAGCTTCTGGTCAATCCCAAAACACTGCAAGAGCGTCACAGTGCACACACTGGATGAAGTGAGATGTCTGCACAGACCCCAAAGGATACCAAAAGACAACACCCACCTTGCTGCCATACCACCAGACCTTCTTTCTCCAGGCTGAGACATCTTAACTCATCAACACTCCACTGTCATTTCAAAAAATCCTTTCTGTAGCACAAAGAGGCTTTTGTTCTACAACCCTGATTGAACCTTTAACACTTAAATTTAATTACAGGAAGATACAAAGTTAGGGTTAAGTTACTGATTCCTCTTTATACACCGGGTTGCATAACCAAATGAATATTTGTAAACTCCTTACATAATAACGTATATACAGTTATTAATATAGAGATGTTCATTAACACGTACTGCCTCTTTTGACTCTGCGTCAGGGTGAATGTAAACAGCAGCAACTAGATGGTGATGATACTGTGGTCAGCATCTTCATATCAAAAGTTCAAAATCAAGTAAACACTGTCCATCACTTCTGACTGTGTGCCTGCACCAAGCATCAATATTATAAACACAAAATCCAACTCTCTTCATCTGGCTGTAGTCCTGCTCTCAGTCCGCCTGTCAAGTGCAACAGCTTGATCCAAGATGTTGCAGTCTGGACAGGTCTCTGTGGACACAACAGTCTCTGGTATCACCTTGTTTGTCCATTTCCTTTTCCTTTGAACAGACATTAACTAGCAGCATCCTTAAACCACACTGGATTAGCATGGCTCTTACTCCAAGTGTCTTCCTCCACGGGGCGGTCCACACGGTCAGGTTGGGTGGTCAAAGGCTGCTGTGAGCTGTAATGGTCTCAAAGTCTGCTGCTCCTAATCCAGAACACATGCTTTCTTCTCCAGTGATGATGACAGTATTTCTGCAACGGGCAGTACGTGTTTCGGTAACAAAGCTGAAAACAATGATGGGAAAGACGACACAGATGTAGTATGATCTGAGGCTGCTGCACCATGTGCTACCGTGGCCACAGCAACGGAAACACAACCAATTGTAGGGACTCTTTTTAAAAACCTGCCTGTTTAAAGTCTCTCAAGTTTCTGACAGTACAAAACTAAGTTTGTGGGAGAACCACTGATCATGAACATTTTTTTAGTTTAAATATTCAAAAGCTAAATAAAATGAACAACAGAATATTAAGAAATAACAGCAGAGTGCTCCGAGCTCCCAGTTTGGGCAAAGTATATACAGTATCTATGACAGGAACGCAGGCTTACTGAGCTAGTTAGCTAACGGTTAGTGGGGACTCTGGTGATATGCCGCCCACTATTTGTTTGGAGTATGAATTCAGTGCGCAGCCAGTTTCTTACATATAAAGCAACAAACTATAAATTCCTGGAGAAGATGCTTTAGGTTGGCAGCTTGGATCAGATGCCAACCTAAAGCATCGGTATCTGATGATCAGGTGAGACACAACAACCAACTTTCTCTCACCAGCAGTGTACAGCTTGTTGCTTTAAGGTAAAACAACAAACAAACAAAACACAAGTGCTATTTACTGTATTTGAAGATGTTTTTTTATGATATGCATTGAAAATGTTAGAGCTTTTACACTTCCTACAGAGCAGTTTGGATCTTCAGCCTTATTACTACAGCCCACAGTTATGAGCTAATTGATGACACTGATAGAAGAGATAAAAGATGGTGCCAACCGGTCCTGGTCTCCCCAACACTGTTAATAAAACAAGAGGCCAGAAATAGCAGAGTGGGCGGTGTTCTCATTGGTCACCGCTGAGTGAGGACGGTGACATGGAGGCGTTAGGACCCGGCCAGCAGGATGAGGGCTGTCCCCCTGCTGTCGGGCTGCTGGCAGACGTGCGGAGAGAAACGCGGCTCCGGTGCTGAGGAGAGAGGCTGGAGGAGGGACGGCTCAGCAGCATCACCCGGTAAGACACTCAACAGTTTGTCACGACCTGTATTCTGACATCCCGAGCGATCCCATCACACCTCACCTCTTGTCTACTAAAATAATTCAGTGTGTGGCCGGTCTGTCACTGCCACATGGATATTAATAGGATGTTAATTTGTATAACCTGAATGTCCGTTACATGGTGTGATTTGTCATTTATGGTGCTCGGTGTCCCACGTGATGCCAGCCGCCCATGTCGTGACATCTCGTGACGTGGGGAGCTCGTGCAGGTTAGCTTGTGTTGGCTCGTCTGATGTAAGTGGCGTGTTGTGTGGAGTGACGTTACTTCAGCTCGAGCAAGTCAGAAACCTTTTACTATGACGTCACATCCATCAATGTTAATCTCTCTTCTCAGGGTAAAATGCTGGATCAAGTTTAATAAACATGTTCATACCATAGATGTGGTGTAAGGGAACTTGCGACATATTTCTGATTATTAAGATCATTTTCTTAAAGGAACAGTTCACCCAAAAAGCCTCCATGCTGATGGACCGTCAGGTGAACTTTGCGAGTCCTCAAAACATTTCTGGAGCTTCACAGAAAAACGGCGTTGCATTGTTCGCTGAAATAACTGAAGTAGCTGTGAACTTGTTTTACAACAGAAAAACCTCAAATAAGTAAAGACATTTAAACTAAAACAGCTTCAGGTCAAGTGAGCATACTATGTAATTACAAGCTCACGTGATGCACACTGGGCCCACATATACTTTTTCCCATATATTGATTTAATAATCCATTCAGTCCAATAACTTTGTGTAGTGTAGAAGGGCAGCACCATTAAATTGTTTGTTCCCATTCAAGTTAGTGGAGGGTGAGAGCAGAAGTTAGTCGCTGGGCCACTGACAGTCTGTAGTGGCCACGCTCTACGAGCCTCAGTGTGGAAGCTATGCTGAAGATCCAGGTCATTTTACACACAGGAAGTCAAACTTATGGCTTCATGCACCACTGAGCAGCTTTCATAGGAATGAAGGGTACTCCGCCCACAATGCTGTGTCCAGATTTCCCTTATTGCACCCATGGGCTGGGATTATCCAGGTCTCTGGAAGCCCAAGAGGTTATTTACATCCTCGACGTGTGGTCAAGCTGTGCACTGCTGTTTTTAGCCTAGCAACTCCAGTGAAGATTTAATCTTTAAGTATGTAAATGATATATTTTCAAATCAATTTGAGATCTCTGGGTTTTTGCTCGATTTTAGTGAGACTTTGCATGTGAATAAATAAATACATAAAGAAGGAAATCCAGTTTCTTACATGTTTTGCTGTTATCTTCCCGGTGTATAGGTCACATTGGTGTAAACATCTCAATAAACTTTGACAGCGTTCCATTGAAGAAAATGCCACAATAAAACCCCAAATTGTAATATTTCTTTATTTTTAAAAAAGTGCCTTATATGACAGAGAAATCCTTAATAAAGGCAGATTTTCTTCCCTGGTCTCACTCAAGCTCTAAAGAAGCACTCTTAATTTTTGTCAATGCACCCAATCATGTCCCCTAACTTCCAGGTCACTGTTATGTTGGTGTTGTGAAATTCAATGTGAATTATTTTTTAAGATGTCATCATTGTGCTGGAGGGCATTTTAACTGAATCAGTCAGTTTGATTTTCAGCACGGGTGCAACATCAAGACTTTAATATTCAAGTGGACACGGAGCACATATTCATGAAAGCAGATATTACAGTCCAACAATATTCCCAGCAGTGAATTCAGTATATGTTTCAGAGCTGTGCATGACAGTGTAATAAAGCCGCATATTTCCCTGGAGACTGTCTGAAACACCAGCTCTGGTGGTCAATAGTGTTTTTTTTAGGTGGGTACCATCACATTCCCTTCTGTGTGAGCCTCGAAATGATCATGTTACCAGGAGACACTGGATTGCTAGCTGTTCTGGCCTGAGCCCAGCCTGTATTTTTACCCACTCAGCTCGTTCCTTCAGCTCTTCAACAGGTTGTAAATTAGCGGATGGAGCCACTAGCCGTTTCCTCACTGTCCAAACAGTAGCTGATTGTCTTTACTGCTTTGATTTGTAGAAATCTACAGAGAGGGAGAGAAGTGTCTCCTGGGACTTTTAAGATGTTAACTAATGCATCTTGGCCACATTCCTTTTCAGGCATTGCACACATATACACACACACCTACACAGTTCACACATGAATGTAGGGTTGTAGTTGGCTGAAGAATAATGTGTGGCCACGGTAGTTAAAGTAATGTCTGGCTCCACAGTCCCAGTCGGAAATAAATCAAACACCGTATTAGTAAGTTACACTTGCTGGTCACTGCTGGCTTGTAAATACTTCACTGGTTGGAATAGAGGAGGGAAAATACTAAAATCAGCTGCTAAGGACCGAGTGTTTGAATTAGATAATATCTCAATGTGACCATTTTCATGAATTATTTCTTAATAGTTTTTGTGGGGAGTTTACAGTTTACTTGAGTTTACAATGCGAGTCCGCGTGTTAGGATGACCACACAAGAGACACGTGACAGTGAACGTGCTGATTTTCAGCTTTAACTGAAGGATGCTTACAAGTGCATGACATGAACCGCTTAGTAATTATGGCGCTTTTTACAAATACTCTGCTAATTGTATGAGAACATCGATGTAAAAAATCAAACAAGCCAGAATGAAGACGCCATACTGGATAACTGGTCTCAAATACTCGTCGGTCGATGTCTGCCGGAATTCTTCAGCCCACAGCCGCTGACGCTGTGAGAGGCGTGCGCTGCAGTCATCTTCACTTCCTGCTTGATTCACTGAGGGTGGGGTGAGGAACGGTATCTTTAGCCATAAAACATGATTGGTTACACTGAAGTCAGGTGTCAGACTGAGCATCCTACTGTGGAGCTTTGAAAACACCTTGGCTGGCTCATCTGTTTAGTATCATTATCCCACGGCATTGTACTGAAACAGTTACAGTTGAGTGAGAGGTTAAAATAGTGAGTGCATGACACTCACTATTTTAACTTTTCACTCGCTTTCACAACTGTAACTGTGATGTCGTGATTCTAGTAACTAACTAATAAAACTGAGGTTGTAGCTAGGAAGTAAAACATTATACTGCTGCTCTGACAGATTATTTACTGTAAAACTGTTTGATTTTACATTTTTCATACTAGAAAGAGATAGCTCTACTCTGCAAAAGACGAACAATGCTTCTTTATTTTCTTGTCTTGTATTATGAATCAGGATGCTGACCTTATGATTGGGACATGTTATCTTTAGTCTCAATCTTAGTTATCTATGGCCTGTAAGGTAGTCCAACAGAACAGCTCCGGCCTCTGAAGGTGGCCGCTGACTGATACCTGATCTCCGTCTCACTCCTCTCCCACTTCACGCTTCTCATGTCCCTGCCTGAGCCCACCGTGTCTCTGCCCATTCTGGCGCCGGTTAGCCCCAGCATAGAGATCTGAAGTCACGGCCCTTCCGATGGCCCACCATGTGAACTTATTTCAGAAAAAAAATGGGGAGAGACAAATAAATGTTGTGATCATCTTTAAATTGTGCCAAGATTCACACATATTATGTTTTTGAATTAAAAAGGTAATTTTCCAAGTCAAGAAAGTCGCTGTTTGTCGCAACTAAAGTAAAATCTCATGTAGTTTTGTGTCAAAGCGCTCAGTGAACTACATCGTCTCACTCAACACACATCACCAACACCAACATGGCCATCACAGCAGCCCAGAAAAGGTATTAAAAAAGATGAAAACCACAATAAATTTGGTCATATTGACAACTTGCCACAGTTATGTGAAAGGAGAGATGGTCAGTTCTGTGAGCAGCTCTACAATTATTAAGTCACAGGTTTGGCGAGTGTTCAATGAGGCAACGTCACTAACGTCACTATTGGCTGTAATCTTTATCTCCTCTAGCAGTCCAATGCTCCTGTGCTAGCAATTATAACAACACCAACACTGCTCAAGTGCTCCTAGCTTCCATTCCGGCCAAACTCAGCAGTTAATAGGACTGCTAGCTACGCAGCTAACTGAGCCAACGAGCTAATGGCAGTTTCAGGTAGCAGCTGTTGGTGGTTACTCTGGTGATATGATGCCCCCTATTCATTTGACAGATGGTGTGACAGGTGGTTTTAAAACACAAGGGTTTGAAAACAAATCTATTTTTGAGTCCTTTGCCCAACATTCACAGAAAAATAACAAAATAAAGCAATATCTTATAAAATGGAGTGTCGATGATGAGTTCAGCAGTCTCAACAGTCTGGGCAAAGAAGCTGCTCTGTGGTCTGGTGGTATGACAGCTTCTACTTCTACTTCTGTATGTTTTTGTCAGATGGCAGCAGGTGAACAGACTGGGGCTGGGGTGGATGTTGGTACATATTGCACTTTCAAGGGGCTAAAAAAGTGTCAAATGCTGTTCAGCTCTATTGGAGCTGAAGCTTTAAGAGTTTCTGTCAGTTCAACATGATTATAATTATATCACAGTTAATCTAAAAATGTTATTTACTACATTAAACATGGGAGCGGTCTAATTTCTGGTGGCCTTTATTATTGATGCATCATTAGATTAGATGTGCAGTGAAATTTGATCCAACGGCTTATTGTCATTTTCATTTTTCCACCAGCTTCTCTGTCTGCCCCTTTTCAAAAACAGCCCCAGAGCATCATGGGAGGTGTGGCATTGGACGTGGGTGCAGGAGGGGTGAAGGCTCCAGATGGAGGGTGGGGCTGGGCGGTGCTTGCAGGCTGTTTTGTCATCACTGGCTTCTCCTACGCATTCCCTAAAGCAGTCAGTGTCTTTTTCAAAGAGCTGATCAGGGAGTTCGGGGTGGGATACAGCGACACTGCCTGGATCTCCTCTATACTGCTGGCCATGCTCTACGGCACAGGTAGGCTGCAGATTGTACAGTACATACAGTGTAACACACATACAGCCGGTTGAAACAAGAAACAGCTGGATGTTTTAATGCAGCCTTGCATAATTACTATCTTCATGTATAGACTGTGAACAACATCAACAAGACGGTGATTATATTATGGTCTGCATCTTCATATCTAAAGTTAAACAAATGTCCAGTTTGTATATCAGAATATGTTACTCTGAACAACATGAATCTCTTTCTACTGGCTGCATTCATTCACTTCTCTAATTTTAAACTTTAAACTACTGTAACAAGTGATAAGTGAAACACTTGCGCTCCAGTGGCGTCTGTCTGACATGAAGTCTGTGCTCTGTGCCACTTGCTCACCACTTGAAGTTGAAGATTGATTGATGTTAGACGGCTCATCTTATTGGTTGAAATCAGTTGGTTGATGCTTACGTGAGCACATGTAACATTTTTGTTTTAGAGGAAGAAGCTTAAGCCCTGATTGAGCAGTTATGGCTGGTTTAAATGTAGAGTGATACAAAACTGTTGGGCCTTTGTGGAGGTATGCTCTCTACTGAGTGCCATTCTAGTTCTCTGAAGGAAATTTTAACATGGTTAAAGAAACAACAGTGATCCGCAAAAACGCTTGTTTGCTACCTGACCACAAGTCAGTTGAAAAGATATCAACTTCATCGTTCCAGCTTGTGTGCATCCTCCAGGCCACTCAGACACACTGCCTGACTCAGTGCGTCACTTTTTCTCCAGGTCCTCTGTGCAGTGTGCTGGTTAACCGCTTCGGATGTCGTCCAGTGATGATGGTAGGCGGCCTCTTTGCCTCTCTGGGAATGATCCTGGCCTCCTTCTCCACCAGCATCATCCAAATCTACCTCTCTGCTGGAGTTGTTACAGGTCTGACTTAGAGGTCTGCTCAGAGTTTCCCACCTTTCAGTAGATTATTGTAGAGATGGTAAACTTTGGGTGACCTTACAAATACCTATGTGCAACAAAATAGATCTGGTGTTTGATGGCTGAATGTATGCTTACATAAAGAAAGTATAAGAATGTAAGCAACTCTGTTTCCCTATACTGCAGGTTTGGGGTTAGCCCTGAACTTCCAACCATCTCTAATTATGCTCAACCGCTACTTCAGTGAGAAGCGTCCTCTGGCCAATGGGCTATCAGCAGCAGGAAGCCCTGTGGCCCTGTGCTGCCTCTCACCACTGGGCCAGGTCCTCCAGTACCAGTATGGATGGAGGGGGGGCTTCCTGATCTTGGGCGGCATTCTACTCAACTGTTGTGTGTGTGCGGCCCTCATGAAACCTCTGGTGGCCCCCAAGACACATAAGGCTGCGGACCTGGAGCAGGACAAAGAGGAAGGAACAGAGGAGGCAGAGACGAAGAAGAAGCCCAAAGCCAAACTATTGGACTTCTCTGTTTTTAAAGACTGTGGGTTTCTCATCTACACAGTGGCGGCGTCCATCATGGTCCTGGGGCTGTTTGTGCCTCCTGTGTTTGTTGTGAGCTACGCTAAGGAGCTTGGGAATGAGGACACCAAATCAGCTCTGCTGCTCTCTATCCTGGGCTTCATTGACATTTTTGCACGGCCCACGTGCGGTGTGATCGCCGGACTGAAATGGGTGCGGCCTCGTTGTGTCTACCTCTTCAGCTTTGCTTTGATCTTTAATGGAACCACTGACCTCATCGGATCACAAGTGAGTCATTGCTTGCACATTAGGAACTTTGGATGAAAAGTGTAGTCTCCAGATGTAAAACCTTGGTTTCGCTCTTCCTTTCCAATTAATTCCATGCTTGTTCCCAGGCCAAGGACTATGCATCGCTAGTGGTCTTCTGCATCTTCTTTGGTATCTCCTATGGTATGGTGGGTGCGCTGCAGTTCGAGGTTCTCATGACAATAGTTGGTACTGAGAAGTTCTCCAGTGCCATTGGCCTGGTCCTGCTCATGGAGGCCATTTGTGTGCTGGTGGGGCCTCCTGGTGCAGGTCAGTAATCACACAAACTACAACATGAACTTGTTGGACTACATTGCCTAATTTAATGTAAAGGTTTTACTGATAGTAAGCCTTATTGCTTTTAATATTGTTGTGGCACAGGTAGTACTAGAGACATGATTTGTTGATATATGTAGGCTCTTCGTTAACTCCAAGTCTTAAAGCTATACCGGCAACTAACAGGCCACATCATATCATTTAGGTTTACATGTAAAAGCAGACAGAAACTAAGACAACATATTTCAAAGATGAAGGTTCATATTAGTTAAGCTCCACGTTGTGACACCAAAAGTCAATGATGACTTACTATTTTCAGTCTTTTGTCCAGTTTGGTTAGGTTTACACAACACACAACAAACTACTTGGTTAGGTTTAGGAAAAGATCATGGTTTGAGTTAAAATAGACCTGTTCACAACGTTAACCAAAAAGCACTGAAGATGAACTTCTCCCCAGTGGTTGTGCAACAGGCTCAATGCTAAACTTCTAGCAGGCCTCATGGTCTCCATCTTGAGTGGACAGAACTGATCTAAGAGAAATATTCAAGGATGTAGGTTTGGTTTTGATATTGGTTAGGACAAAGGACATCACAGATATTGAAGTGTGAAGCATTTCCTATTGGGAGGTTTGTAGGTGTCTGCTGGCACCACAAGGGCAGAAAGAGAGCTAGGAGAGCCATTGCACAGGTTAAATAACCACTGTCACAAGCCTGAATTAGAATAGAATAGAATAGAATAGAATAGAATAGAATTACTTTAATGATCCCAGACTGGGAAATTATTTTGTCATTTATTATATGAGTTAACCAAGCTCAGAACAAATGAGTTTACAGGGCCATAAGCAAAAAGCAAAGCTCAACTAATCTATTTTTGAAGGGCAATGACCATCAAGAAGGCAGTTTAACAGAGACTTCAAAGTGCAATCTTCAGAAATGCTAAGATAATAAATAAAGAAATAATAAATAATAAAATAAATGTATTGTCTGAATCTGGTGACAAAAGTTTCATATTCTTAAAACTAACACTTGCTTAAAACCCCCCAAATTACCAAAAATAAAGATTTTGACATAAATTTGACGTTTATCTAGGAATGTGCTGTTGCGTCATCCAAATGATTTTGATGGAGCATGTCACAAACGTAGGCTACTGTGCCTTGTGACTGAATCAATATGTTCATAATGTCCTTCTGCATTATTTATCCCCGAGTGCACAGAATAGCTTTAGGGGAAAAGAAGTCAACCAGGATGTAGCTAGGTACTGCAGCCAGCCCACATTGATGAGCCAGTCTGTCACACTTTAGCAAGAAAAGGTAAAGCCAATCCTTCAGCGATACTGGTTTATGGAGGCGGGACTAGTAGAGAGCAAGATCTGTTAACTGTTTGTGTAACAAACTATTGTTCACTGGATGTTGGTGCGGACATGTACCTAATCCTATGTCCATGGAAATATGAATCTGATTTTGAGTATAACTTGCCTTTATTTGCAGTGATGGGATGTAACTAAGTACATTTACTCAAGTACATCTGTTAAATTATTTTCATATATAAAGTATATATATAGATTTTAACACAGTGTCTATATACACAGTTAATATACTGCATGTATCTGTAGTTACTTTTACCTGTACTTTTGTTACTTAAATACATTAAATATCTGATATATTTGACACTGATTGACTTTAGCTCAAGAACTACTTGTATGGGTGACTTTTACCTTTACCAAATATGACTTTGTGTACTTTATCGGAGAGATGAGAGACTTCACTGGTATCAAGGACAATGTGGTTACATGGTTTCGTATTATGCTGGAATTATACAAAGATAAGGGATTTTATTGGTAGCCGTCGGTGGAAGAGGCTAACACAGTAGCTCTAAAATCTCAACAACATGTTGTGTGGAGGAACAGCAGGTTGGGTAGGCAAAGGCAGTTAGGATGAGCTCACGTATTGAAAATATCTGTCTATATCTGCAGTATTGGATTGTTCAAAAATGTGTGTTTATTTTCCATTTTATCCTCTCGTTTGTGTCCCTGTTTCTCTGTCCTCTGCCTCAGGCCGACTTCTTGACGCCACCAAGAACTACATGTTTGTCTTCCTGCTGGCGGGAAGTGAGGTGGTCCTCTCAGCTGTGGTCCTGGCTACTTGTAACTTCCTGTTTATCAGAAAGAAATCATCAACGCCAGCAGACAATCTTGAAAATATCACAGTGACCGACGAGGCCAAGACAGACGTGGGCATCAAACCTGCAGAGATGCATGACGAGGAGGAGAAAGGAGCAAGAGAGGAGCAAGAGAAGGAGAAGGAACAAAAGCAGGAGAAGGAGATGATAGAGAATTTAAAGGAGGAGAGGGTGACAGACAAAGAGAAAGTAGAGGAGGTCAAGCTAGAGAGTTTAACAGTGGACTCACAGGAAGTGGAGCGGTTCTTGAAAGAGCCACAACAAAATGGTGACATGGCCACCAGTCCTGAAACATGCCTGTGAGCAGGATGGAGAGCGCTGGATGAGATTTTACCTGACGCCAATACTCAATCCTTTTTTTTTTTTTTTCAAACAACCCTAGGGCAGGATGAAGTGTACTTCAGAGTGTTCTGATGAGCACCCCATTGGTTTGTTGTGTCTACTTCATTCAGTGTTTATTGCAGGTTTTTGTGTGTATCCTTTGCGGGGGCTTTGGTGGGAGGGATGATAGGTGTCACTGCCGTATGAAATAATAGCAATGTTTTGTCACTGGATGTTTTAAAATGTGGTGGTTCATAGTATCTAATGGAAGAACTCAGTTACTCCACACTGCCTTGTCTATAGAGTTTATAATAGAATTCAAAAGTTTTATTTTGATGTAGTCACCAGCAAATAAAGGTAAAGGACGATTGTGATGGTATTCTGTATTCTTAGTGTCAACAAATCCCATGAAAACATCATGAGTACAAACTTCTTTTAACCATCTTGTGTAATAAATGTGTTGTTCCTGTCAAATAAACGCTAGAAAAATCATATAAACCAACAATCAATTTATTGCACTGAAGGCATGGTTGCCAGTTAAAGGAGCAGTTCACCTAAAAGAAAGTCAACATTTCCAACCAATATATTCTCAAAAAGAGGTGGCTATATACATTTTAAGTAATGGATCTGTGGAGCCATTTGCAAGATTTGCCTCTGCAGTAGGAACCAATAGTCTCAGGGCAGAGAGCAGGTACTGAGGGATGGACTAACACATTGCAAGTCTTTTCATTGGATTTGTTGGCAGTAAATAAATATTAAAATCAGGCCAGCCTTCTCCTTTAAAAACAAAAGGCTGCTTTTTTCTTACAACGTGTGATGAAGAGTCAAAGTGCTCAACTGTGCAAGTCGGAAAATGAGTTTGCTTAAATTGGTTAACGTTTGCTGTTAAACAGCATGAAAGGCTCATTCTCCCCTGACCACCTGGTGTCATCACAGTCTGAGAATCCTCTGTTATGGTCCGTGTCACAGGTGAGGCGGGTTAGATGTTGAAGTGAGAAGTGCTCTGTGTTGTATCAGTATTAAATGGTTACTACGTGCATGGGCTGTTGATGTTGCAGTTGCTTGAAGATTGTTCTTGGTCCCGTGGTAGCGGTGGGATTCCCTCTTGGATCATAAGCCAAAAATCCCCACATCTTTGTTCTGCTCTTCATCACTGTGTTCCATGAGATATTTACAGTCTTTGAGATCCACCTTCACTCGACAGGCTGTGCCTTTGAAGAGCACTGACATGTACGCCTGGCTGTGACCACAGTTTACTGTTGACATCAAGCTTATGTGAGTTAAGAATTCGCATTTTTTCCCAGAAAAGCATGAAGTTCACATTGTCTAAGAGTTGCCCAAGATAAAAGATCATGTAGTGGAGAGGCAGACCACAGCACGTGTTACCGTTAGAGCAGCAAAAGTGGACTTTGAGGATCCTCCACTGAACTGACTTTTAAGATGACTCTCATGTGACCTTCATGCTTTGTATTGTATGTACTGTTTGTGTGTGTGTGTGTATCAGTGAACGAGAATATTAAAGGAAAATGTAGTTGATTTACAACTTTGCTCGTGCTTAGTTTCATAGACGTTGCTGTTTAAAATGTAATCAGAGCCAACAAATTGTGGAACAATAAGTGTTCATAAACGGAAGATCAAGGTCTTTAAATCACCGCTTTTCCCTTCAATAGGGATAGGAATAATTAATAATCAGTCATAATCCATACTACCAGCAATGCATCAAGATTTGGTAGGCTGTCGTGATACCTAGTGCCCTTTAACATACTGTACTTGTGTCCTTAAACGTTAGGTATGTTCAAGGCTGCACTATTAAATATTTATATATTATTAATGGATCCATGCTTGTGCTGAAAAATCCACAGAAAGCCATCATCCAAAGCTGTTATTACCCTCCGCTTGAGCATCTTTCAGCTCATCCTTTTGTTTTCAGTGATAATGTATATTGTGTTTCTGGCTAATTCCACTGTCTGCACAATAATCAATACATTATTAATCCTTTCAGTGTTTAAGTACTTCTCCATAATGACAATGGGGCATACAGTGTATACAGCAGTTGTTTCTAAGCTGCTTAAAAACCAGATCATCAAGTCCATCTCGTACAGAGACTTTAAGTGACGGCTTGAAAAGAATGAAGGAAGCTTTTCTTCTGTCTCACTGCTTCATGACATGTCATTTTGATAATGCGCATTAACCTTTTCTAGGTCTTCCTTACACTCTCCTCAGAGAGCATGTAATGAAGTAAGGATGAGAAGGGAAGAAGTCGTTTGGTCTGTTAATTCAATAGACTCGTCATCACAGTACAGGCACACTGGACAGGTCACTGGAAACTGCCTCTCCAATGAGCTTGAGACCCTCAAATTTGGCGTCATTAATATTAGATCACTGTCCACGAAAGCCTTATTGATTACTGATTTGATTACTGAGCATATACTGGACATGATTGACTTATGTGAAACATGGCTGAAACCTAACACTTGTCCAGGGAACAGGCTTTCACCTAGTGGTAATCTCCAGGGCCTTTCTGTTCCCGCAGATCTTGTGACTCGTTCAGATCAGACCCTCCAAGTAAAGCTTTTCTGGGACTTCTTGATATTTCTGGCTTCATTCAGCGTGTTCATGAACCTGCTCATTCCAGTCGTAACACTCTGGACTTGATCCTTTCCAGCGGAATAGATGTGTCAGCCCTGAATGTCGTCTCTGTCTCTTCTGCCGTGTCGGATCACTTTCTCGTTAGATTTGAAGCATCATTAGCCTGTCCCTGTACTGGTGACGCAAATCTTTTTACTGCTCGTCATATTAGCACGGCAAGCATAGCGACACAGGTTTTCCACAACCTGTGGAAAAATTCAATAACGAAGTTAACACAGTACTTGTTTCTCTCCTTGATTCTGTGGCACCGGTCTCTACCAAGACAAGACCACCAAAGAAATCTACTCCCTGGTTTACTATTGAAACCCAAGATTTCAAGCAGGCCTGCAAGAAAACGGAATGTGCATGGTGAAAATCTAAATTGGAAGATTATTTTTTATCTTGCATGGCTTGATAGTGCCACTAGTTTTGCTAGTACAGCATAACCCTAACACTAAGGGCCTAATAAACAAGAATAAACACAACCCTAGATTTCTCTTTGAGACAGTGGTTAAACTTACTCAAAAAACACAGTCAGTGAGCTGTTCACCTTTTAATTCAAATGATTTCTTAAGACTGATTTTGTAAAAACATTGATGAGATCAGAATCAAAATGATTTCTTCATCTCTGACTTCCTTGGAAAAGTAAATTATCCTTCTGCTGATTCCCAGTTAGTCTCAGCTCTAAACACTTCTGAAAGTATCTCTCTTGAGATATTTCTCTCACTTGTCTCATCCTCAAAACCAACCACCCGGTCCTGGACCCCCTTCCAGCACAGCTGATCTGTGTCCAGCACTGGGACCTAAAATGTTCAATATTTACAATTTATCACTCATGACCGGTGTTGTCCTTGCTAGTTTTAAGTCTGCTGTGGTTAAGCCTCTACCTAAGAAACCACACCTCGACCCAGGATCTCTAAATAATCATAGGCCAGTATCCAACCTTCCCTTCGTCTCTAAAGTCTTAGAAAGAGTTGTATCCCTACCTACTACCTACTGAACAGTAATCTCCTGGAACCTTTCAACAGCTTTCAGAGCCTGTCACTCCACTCTTTGTATAAATCACCTCTTGGCCAAATTATTCGGACTTATGGAATACATTTCCACTGCTGTGTGGACGACACTCAGCTGTATGCGGCCATAAAAGCTGATAATTCTAATAATCACTGCTTGTATGCAGTGAATAAATGGATGTCAGAAAACGTTCCTGATCCTGATTCATGCCTTTGTTTCGTCTAGGCTGGACTATTGCAATGCTTTATTTTCGGGTCTTCCGCGTGAGAGCACTAAAAGTCTTCAGATGGTTCAGAACGCTGCAGCCGGAGTCTTAACATGTACAAGACAATGTGATCATATTGCACCAATCCTAGCCTCTCCGCTTTGGTTCCTAATCATATAAGATCAGACTTTAAAGTGCTGCTGATGACATACAAAACTATACACGCCTTGCTCTGTCATACATGTCAGATCTTATAATACCATATATTCCAATTTGTGCATTATGCTCTCAAATTTCAGGGCTCCTGAAGGTGCCGCAGAGTTCTTTCCTATCATGCTCCCTTCCTCTGGAATAACCTCCCAGCTGACATCAGACAATCTGGCTCTATTGACGCCTTTAAATCTAAACTCAAAACTCACTTCTTTGACTTAGCCTTTAATTAGTCATTGACTTTGATTGCTATCTTCTTCAGTGGGTCCTCTCTTTTCATTCAGGCTGCCTTCTGATGCACCACGGGCCCCTGGGACCATCCACCTCTCCTGGCTCCTGCTGCCTCACATATTGATGGTTTAGGATCGTCATATCCTGGGCTCCGCTGCAACATTGCTCTCCTCTGCTGTATCTCCTTGTATTTATTTATATGTAAAACTTGATGTCTCGTCACTCTGATCTCTTGTGTTTTACTGCTAACTATCTTGTGTGGCCTGCCCTCTTCCAGGTCACCACGGTGGATAGGAGGTCATGTGGCTCGGGCACCACTTGGTGATGCCTGCTCAGTCGTCTCCTGGATCCTCACACTTTACATATATTATCATTTGAATCAGATATTCTGTCAACTTGTAAACTGTGATTTTGTTGTTCTGCAACATCTATGGCAAGTCTGTCTATCCCGGGAGAGGGATGCCTCCTCTGTGGCTCTTCCTGAGGTTTCTTCCACCTTCTTTATTTTCATTTCCCTGTTAAATTTTTTTTTTCCATCAACATGGCAAGCTTTTCCTCACTCGAATCAAGGGTCTAAGGGCAGAGGATGTCATTCACTGTACAGATTGTAAAGCCCATTGAGGCGATGTGATTGTGATTTTTGGCTGAATAAATACGACTGATTTGATTTGATTTCTCAGAACACACACTGTTGGTTGCAGGGAAATAGCACATGATATAACACAACAGCTGGGTGACTGATGCATCGATCAGTATCCATGGTGATGGAGGATTTCTATACCGAGTGAGATCTGATGTGAGGTCTCACTCTGCTGAGGAAAGGGACTCTTCATTTTATTAGTTATCAGAGAAGCTAGTCAGCAGGACATTCTATAAAACCAAGTGTGTGATTCTTTAACAATCCACCAAATGTATTTAGATATTTTTTTAATGCTTCTATATGTAGTTCATTATTTTTGGTATGTTATTTTCAGACAATTTAGAATATATCATAAAAAATTGTAAGACAGTGTATTTTGCTGAATACCATGCTCTCCTCCATATTCACTTCTTGTTTTCTTATAAAAGCGTGGCTCAGTGTCATTTGAGTGTGTCTGTGTGTGATAAAACTGCAGGTGAACAGTCCTAACAGTGGTTCAGAGTTGAATCTGACATTCAAAGAGAAAACCTGACGTCTGAACCTCATTTACAAACCATGTAGCTGCTTTAACGATGATTTTCTGGATTTATATTCTATATGTTTGATTTTCTTAAGTATGTTTAAATGTTGAACATTAACATTCAAATGTCCACACCCCTGTCGAGTCACTTTCTTTCACTTTGTTACTGATAGCACTTGAAACACACTGAAGCCATTTGCTTCCTTTTTACGAAATGTTGTGTCCATTGTGAAGAAAAACAAATACATTCTGAAGGAGGACAAAATGCTGCATATTGATGTATTTGCTTGAGTGTAAACATGTCAAACCATGTTTTTTATCATTACTTACTTTATGAAGTAATCACAGCAGTATGTGAATCATGTTGCTGTCAGGCAGTAGATTATGGTAGTGAGTAAAGACAAACACAGAGACAATACAGCCTTACACAATGTTTTCAGTGATGGATCCATGGCGCCCACAGTCATACAACTTATCCCAACCACTTCTTTGTCAAAGATGTAAGAGTAATAACTTTTGAAGCACAATGTGTTGTTCATAAACTGGCAGTTATCACCAGTGGTAGTGTAATTAAATACATACTCAACAACTGTAATCAGCTGCAGCTTGGAAGTAACCCGTATTTAGCCTGAGCGTTCCCATGTGATGCTGAAATTTAGATTTTAAAACATACTTGTATTGTAAAAGATTAAAGTGGCCAACAGTCAGTGTTGTAAAAGGACACACAGGCATACTTTAGTAGAAGTAAATATTACTTTCATAAAAGTGAAAGTCGCCTGTACAAATAGGGCTTCAGTAAACCGATATTAGATGAACTGATGTTCTCTGGCAATAAGTATCAAAAGTACAAATAAGTTAAATGTTACATATATTTACATGTATGTATACTGCATACTGTATTCTGCATACGGTATGCTGCATATTGCATACAATATTTAGATGTCATCTAGAAGTGGGAGTATGAAGTAGCACAAAAATGAAAATACTCAATTAAAGCACAAATACCTCACTCTTGTGCTGAAGTAGGCTGACAGTTACATTCTATCATTGCCAGTTGTATATTAAGGAGTTAAAAGCTCCTGTAGAACAACTTCAACAGTAAATTGCTGCCACATTAGCATTAATACTCCAATAATATGACATCAAACGTGTTCGCATTTTAAATCCTGACACATTTACATGGTTGGAGGTTTGAATTCTTTTTTTCTTCCACTGCTCTACACTGCGCTCCGTGCACTACAGCAAAATAGGGTAGCCATTAAATTAGAGGAGAAGAAGAAAAAGAAGCAGAAGAGGGCGCGTTAGCTAGATTCCAGCCATCACCACCAACAGAAGAAGAGGTCACAGGAAACGCTTCCCACCGGTGACATTTCGTTGTTGCACACATTTGGAAAGTGCTGCGCCAGGAATACTCATTACTACCCAATACTCATCTCATTGTATTACAGGTGAAACAACTGACTACATATATATCATTTCGAGTACAGTTAGTACATGACCAGAGCAGCGCATGGTGCTCCCAGAGAAACAGCTGTGATACATCTTCTGTCAAACTGGTTGTAGTTGTGTGCTGCAGCATGTCAGCGGACTGCAGTTAGCTTCGCTAGCTACATCACAGTGCAACACAGACACAGCTGACTAGTTAGCGGTAAATGTTAATGACAAATAAGGCAGAGAAATGGAGTTCAAATCAGAAACACTCGAAAGCGTCAAAAATTGAACTGTCCAGTTTACTCCTGCTTGCAAAGGAAAAGGTGGCTGAGCTTGCAATGTGGCTAGTTAAGCTACAGTATTTTAGGTGTGTAATTGGTTCCAGTTTGGACTTTGCTTTAAGTCGCCGACAGCTTTAGAATCTCAGTTTAGTCTGTACACGAATAAGTGGCTTTAATCGCTCAGTTAAAAATATTGTTATTAATTCAGTATTTAATTGGTAGCTACTTCCCAGTAACTTTCTGTAATGTCACATGGGGACAGTTCATGTGTTCACTGCTGGCCTTACACCTGTTTAGCAGGAACTAAGATTATGTTGTCCAGACACACAGGATGACGTCATAGTCTGCAACTAATTAAAGTATTACAGGCTGCAACTTTAAAGTGTTCAGAACCCAGTGAAAAACAGGCTCAATCAGTATCACACAGATAGATGCCTTGAAGTCAACACAGTGAAAATATCTACGGGTGAAATAAAATCATTGAATGTAACATTAAAGCCAGTGCAAAGAATTAGCTTATTCAAATAATTATAAGTGATGTTGGAGTAATATAAAGACTTTCACATACTAAAGTTTCAAGAAAAGTGAACTTCTTCCTTGTGAGAGTCTACAGTTAAAATAGTAGACTAATTTTTAAATAAATTATTTAGCACGCAGATTTTGATGCAGGACCAAATATCTTCTTGATGTGACAGAAGTATAGCACAGAATCTGGAGAAAACTAGTAGAGATAGGACTTTTCGAAAATGACCCTTCATTATGGTAAAAAAAAAAAAAAAGGACTTCCTGTTATTGATTTGATTACTGTAACCATTCAGCAACAACTAAGATAAATACATTCCTACATAAATTCCTGAGGGTCTCTTGGATGATCAGGACAAATTTTGATGCAAAAATAAGCAGATGGTGAGGTTCAGAATACACAGAATCACTAGAATTTTGAACTGTATTCAATTAGAATTGAGAATTCATGAGTTGGCATGGACGGCTTATTATAAGGTTGGAAAGAGAGCCTAAATACCAAACTCAACAAGAAATTCCTTACATTTTAGTGTTGGGGAACATCTTCAGTCTCGGAATGGTGTTTGGTTGTTAATCTTTCACACTTTCTTTGATGGAAACCCTTTCTGTATTCAGCTGTGATGGCCAAGCTGAAGGGCTTTGAGTTCTGGAGGAGTACCCTGAAAGAAGCAAGCTTTGTGGTGGCTCCCATGGTGGACCAGAGCGAGCTGGCCTGGCGCCTGCTGAGCCGGCGGCATGGAGCTCAGCTCTGCTACACCCCCATGCTCCATGCTCAGGTGTTTGTTCGTGATGCCAACTACAGGAGGGAAAACCTTTACAATGAGGTGTGCGAAGAGGACAGACCTCTCATCACACAGGTGAGGATCCACATAGGCAGACTCATCCACAGATTGTCTATTAGTCACAAGGCTATGTAAAGTTATGTAAATTGACCTCATACATTAACACTATCACATGTATTGCCAGCATATCACAGCGTTGCATTCCCTGTGTGTCAGTTCTGTGCCAATGATCCAGAGGTGTTCGTTCAGGCTGCTCTGCTGGCCCAGGACTACTGCGATGCTATCGACCTCAACCTGGGCTGTCCACAGATGATTGCTAAGAGAGGTACGCACACTTTTTTGAGAAATCAACCCTTTTATTTACAGTGTTTGTATTGAAAAAGAAAATGACCTCACAGACGGCCAAGTGAAAGGGAACTAACCTGCTTTGACGCTTGTTTCAAAGGGCACTATGGAGTTTTCCTACAAGACGAATGGGAACTGTTAGAGAAAATGAGTAAGTTTAATTTATTGTGTGACTCTGCGATTAAATTGTCAATTCCAAAACCTACAGATAAAAAAAACCCTAGCATTTCTTGCATCTGTGTATTGCCCCTTGGCCCCAGTTATTCACCTAATGTTTAATTTAGATTTTTTTTGCACAGCATAATCACAGTTGAACCATCTCAAATACAATACAGATTTCCCCTCTTATTTTACAGTCAGGTTAGCCAATGAAAAGCTCTCTGTGCCCATCACGTGTAAGATCCGTGTGTTCAAGGAGATGGAAAAGACGGTCCGCTATGCCCAGATGCTGGAGAAAGCTGGATGTCAGGTATGATCGCATTGATTTAGTTCAGAAATTTACTGCTTCTTGGCTGTGCTGAACCAGTCAGTGAAATATTGTAAAATATTTGGCTTTTTCTTTTAAAGTTCAGAGTATTATTTATATTCATCCCTAAACTCTGCGTTTAATCCAGTTTTGGGAAACACTGCAGAAGATCTTGAATTTAGTTTTGCACCATCTCTCCTCAGCTGTTGACGGTACACGGCAGAACCAAAGACCAGAAAGGAGCCATGACAGGTATCGCCAGCTGGGAGCACATCAAGGCAGTACGGTGAGCTACAGGCACTGTGTTTTAATCCTTTACACACCCTGCATGTTATATCCAGTATAAACAATTGTCCAGCTCTTCCAGTGGTCTCAAACTAATAATTACAGCTCTTTGTAAGCGTTATTTATTCACGCATAATGCTCAACATTCACCTCATCCTGGAACACAACATTTTCAGTAACTGTTTTTCCTGTGTTTTGCTAACAGGAAGGCAGTAAATATTCCAGTGTTTGCAAATGGTAACATTCAGCACCTGAGTGATGTGGAGCGCTGCATCCAAGAGACGGGAGTGCAGGGAGTTATGAGTGCAGGTTACCAAGACAGTGTCTCATTTGCTTTTTGTTAATTACAGTCATTTCTCCTTAGTTTTAAAAGATAATATATGAAGTGCATTCATGCCCAGGACATGCATTGTTGTGAAACTGAATTCTGTGCACTTTTTGTATTATTTTCAGAGGGGAACCTCCACAACCCTGCACTTTTTGAGGGACGCAGCCCCCCAGTGTGGGAGATGGCTGAGGAATATCTAGAGGTGGTGAAGCAACATCCACCTTGCACCCTGTCATATGTACGAGCCCACCTCTTCAAGCTCTGGCACCACACGTATGTCCCCCTCTCTCTCTCTCTCTCTCTCTCTCTCTCTCTCTCTGTCTCTGTGTGTGTGTGTGTGTGTGTGTGTGTGTGTGTGTGTGTGTGTGTGTGTGTGATTTAGCAGTTGAGTGCTTTGAACGTAAAACGGCAGCAGTTTGAAGTGTTGGGTTAGCATGAGCAGTATATTACTCCAGCTGTGACACAGGTTTAGGCGAGTGAACAGTGAGGCTGATGCAAATTAGATCAAATTTCAAACAGTAATTCTGGATTACATGTTCGATCCATGAGCTTTACAACCATGATGACCATGTGATAGGTTGGTAGAAGTCGAGTCTCACAATGGTGTTGCAGCATTTTTTTTATCGCAGTATCACAAAACGCGGTGTATCGTTGGATCCCTACTCTTAATGTACAGTGCTCATTGTGTAACTCAGGGAGCAGTATTCACTCTGTTCAAAGACAGCATGTGCTGCTAAGAATGCATACATTTCTAGTCCCTGAATAGCATCTCACCACCACTTCTTAAAAATGAATATTCATATTTACACAGTCTACGTCAAGATGACGGAGATGTTTTAATCTGTCTGTCTGTCTGTCTGTCTGTAGGCTACAGATTCACCAGGACTTGAGGGAGGACTTGGCCAAGGTGAAGACCCTCGCTGGTTTGGCCGATGTCAGCAAACAGCTGAGGCTGCGCTGTCAGGTAACAACTAACAGCAGCTGCGACTGAGGAAGAGCAAACAGTGAATTTGACTGATCTCCACTCAATGCTCGGCAGCACCAGAGGTTGACTAGTTGTCTTCTTTCATAAATTGAGTTTAAATGGTGAAATCAGTGTAAACTAAATGTTGGCGGGTAAGATACGCTTTACACACAGAAGCAGACAGGCCGGAACAGACATGCTGCCACAAACTGACACTTTTTACAAGGAAACAAACAACTTGATGTTCTGATGTAACGCTCAATTTCAGCACCAATGATTTAGAACTGTCATAGCTGTTTCACAAAGTTTGTTAAGTTTCTCCTCATTGAACAACTCTTAAAATTAGAAAATTTGTTCAGGGAGTCTGGTGATATTGTTGTTACTAGTTCAATGGTTGGATCAGTTGAAACGGACAGTGTGTTCACAAACAGCTGCTGCTGACTTTGGCAGGTGCGTGATCCATTCTGCCTGTTGTTGTGTGGCTTCTTCATCTTGTTTCACAGAGGACGTCAGTTGAGTAAATAGTCTTGGGGACATTTCACACCTGCACTTGTGATCAGGTCACTCAGGATGCATGCTGATATCGAGTCTGAACACCACATTTGTTATCCTTGCTAACTTGACTAACAGCAGTTATACTGTAGGAAGCTAATCTGTGCCAGCTGAGTTGAGTTTGGTAGCACTTGTGCCAGCTTGGATTCGTGTGACCCTTGTTGAGAACTTAATGGTGCAGAGTCTTCTGAAGAGAGCTCTCTGGTATCTTTCAAAACCAGGAAGAGGTAAAATAATTGTAATATTGTTCTATCCACTTATTGGAATATATTCTTTTATTGTATATCTCCCATTAACATGCATAATTCCCTTATACAAATAAATGATCTGGATGCAGACTGCATGTCAATACCAGGTGGAAATTAGGTATTGGACCATCTGTTCAACACATGACTAACACATTAGATCCCCTAGATGGTGGTGTCCAATAAAATCCTTTAGATCCAGTGAGTCAGAGTGACATCAAGCCATTTAATGAGTGTAACCGGGACAAGGCATGGGTGTGTAGATGGTGGACAAAATATATACTTACTTAAACATGCAGACTGGAATACTTACAGGATGAAGGACACCTGCTGTAGACAGTCCTCTGTACCAGTAGCTGTACTGTATGTGTGTGTACAGGAGGAGATAGCCAAAGGAAAGGACATGGAAGAGAAGGAGAGTGGCCTGCCATTCCCCCACTGGATCTGCCAGCCGTATGTCAGACCAGCGTGAGTCACAGCCTCTGTTGTTTTTCTCTCTAATCTTTCCACTGACACAGTTTCAGATCATTCTCATACCTTGTTACAGTAAATGTCAACTCCACAGCAAGGTTATCTACACGCTTGGACAGATAGGTCTGATAGAGAGATATATCACTAAGTACCCAATAACTGAACTGTGATTGACACCAGTGAAGAGGGGAAAAATTCCCTCATGTAGTAAAGTTACTGACCATGTCTTGCAGGCCAAAGGAGCCAGTTGCCAACGGTAACAGCCAGGGTTCAGAGGTGAAGAAGACAGTGTGTCAGAAGAGGGCACTGGAGGACTCGGACGGAACAGCCGACACACTCTCCAAAAACAAGCAGAAGAAGAGATCCCGAAACCCCAACAAGAACTTCTGTCCCGAGCAGAAACGTGAGTCCAGCTGGTCACTGTCAGCTCCAACTGCACACTCCCTCGCTTAAAACATTCAAATAGAACACTACTGAAATCTCACGGTGCCCCTCGTCTTTCCTCCCACAGCCAAGTACATCAAATGTGAGCAGTGTGGGAACCCAAAGGTAATTGATTTAAGATTTCCTAATGGTGACTGAAGAACCCAAATAGTGTTGATGCACACATAGTCTTGGTGAAAGGTTTACATACACTCATAAGGAACATGTATATCATGGCAGTCTTGAGTTCCAGTGGTTTGTGCAGCTCTCATGTTTCTGTGATGAATGAGTGGAACACAAACTACTTTGTCACAAAAAAAAACAATCATGAAGTTTGGTTCAGTAATGAATGTATTGTATTGGTATTTTTAAAATGTGACCAAATCTGCTGGCTCAAAAATATACATACAGTAATTCTAATATTTGGTTAAATGTCTTTTGGCGATTTTCACCTCAGTCAGGTGCTTATGATAGTCATCCACAAGCTACTGGTGGTCCTCTGGCTGACGTTTTAACCGCTCCTCTTGATAGAATCAGTGAAGTTCAACTAAGTTTGTCTGCTTCCTGGCACAGACTTTCTTTAGCACAGTCCACATGTTCTCCATGAGGTGTTCATGTCTGATTCTGGCTCATGATTTTAGGTTTTCCTGAATAATTTGGAGATAATCCCCCTTCTTCATTATTCCATCTATTTTCTGTAGAGGAGCAGATCCACTGGCATCAAAACAGCCCCACAGCATAATACTACTACATAATAATACTACTTCACCTTCTCTCCTCCAAACATATTGCTGCTCATTGTGGCCAAACAACAACAATCATCCGACCACAGAGTTGGATGATTGTTGTTTTAGTAAAGCTTTAAGGTGCTGTGTCTGGAGCAAGAGCTTCTTTCTTGTACGGCAGCCTCTCAGCTCATGGTGATGTAAAACACACCTGACTGTGGACACTGTCACCTGTCTTCCAGCAGCTTCTAATTCATAACAGACTTACTTTTTGGTGGTTTTTGGTGGTTTTTGGTTGCCCCTCTTGAAATGGTTCCAAGTGATTTTCATGACTTGTTCAAATCAATAATGCATTCCAGCAGATCAATGCTGAGCTCCTTAGACTTTCCCATTGTAGCGTTTATGGCTGAGTCTAATGAGTGTATCGATCTTTATCAGTCAGAAGCAGTTAAGAGGCCATGCTACAAAGAACATTTGATTCGCACAACTTTTTATAATCACCAAAATTGATTGTTTAAGTTACTGTATGTATATTTTAGAGCCAGCAGTTTAGTATGTGTTCTACTCATTCCATCACAGAAGACAGAGAGGTGTTTGGAACTGAAGACTGCCGTGATATGTGACTGTTAATTGTCATCCCTGAGCCCCACTCAAGATATCAAGCAGATATCGGTGTAATACCAATGAAAATAAGCTGTAATGTTTTTTTATCAAATAAAGTTGTAGAAATCAAAGAGGAGTTCCATTGCTGATGTTCTTTGCAGGAAATTCTGGAAGTTTGTTGCTTTCTGATTTGTTCAACTTATTTTGCTCTGCAGGGAAATAAATGTGTCTTCAACCTGTGTCGAGGATGCTGTAAGAAGAAGGCCTACAAGGAGGTCGCGGACTGTCCAAGTCAGTACACACACACACACACACACACACACACATACACACACAGTGCGTTTTTTTTTTTGCAGAATTATGTGTATATCCAGGCTATAAATCAGTCATAAAGATCAGAACAAACAGGCTAGATGTGACAGCATGCTAAGTAAGCAGTGTCGAAGACCTGAAGTGTGCTTTGTTACATTTTGTAGACTTAATCAGTAAACTGAGAAGGGATCAAATCAATACTGAAAATAACCTGTATGTTTTTTGGTTAACAGGCCACGGGCTGAGGTTCAAGACCAAGGCGGAGAAACAGAAAGCTGAGCAAGACGAGAAGAAGGAGGACTCTGCGACAGAGACGAAGAAGAGCAGCAGCTCTCCTCAGCCTCTCCTAGATCCAAGAACAGAGCTGCAGGAACAATCCAAGACACAGCTGCCACGATGAGCACGACTGTGGCTCTTTCTACATGCACACACCATACTCGCATCACCTTTGAGTGTTCGCACAACGTTTCACTCACAACACAGTTCAGCTCACTGGTGATTCTGGCTGTCCTGTTCCTTCTGGCAGCTGAGACATGCAGTTGGAGCCTTCAAGTTAAAGTTAGTGTGTGCATGTAGAAAGAGCCAACGATCAGTCAGGACATGCAGCTGCTCAGTGACCTCCAGGAGGGCACTGATGGTGAGGTGTGGATGAACTCTGATCAGCTGACCAAATCCATAAAGTAACAGTTTCAGGATGATGATTGGCTCTAAAGGCTTTTTTTTTTCTTTTCTTTTTTTTCTTCTCTTTTTGTTTCCTTGTTGAGACAAAAGTGATTTTTTTTTAACTCCATCTTTTATTTTTAAAGGCAAAGATTTTATGAGGAGTTTGTATGTTATTTTATGCAAAGTTGTTACTGAGCCACCAAAGTAAAAAGATCCAGTAACTTCCAGATTCATGGAGAAAATGGCTCGTCCTTACAGGTTTTATTCTGTCATTTAAGGTCAAGAATGTGGTTGCATTTTAATTCTTAAGTTAACCTATTTATTTCGGGTAAAGGTTTGCCTTGTGAATGTGCCTTTTAATGAGAAGTACCACTGCCTATCCAGATATGAACTTGAGCTCATGAGGGAGAAAACGGGTAAAAGGTATCATAGTGGTGCTCTGTCTGCTCTTGTCTAGGACTTGCTCAGTGACAACACAATCCAACAGAAATGTATTTGAAGTTGCTTCCCTGTATAATTGTGCATACAGTATACAAAGACGTTTTTTGAGGTAAATAAGAAGCCGTTTATCAAATTTATCTCTGGAAGCGTTTTGTCCAGCTAAGCATAAATTCCAGCTTGCCTACTTTCAAAAAAAGACAAAAAACAACAGACCTCTTGTGACACAGATGACCGTTGGCTGTGCTGATGATTAGGTTGCTTGAGACAACATGTATACAAGAACAACTGAATTCGGGTAACTGATGTTAATCCTCTCATCTGAATTAAAGCCCCTGCAAACATTTTTTAAAAACAGTATTTCTCTAAATAATTAAATATTCTTGACAAAATTAGCAACAACCAGATTTGTTCTTTAGGTACAATTTATCCCAAACTAAACACTCTTACTGTGTGGGTGTCAACAACTGTAATCAGATACCTATGTAGATATGAATAATCATGTTCGGTGCACAGATGTAGATGAAGTCAGCTTTTGATATTGTATCTCCACCTACATTACACCAGTGAAAAGAGCAGTGACAAAAATGGATACAGGAATCTGTTGTGTAGTAACCTTAAACTTGTCAAGCTCTGGCAGAATATTCAGAGGACACGTTTTCAGGGTCTTTAACGTAAATCAAACCCCAAAATGTTGGCTCTATAAATGAATTGTTGCTAACATGGTAATTTCTTTCTTTTTACTAAAGGATACATCTGGTAGCCCTTACCAGCCTTCATGCATTGTCTTGTTTTTATTGATGACATATACAGAAGACACGTGCCTGCATTTTTCACTTCATTCAACTGGGTTTAACATTTCTCCTTCAACGAGTCCTTCAGCTCAGAATCCTGCCAAAGTGCAGGATCAGCAGCTAGGCTGAGTCGAGGTGAGGTGGGTCATCTCACCTGAGCCAAGGCCACATCATGAACAATACATTTTGAATGATCAGATATTATGTATTAGAGGAGTGTTAAGATAAAGGCAAATGTGTGTGACGTAGGTTACCGCCTCAGCTGCTTTTTTCCCCTGTGTGGCTATGAATCCATTTTCATTATGTCAGCTCCTTTTGTTGCAGAGGCACTTCAGGAGCAATCTTATGCTTTTCAGAACAAAACATGCACATGAAGAACATGTTATCATGCTGCGGTTTGTAAATATATATGATTTTCATGACAATTAGTAAGGTGGCCATTAAAGTGAAATTTAATACGGAAAAATGAAACAGTACCCTAACCCTAAATCTACTATTTTTGTTTTGGGTACGAAACACAAACCCTGATAACCTTATTACCTAAAGAACATACACAGAACACACAGATTAAAAAAGAAAGCTAAAACTGATGATGCCATTGCAACTGTATCGACCTTGAACGGTCTGAAATAACTTCCAGTTTAACATCAACACATTTGGAAAACAGCTCTTTGCTCGACTGAGTGGCTGTGATGTTTTCACCATTTCACCAAGCAGTAATAAATTATACAGATATTGAAGTGCTCCACGAAAACATTGTTATCACTGTGATGAACTTACCTTTGGAGCAAAGCAAGTATTGGCAGCAGTCTGGTTAAATATCAGTAGCATGAAAGCTGTGAACTTCATATTGTCACACATAGCAGAGCTGTAATGCTGAACTTATACTATCACTGTTGAAGTAGATGTAGAAGTCTTGCTGTTTCAGTGTATTCAAAGTGCACCTTTTAAAAGTGACACTGACAGCCAGACTAAAATGAACACACAGAAGTCATTCCTGTCATGTCTCTGGATGGATGAATAGTGGACAGCCTGCAGCACCCCACCGGCTTCCCTGCCAGTGTGCCCACAACATCAGCGGCCAAAGCCTGCATTCCAAACTGAAGCCAAGGAGCGAGAAAGACATGGGTGTTTACCAGGCATGTGAGAATAGAAGGAGGTACTACTGAGTTGCATTGTGTTGAATTGAAGGATCCAACATTTTTGGAACTTAATCCGTTTTAAAGACCGAAATCACACAAAATGCTGATTTCTACATAATGATGGCATTTTAAAAATGGCTGCACTGGATTCTTAAGGTGATCAGAAAAATGCAATGACCCTTGTGTGACAGGAAGGCCCATTGTATATTCTGTTTTTATGAACGATGATGTCGGGCAGTTTGTTCCTGTGCTGACCAAGATTTTTCCAAATGATGGAGGGACTTAAACTGATGCTTCAAAGCTTTATTGCAAAGGATTTCATTGAACAAACCAGAGTACATGTTAAACCAGCATAAAGGAAACATGGACTGACAGTTCAGCACAGAGAGAAAGTGAAAGGCAGGTTGGAAGGTGAGTAGACTGGACAGCATCAGCTTTTTGGAAGTTTAGACCTAAGCAGAGATTTCCTCGCTGCGGTGAATGTTTCCATTGATGAAGCTCAGATACTGGGACACCTTGGCGTAGATGGTAGGTTGGCCTGCGAGACCACAACCGCTGGGACTGCCATAACTCATGATGCCCACCTGCACGAGGCCACTGGCTGCACGACACATCAGCGGGCCGCCATAATCCCCCTTTGGAAGCACAAAGAACACATACACACTCACTGCATAAATCTGTACACTTTGTGTAACAAGACTTTTGTGTAACAAGGTCTGGAAATGTCATGGTAGGTATGAAGTATAACCACCCAAACATATTTATTCATTCTTTGAAATTACCCCCGCATTTCCTCAACATGTGTTTAAAATCACCACAACATGATTTCATAATCATATTGTCCTTCAAGCAGTTAATAAATAGCTGTACTATATTTCCAGGAAACTTCTGCTAAAATCCTGCAGATAATGTCATTTTAATTTTCCAGTTACTAGAGATTTTGGGTAGTTAGTACCAGAATATTCTTGGGAAAACTGTTCCAAAGCTGGACAGCTCTGTTGAAATTATACAAATTGGTGAAAAGATAAAAATAACATTGTTGGGAGCACATTTCAAAGAAGACGTTCCTCGGTCATTACCACCGACTTACCATGATATCTGCAGACCTGTAAAATGAAGTGTCGGCACACTTTGTATTGCTCCTTTGTTATTTCAACTTTTGAGATGACACAGTAGTTAACTATGGTAGTTGTGGATGAGAATGTCAGTGGTTGGGATAGGTATACTGTAAATACTGTTATTTTCCGCAGAAGTACAAAAGTATCAGCAGAAAGGTTTACAAGTGTAACAGTAGTCATTCTGTGGTCCTGCAACCTGTAACTTTTTGAATTATGAAATAGGCCTTTTTGCTCCGTACATACTGTGAAAGAATCAAAAGGCTCAATCCACTTAGAAATTCTCACAGCCTGTATTCAGAAACTGTGCCTCCAAACAAACCAGCAGGACTTTTGTATGGTTGTGATGTCACACCTATACAGTCGCCGCCCTCAGCCACTTGGCTTGGCCGCGGTCACAGAAACATCAACAGAGCTGATCCAGAAACATGTGGTCTGTTTGTGCTAAAGTCTGTAATTGCTCACCAATCAGAGCAGAGCCGGGGGACCTAATAGTCACAGGAGCTAATATCATAGATGCGGACAAAGGAAGAATAGAGGTGCTGCAGCAGCAGACAGCAAGACAATATCAATATGTTTTCTGATCATTAAGACATGTAAAAAAAATGTAAGAGCCAATTAAACATTTTTTACTTTTTACTGAAAAATGAGAATTATATGGGACCTTTAATGTTGTTATTATTGGAAAATAGTGCTACTAAAGGTGGAGCTGGTTTTAAAGCAGCTGTAAGTGATTTTTTAAATGATCTAAAATAAGCATTAAACAACTCTTTATGCAAACAGTTTTCTGGTAAGAGTGTATGATCAGTAACCCATGTCTCTCCTACCAGTACTCATGCAGCAAAGATTACCGCTGCTCGTTATTTGGTGACGTAGAGAGGAGGGAGGGGATAGCTCACTGCAAAACGGACAGCAAGTCAGCCAACACAATGACATCACAGTGTTGGTGACTCTATAGCTACTTAGTGTAGGCCAGTGCCTCTCAACCTAGGAGTCATGCGCCCCTCATATGTAATTAAACATATAATTCACATTCAACTCACTTTGCAGCCGTCTTTGCCTCCAGCCATGTCCCCTGCACACAGCATGTCAAGAGTCAGCTCAGGATGCACTTGCTTACACACACTCTGAGGGATGATGGGAATCTTCACCTCCTGAAGGGTTTCTGGATCCGGCAGTGGTGCTGCATTGACAGAGAGGAAGAGATGGTATGTTTATGAATACTGGATGTAGATTAGCGTTCAGCGTTAGTTCTGAATTTACGTCTGGAAGTCTTTGAGTTTAATGGAACACACTAAGATCATCTCATTGATAAACCAAGCCTTTAGCAAAGCGAAAATATCATTTTTTGGAACTACTGTAAATTTGACCGATTGATATGAGAGTATGATGCCAAGTCTGTCTGTCCTGTAAATATGAGGCTCAACCACCAGCTGGTTAGCTTAGCTTAGCACAAAGACTGGAAATGGGCAAATAACTAGCCTGGTTGTGTACAAAGTTAACAAAATCATCCTGCAGCATCTCTGACTAATGAACACATTATGTGTTGTTTGCACCCCTCCAGTCTAGCTGTCCTGCCGCTCCTTAACTGGGATGTTTGAGCTTCACTGTGTAGTTTTCCACATTTGCCTGTTGAAGGAGGGAGTTTTCTCTGCGCTCACCTTAAATCTTAACCTTTGAAATGAAAAACATCAGTGTATTCATAGTAACTACATTTTTTCAATGTGATGTCATTTAAAGAATTTGTAACCAGGCACTGTAAATGATCACACACATGCACTCTTTAGTCCAGTGGCAGGGGGCCTTTCTTTGGGCTTATACCACGGACACACCTTCATTTCCAATTTCCACTGTTACCTAGTCTATGAAAATGTGCAAAACCTCCTCCATTTTCATCTGTTATCATCATACATTCAGGGTTAGTCCCTCCCACAGCACTATTTCCATCAGTACAGCGAGCTTCGTGTCAGGCGTTTTGCCTGACTGTCCCTGAATGATTACAAGCTGCCATGAATGAAACACAACACATAAAAGAAATGTATGAAAATAATTATGAAAACATTGCTTTTGTCAATAATAGAAAACAAAAGCAACTGTAGTATGGTTGGTGACCATACTCATACTTTTGTGAAAACACCAGAGAGGAAATGGAGAAAATTCTGTTCTTGTTGGAAGTCTAACTCAAAAAGGCAGGCTGGAAAGATTTTGTGACCACTAGTGGAATAAAATTAATCTATTTTGGCATTTGCTTTGAATTTAATAACAATATCTTCAGCTATACTAGTGAAAAGTGGAATTTTTGAAAAATGTTCATTAGAATATCTAAATTATAGTATTTGTTATGTCCCCCTTTTGCTTTAACAACAGCATGCACTTGACCTAACATGGAGGAGCGTCCATGACACTCAGGAAACCTAATTACACTTCCCGTAATGTTTTTTTTCGTTCAGTCTTCTTTGTCTGTGAAGGCCACACCGGCTGTTTCTTAGGTTTATAAGCAGGTGTTGATTTACAGAACTATCTCCCTGAAAAAACATCCAAATACATTTGTGGAGAATATGATTAAAAAAACCTAATTAAAATATCAAATTAAACAAACTCATAGCTATGTGTATGTTTTTTCAGTTTGTCATTTTACATTGTGCATATATTATAGACTGCTTTTTGTGCAGAACTTACCATTTGACCCAACGTACCCCCAGCCGGCAATCCAACACTCAGATGATGAATCGAAGAAGTCGTTGGCGCTGGGCAGATTCACATATTTGACATCTGCCCAGGTCTCTATCTTTGTCCTCAACCTCACCAGGGCGATGTCGTTCTCATAGGTGCCACCCGAGGAGAGGTAGCCAGGGTGAGTAATGATTTGGGAAATGCCCTTGAAACGGCCTTGATACGTTTTAAGGTTGTATGAGCCGACCCAAGCCATTGATCGGTCCTTATTAGGCCGACGCCGTCTGGCAACACAAACACACTCATATTAGTTTGGCTGCATTTACAGATGACACATTACTATACATTAATATTCTAACATGGGAGGTTGAGTGGGGCATCTTTTAAAGGGATGTTTAACGATAGAAGCACATAACCTTGCTTTTTGACTGGAAAGAATCAATGTAGACATTCAATTGTTGAATTCTTGACACAGCACTACTTGTTATTACCATGTGTCAAACGCTAGTCCAGCTCCAAACAGCAGACAAACACAGTATGAGCACAGCTGGTGAAGGTAGTGAAAGTAGTCCTCTCTAATGCTGAATATTAGTTATTTTGTATGTTTCATGATTATCAATAACATGTGTTCAAGCAAAGAGGCTTCTGTTTCCTTCAAATCTTCAGTCTTAAATTTACGACAGCTCTTGCTCTGCTCTGCTCTGCTCAGTGTTCATACTCACCTCTCCAGATCTTTTGGGTGGTTTTGTCGGTATGTCAAGGTTTTCATTTGCCCTTATTGCAGCATTTGATACAGCTTACCAAGCATTGGCTTGGCATATTGGGTGATGTTTCAGATTGCTTTTATTCTTATCTCTCTAACAGGAAATTCCGTGTGGCGATTGGTGATTTAAGACCCTCCACCAGCCATTTCTCTCATTGAGCACCAAAGTTTAGTGCTCAGTTGTTTATTATTCTACATTTATATGCTACTTCTATGTCAAATCTTTTATAGACACAACATTATTATTATTGATATTGTGAATTGTGATGTGGTTTATCATTTATCTTTAATTTTCCCCTGTTTTAAAGCACTTTGTCACTTGCTTTTGTGAAAGTGCAAAATAAATAAAGTTATAATTACTCAAAAGTATGTTATAAAAAATATGGTGAAATATGGTTGGTCTGGGTGAAGTACTTGCCATTGTGTGTGGTACTGGTGGGCTCTGTTAGAGGCAGTAAAGTGGACGTTTCAACGTTCAAAGTTCTTACTTCTTTGCAAGATGATAAGGGTCATGTCAAAAAAGACTAGGATCATTCCACGCCATATCACCCAAAATCCAGACCTTTTCCCAGTTCATGTCGTGGATTTTCTTGAAAAGATTAATGCTGAAACTTCTATTAAATTCATGCCACCTTGCAAAATCCTATAGCTGTACTCTTACTTAAAGTTATGAATTTTATTTATGTTTGGCTCTCTGAGCAAAATGTTTGTATTTTTGTGATTCTGTGTACTCTGAACCTCACCAGTCACTCATGTTTCACTGGTTTGGGTTGAAACTTGTCCTGAACATCCAAGAGAACTTAAGGAAACTTGAATTCGTTTTTCCTGACTGGTTATAGTAATCAAACTAATAACAGGAAGCCAGTTTGTTACCAGAATGAAGAATCTGTCATTTTCAAAAATGTTTATCTCCACTAGTTTTCACATTAGTTCTATGTATTATTAATGTAGTTCTTTTTAATATGAATGTAATTCTGTGTAGTATTAATGTAGTTCTGTCACATCTAGAAGTTACTTGGTCCTACTAAATATAGCATCAGAGCTGAAAAACACACCTGTTGGGTGAGTTGGGACAGAATGAGCCTATACTTCTGAGAGCACTTACTCATCCCAGCAGCTGGCAGCAGTCAGCACCCACTGATCGTTGAGGACGGTTCCCCCGCAGCGCCACCTGGTGGCTTTATCACGTGATGTGATGTTGAGGTAAACCATCTCATGCCACCTGCTCTTGTCAGCATTCTTCCCCCCGATGATAGAGCTCTTCACCTCAGCCCCAAGAAAACCTAAAAAAGTGTAAGGAAACTTAATTAAGCTGTTTTAAAGGTATCCTGTGGAGGTTCTGGAACAGAGTGCGTCCACGTTTTGGTTGTTTTATGCATACATGCTTCATGGTTGATGGACAGACATGAGAGTGAGATCAGTGTTTGTCATCATTAAACTTTTGGTACAAATAGAAAATAAATGCATTTTCCAAACGCCCAACCTTTTTTAAATTCATCTTAAAGGTCAGAATGTGATAGATCTGAGGGTTAGAGTTCAGGGACATCAGTCACAGATGGGGGTCAGTCCATATAATGGGGTCATAGTAAATAGTGTGCGACATATTTTTTGTATTAATTTTGCTGGAGAGGAAAACTTAGGTAAAATGTTTTTTTAGCAATAATTTACAACAATTTGAGAAAATGTTGCACTGAGGGCAAACCTGGATACCGACATAGTGGAGGTCAAAGCAACAACACCAGCTACTGTCAACGGCAAGGTGATGAGGAGGGAGAGAAGTCCCCAGACTCCCCTAAAGAATCAATCAGTTTTGTGAGTTGTTGAATTAGGAGACACTTTATAAACTTAGTAAAACATTGCCTATAACAAACCATTGATTATTTGGGTCGTCTTGTAAATTTGGCATGTGTTATATTAAGATTATGTTACATTATTTGCATTTTTAAACTCAGTGATTAATATTGGATGTCCACTCAATAACATTAGTTGAAAGAAAAGAAAAAGAAAGAAAACTTTGAAGAACCCTCAGTAAAAACTATTCATTTATAATTAAAATGTACAATTATTTATAATTAAAGAACACATGAGATTCTATTGTAAATGACCCTCCGTGAAGTACAGATAAATCAAAACATCCATCTTAATACTAGTATAACATTCTGAATACAATATTACGACCAGTCAACATATTTGTCTTTACCTCCAATGTTGTGCATCAGCAACAGCAACAGCACAGCAAGAAGTTTGCAGATAGCCATGGCTGTGACGAGGTCGGGCAGTGGCTGTGCAGACTGTGAGCTGCAGCTGCAGGTTTATATACATGGAGCTGGAGAGATGGAGTTCTTATCAGCACTATGACCCCTCCTTTTCCTCTCACACGATATGTACAGATGTATGATACGGTACCATTTAGAGAGAGAGATATGTTACACTTTTAACTCAATACAACTCAGTACAACAGTTGTACTATTTAATTAGTCAGTATGGCTATAAATCCGTAACATATTTGCTGGAGCTCTTCGTTTGTTGTTAGTTTTTGGTTATTATTTTTGCTAATAAAAAAAATGTTGCTTGATTATTCTAGATTTTTTGCTTATTTAAAGTTTGATAACATTTTCTTTTGCAACTTATTTGTTCAGTCTATTTCCTTGTTTGGGGTGATTAGTTTTGTCTAGTTAGTGTTTAGTTTTGTTTGGGAACATCATTTGGGTAACACTGTGGGCACCCTCAGGCTATATATGTAGAAGGGTGCGCCCACCCAAGATGTACCTGGGCCTCTGGATTTTACCAGAGCAGGGGAGGCATGCAGGACTGCATTGGTCTTTGCTTGCTTGCTTTTTGGAAAAATAAACCATGAAAACCAAGGGAACTTTGAACGGACACTGAGCTTCTTTTACCTGTGTACAATGAAAGCCCATGGTGCAGCTGCAACCTTTTGATTTGTATTCTGAAGTTTGATTCAAAGTTTGATTTAGATTTTTTGACTAGCTACTTAAATATGATCCATTGCCAAAGTTCAAACAAGGCTACACTGAATATTTTGGTCCAAAGCAACAGCAAAGTTGTCTTTTAATATTTAGCCTCTTTTATACCTTAACAACTAAGTGAATGCAAAGTATTTTAATGTAAAGTATAAAGTAGAATTCTAAGAACATCACTCCTACTATTTACAGGAGTTAACAATCGCCTGTCCTAAAAATAAATCCTTTTGGTTACTCATTCAACATTCATTAGCAGTATGAATACACTTAATAAAATGTTTATTATGTAGTAAAATGTAGTTTTAAAAAATGTGTAGACATTTCAAAGTAATTATTTTTGTAACACACATGTATAACTCCCCATTTGAAGTATCTAATGACGTGCAAAATTGTTAATGAAAGCTTGATGATAGTATAACATTGCTCTTTACAGTGTGTTATAAAGCATTAATCAAATCATCACCACAAGACTGTTTATGGTTGGACCACAGTCAACTGCAGCAAAGCCAGAAAGAATTGATGACTGTAAAATATTGTCTTTATTATATAAAACAATAGTGTAATAAGAATAATAGTCATGAAAGGACCGGACGAGCTAAGTTTGTATCCTCATTGAAAAGCATCTCAAAAGAGGAACCTTCAAATACGGCTTGTTTCCGCGGGAATCTATTTGTATGAAACACCGTGTTTCACATGACGTCGTTAAACTTTAAAAATGATCAGAAACTAGCCACAGCTGTCTGAAGCACCGCGCGGTGTTAGCGGTGACGTTCTGTGTGTGTTTGTTGAGGCTCGCTCGCGTGCAGCCGCGGTGTCTCCGGCTGTGTCCGCGGCTCGAGCTGTTAGCCACCTGTCACCCGACTGACCGGGACCGTCTGTAAACATGGAGCGGGCAGCCAGCGTCAACGCAGATCCTGTTCACCCCCCTGACAGGAATGGTGGGTCTGTCATCCGTCAGCAGTGTGCTTCACTTGACTTCTGTATAAGTAAACCTCACATTGTTACACGGGCCGCTGAACGTGTTGTCTATCTGTTGTTTACAGGTTATTGCACACAGTGGCGCAACTGGACTGGATTTTGGTGAGAACCCGCTGTTTTAGACAAGCTGAAAACCTAACGATGGTTTTCAAAACAAATACCACTCAAACTGATGCCAACATTTTTCATTACTGCAAGTGTGATACAGAGTGAAGTACGCCCGGTATTAAATAGAGACTGACACGAATGCCTCATGTCAAGCCTAATTAAAGCCACAGCTTCCTCTTAGCAGACAAATGAAGGAACAGAAACCTTCTGCCTCATGTGATGTATGGCTAACTAATGAAACTCCTGACATCTGATATGATAATTAGAGAGAGAAAAAGACTTTCACATGATTTCCAACTTAATACCATAGAAAAGAAATGCAAAACAATAAAAGGCGGCAAAGGTTTTCATGTTTAGAAGTCACACATTGTTGATGCAGCCTGGTGCAGGGGCTGACCAGGGCTACCTGTCATAATGTAGTAATCACACAATAAGTATTAGAGCAGGGCATTATATTTTAATCAAGTGTCAAAAACTGCTGATATTGTATTGTAACCCTTTGTTACCTATATTTTTGTCATATTTTCTCATCCAAATTCCATTTTTTAATAACTTTTGTATTTAGGGAAAGTTCTTGTAAAGACAACACTAAACTCTTTATGGAATAAGACAATTCGCACGTTCGATTTAGATCTGCAGTTCTTTTGGTGTCTTCTCAAAGACAAGCCTCTCGGCCAGTGGCTCAGTTGTCAGTTATTGATGCATCTGAATCTGCTGACGCTGCGATATCTTATCCCCTCTTCTGATCATCACCTCAGGCTCCTTGGATTGTGCAACAACTTTGCTTATGTGGTAATGCTGAGCGCTGCCCATGACATCCTCAAACACCAAGAGTCAGGAAACACCACAGCATCTGTAAGCAGTCTAGTTTAGATGAATGAATATTTGAAAGCTACAAAGTGTGTATAGACATACAGCTGTAAACCCTCTGACCCATTCCCTTTCTTCCATCTAGACTTCAGCCACACTGGCCTTGGATTTCCAAGGAGGGAACAGTAGCAACAGCAGCCGCTATGACTGCAACCCTGTTTCTACTGCGGTAAAAAAAAAGACATTCACTACACAACACAGCGCAACTATGGAAGAGTATTAGGGCCAGAGATGAGAAAAGAAAATGGCGCCTGGCCCTAATACTCTTCTGTAGATAACGAATATCAGTATGATGATAGAGAATTATTAGCTTCTCACACAAGAATGATGTTTTTGTATAAAAATGAGTTAAAACTGCTTTAGGCAAAGAATCTTGCTCAAATGTTATATTTTCTTCTGCACTTGTTATTTGGCACATCATGTTTGAAATGGAAACACTAATGCTTTCAATAAAAGACACCGCTCATTTCTCCTCAGGCTGTGCTGTTAGCCGACATCCTCCCAACGCTCGTCATCAAGCTGTCTGCTCCGTTTGTCATCCACAAACTGCCTTATGGGTAAGACAGTAGTTATCACTCTTAAACCTGTTCAATAATAAAAAAAAATATATATATATATAAAAAAAGATTTATTTGATGTATAAATGTATTTAACGCAAGCAACACAGCCAATATTTCAAATTTTGGTTCACCCAACTAATAAAAAACTGGTTGCAGTCATTCCATGTCTTAAACTGCCATTGGACAGGATTTTTTGTTTTATTTTAAAAGGGCTCTAAGAATTCGTAGCAATTGGCATGTATGAATGACATTTTTAATCACCGTCTGTAAGCTGATTATACGGTGATGCAAAAAATTAGACCTTTGTCGATGATTTATTTAACTTGTTCAATGTGGAAAACACTAGTGGAGGCGGAAGCTGTCTGGTTTCACTTAAAATGTGTAATGTAATGTGTAATAAAATGTTGGCAGTAGATGTCTGAATGTGGTGGTGAACTTTGTCCCTGCGAACTTGTCCAAAGTCGCTAAGGCCTACTTAGCGATCAATCAGTCAATCAATCAATAAGGCGATTAATAGATCAAGCAATCAAAATGTAATCATATAGCACCTTTGAAACAAATCAAATGCAATTTAATGATTTTGATAGAAATGTAGGCGGTTTAAAATGGATTAAAAAAACAAATTGACCAAACATGGCCAAAAAAGTTGATTTAGTAAGACAGTAATTCATATTAATTTAGTAAGACCTAACCCAAAATATATATATATTATAGTGTAACTGTATAATGATAAAATAGAACAAAATAACTGAGGCACATGCTATCTGCACACAGGTGTCTGTAGCCTACAATACTGTTTCCCTATGTGACTATTTACACTCAAGCGTAGGTAAATATTCAAGCTCCTCCCCTCTGGTTGGTGTCACAGAGCACTGTAAGCCAAAGTGACCAGACACAGAGACAGTTTCTTCCCTCAGGCTGTCACTCTGATGAACACTTCACAGTCAGAGTTAGAAAAACAGTGTGCAATAACCCATGTCAATACTTGCACTATTTACAATTGCAATCTTACAATTGCAATCTTGTACATATTAGTCTGAATGTTTCAATCATTATGTTTTTAATCTAATGTTTATTATAGTATTCCCTGTAGACTAAGCGCAAACTTAACCAGAGTCACATTCCTTGTTTACTAAAAAAATAAGCATAAATAATAACCTTTAATTATAAAACGCTACATTAAACCCAAGCTAAGATGGTTTCCTACATTTAGAAATATTGATATTTTCAGCTTCTGTCAGATCCTATAAGGTTTTTTCAGCAGCTTTTAGCATCATGGCTGAAAGTAGCATCACACAATGTTCTGTTTTTCAGTTTCAGAGTCTTGTTCTGTGCGGTCATGGCAGCTACAAGTTTCTTGCTTGTGTCCTTCTCCTCAGCTGTGTGGATGAGCATTCTAGGTAAAGACACCTTTCTTTACAGAGCTGTGGTTCATTTTAATCATGGCTTTTATCAAAAGTTGTTTTCAGACAAAATGGTTCTTGAATTTGCACCACCAAAATGAATGCTGAGGTGATGTAAGCAGGCAGGTGATTAGTAGAACAGCAACAACATGGAGGACTGTTTCTTCTCCTGGACTTCACAGCTGGCCCATCTGTCTCTGTTTGTTACTATTCATTTAAGGCTGGTGTTCTGAGCCGGTGTTTACGTGGCTAATGTTTTACACTTGTGTACTATTATTTGATGTATTAAGGGTCTAAAATTAGTACCTGCCATGTGACAAATGTAGGTGGATTTTCTGTTTGGCGAACACTGAGGGCTACCTGCCACGCTGGCTAATAAATTGCTGCAAAAACTGAGCTGAGAATCTTGATCTTGGTGAAATTACGGACATGCTGGTTCTGTTCTCTACTGTCGAGTGACGAGTTTGACAGATACAAACAACCTTGAACTTCAGGCATGTCCACTGGTGTAACTGAGAAACTTGGCGTGCTTGTCGTCATAGAAGCGGATCATAACATTTTGATGGTCATTGCAACACTTACTGTGAATTTTTGAGCAGAACTCTGCAGAAGACCCTGCTAGGAATGGAAACAATTGTCAGTTGTCACATTGGCTGAGATCACCCGTGTTGGTAAGCTTGAAAACGAGGACATGGCTCAAGTCGTTCTGGATGACATCACGTTCCCATATCTTGGAATTGAATCTTTTGCCTCGGTTTCATTTCCTGTCAGCTTATCTTCATGTGGTTATTTCACAGAAATATGATACTATTTTTACCACTAATCTTGAACAGCTGTTAGAATTCACCATACTAAGACTGGTCGGGGGACTGATATGTAAGTTCAAGTTACATCTGTTTATATAGACTTTATTTAACACAGGAAACTGTATCAAAGGACTTGAAGATAAGGAGGCAAAATAATCTAACTAAGCAAGCAGTTATGTAACAGAGAATACCAAGGCTATCTTCCTCCATCTGAATGTCTCTATGGCACTTAAGGACAACATCATGACCTTCCTCTAGCCACAGTTTTCTTTTATGCATGATCACAGGGTCCCTGAGGACACAAACTCTGCAGCAGGCCCAATGAGCCTGTGAGCCCAGGCCCCTGCTAGTGCTAGGACAGGGCCTCTAAGAACACCTGTGCGCCCCCATTGGCTCTTCTGATGCTGCTACTTTCTGTGCACTCTGTATATAAAAAACGAAGGAATGAAATCTCAATTTACTTCTTCTTATAGACTGAACTATCACTCTTATTAAGTTGATTATAGGTAGAAGTGGCTGCAGGATTTTGGACGATGAGTCTGAGTGAATATAAATGTTGCGGGACGAACTTCATCTGTAAATTTACTAATGCTCTGAGTGAAGACCTTATCACTTAAGATTTCCGCATTAAAATATAAAAAAGCAGACCTTTGTTGTGTACTTACAGCATCCCAAATGTTTCCAAGCAGGGCTCCAGACTGTGACCAAGTAGTCACATTTGCGACCATTTTTGGAGACAATGGGCTTCATTCAAGAAGCGATGTTCGAACTAATTTTCTTGTATTTTTGTTGGTATCCCTGATTTTCTCTTATTTTGTTAGCACCCATTGAGTCAAGGGATTTACTAATGTTTCCTTAATTTTGCTCTTCTCTTTGATAATAGAAAGTTGTGAGAGTGGTTGAGAGCATTCTTACCAAGAAAAGACAAAACTGTGTTTATGCAGTCCACAGTTTGTTTGTCCAGTGCATGTGTCCAAATTTAGATCATCAGCCTGTATGTTTTCGAGGAACTTAAGTGATTGGATTGTTTATTTGTGGTTCAAAATACTATTGGTCAATTGATTCTAATAAAGACTATAAGACTAGATGCTTTGGCAAACCAGGCCTTACACAGAAATGCAATTTAAAAAGGTTATCTGCTGCACAGCTAGGAATAATCAGGTCATAAATAAACTGAAGTCAAATTAAAATAGAAATTGCTCACACTAAAATACGTATTAAGATAAAAGTGTGATTGGTAATGAAATGTGGAACTCAGAATGGGGAATATTTAAATGTATATTTGTGAAGTAATTCAAGAGGAAATAATCTGTACCTCTTAGCAATACATGATTTTAGGCCACAGCTTTTTAAACCTCCGACTCGGAGGTATAAAAAGGAATCTTTAAATGTAATTTGTGAATGTACAGCACAAACAACTGAACTCAAGTGAATATTCTGACATTTTTTTTGCACATTATATTTCTCAGGATTTCCAGGATTTCATATTGTAAACCCTACCACTGACTGCTCCAGTAACAAACTGGTCAAACTTTTTTAAAAAGCAAAGGGAAATGTTCTCTTTTTAGCAAAACTGTTGTTGTGTAAATGAGACCTGAGTCCCATCAGGTATATTGACAGAGTGATCACTACCAAATTCACAATGTTATCTTTGCTTTACTCACATGAGTGTGACTCTGGGATCATTTATGTTTATTTACGTTACTCCTGTGAGCATTTATTACCCCCTAACGCCAGATTACCTTACTGCTTGCATTAACTGTAAGCTAATGAGCAATGGCATATACCAAGGGTGTGTTTGTCTGTGTGATGAAATTCACGTGAACCTCTCACTTAGCTCAGCACTCACCAGAGACTCTGGTTCTCCCTAATCTTTTCCCCTCTCCCCTCTGTTGTTTTAATGTGGTAAAGTACATTTCTCCTCCAGCTCCAGTCAGCAGTCAACATTACAGAACAGAACTAACTGGTACCTATGTAGCAGTTCAGTTTCAGTTTCAGACAGAGTGATAACTTACCTTGGTCCCCCTGTGATTATTACTTTCTTGTTATTCATGAGCATTCCCAGGCAACCCTGTCTCTCTCCACCTGACTCACTGAGATGAGCCTCTCTATGTTTCCAGGGGTGATCTTTGCCAGTATCAGCGCTGGACTCGGAGAACTGTCCTTCCTGTCTCTCACCGTCTTCTTCAGCAGGTAAATACGTCTTTCTGTCTTTTTCCTACCTCATGTAACTTTCTCTAACTATAAATTAAGATCAGATGACAAGCTTAAAATTGAACTGCACCTATTGCACCTAAAGTGTAAGGTATATTTTGTTTTAGCAAAGGGCTCCAACAAGGGATCATTATACAATACTGCATATATTATGCTGTTTCAAAACCCTTTTCAAAATTAATGACATGTTGTTAAAAGACAACTTGTTGTTACATGATTTTCCTTAAACTGAACTTGTACCATAAATGACCAAGGTTTTTAATTTGACATCCTGCTGTTCAGACGTTCAACGTTTCATTATGCCTCATGATTACATGTATGGAAGCCTAATTCTTCCTGGACTGAATTTTTTTAAATTACATTTTAGGAAATATGTTGTATTATATATTCATCATAAATCAAAAAACAAGTGTTACTAAGGCAAATTATGAGATAGTAAATTGAAATTACCTTTTTTTAAAAAAAGAAAGATTTCATCACTTCTCCTTTTGGAAAGCTAGAAATAGGCTTGGCTTATTGTGAACAGAGGCTGTTCAGAATTGTCCTAGATATAGAAATGTCTGTGGCAGTCAGAGATTCCTTGAATGAACCTTCAAGCAAGAACCTTCAAAAGTCCTGACAGACATGATTCTTCATATACACTTGAAATCTATTTATATGTTTGAAGAGCATTAATATGGTAGAATTCAGTATCATAGATCAGCAAATGTAAATGGTTTGATAGCTGTCAATGTTCACCTTGACGCTGGCACCGCTGCAACAGAGCCATTAATAATGTACCTGTAGCTGCTGATGGCCTCACAAACCGTGTGTACGCATGTCTGTGTGTATCTCTCATGCTCTGGTGTTTTTTGTAGTATATCTGTCATCTGTCAAGCACTTGTTTCCCTTTTACCTCAGGGATGTACTGGGAGGTTGGGGCTCAGGTACTGGTGGCGCTGGTGTTGCTGGAGCCTTAATCTACTCAGGCCTCACCCAAGTCGGCCTGTCACCCCAGATTACACTTCTCATCATGTTGGTTGTCCCATTTGCTATGTTGATCAGGTAAGTCTGGATGTACTTTGTTTTGCTATAAGTCATTCACTGTTTGGAAACACTGGCCACCTTCTTAGTCTCATTTTCTACAATATGGTTAAATCCAACAGGAATGACTACTGTTCTCTGTAATTCACTAAATTCTGTAATTGTATAACAGTATGACTATGATATTTGGATTCCACAATAAATTCAAATTGATTGGCTTTCACATGTTTTGGCTTTCTTCTCTGTTCATTCCGTCTCTTGGTTCAGTCACAATACTAATAAACCATTCTTCCTGGTTCTTATTTTTTGTCCATCCCAATGTCACCGTCAGCTACTTCCTCCTGCTGGTTCCTCCACTCTCATTACCTCAGTGGAAAATCAGGGAGACCGAATATGCAGCTGTGGACTCAGATGAGAGACAGCAGCTGATGGACGGATCAGAAGAAGAGGAGCAGGAGAAATCAACCCCAGGTACATGTCATACACTTACTGCATTAATTGTTTTAATTAAAACTAATGTTATTAAAATACAGAGAAATCCAGCGAAAGCAGAACTTTTAGAAATGCACCGATGTATGTTAGTTGCTTGGTGAGTAAGCTTAACATTAGTTGCAGTTGTGCAATACATCATGTGCAACACATTTAACCAGATTGTAATCTGATTAGTTTGTCAGTTTCGGAAGATTTGATCTTAACTGTAGTTTAGTTTCATTTACATTTAACAGACAGTCTGCCATGCAAAGCGCCGACCAATGCATCAGGAGCAGTTTGGGGTCAGTATCTTGCACAAGGACAGTTGTACATGCAGACCAGGGGAATCGAACCAGTGATAACAAGACATTAGCATCAGGACTTCTTGTAAATGTTTTATCATCTGTGAGATCAGATAACCAAAGTGACTCCAGTTATGATATCTTGTTTTGGTTAGAGGAAATGGCGTGTCTTTCAGATATGCAGGAGCATCTACACTGGAAGTGATAACATAATCTGCATGGTCTTGTTCGGGGAAACAGATGTGATCAAATTTAATGTGATCGACACTGTCACACAATTAGCAGTAGAGCATTATATTTGTTCATATTTATTATATTTGATATTTACAGTTTGTAGTTAGTGAGTAAATAAGGTGGCTCTGCTTAAAATAGGGCTGAAAAATGCATTGAAATATTATCTAAATCACAATTTGGCCAAGTGCAATATCCAAATTGCAGGAGCTGCAAGTTCTTGATAAAAATAAAACATGTTGGTCTAAACCACCCTGTTCAAAGAAAAAAGTTCTTCTTGCATCTAAAACAACTTAAAACAGGAATAGCCTACAAGAAACACATATTTGTAGCTCATTTAATAACCGTCTGCCGTCATGATGGTCGGGTCAGGGGTTTCACTCCTCCTTTTAAGCCAAAGCCAGAGGTGTTTCAATCCTAATCAGTCAGGATTTTTCCTTCTGCATAATACTATATATATATATTATGTAATAGTATAATGATTGTTATGGGTAAATTATATAACACACTACTTGTAGATGTGGATGACATAGGTTTTTTTTAACAGTTTTTTTCATTGCTTCCAGAACTTAATACATATTCTCTCTTGCATTCAAGCCTTTTTTTGTGACTATAGTGTCTGTGATGTGTGGCATTCTTTATATCCATCTGACAGGGAATAAAAAAATAATAATTCACATGTCCATCACACCCTAACATCCACTTGCCAAATGGCCACATTACTGCAGATCACTTACAAATTAATGAAGCGTTCAGGGACTTCTACATATGTAGAAGTATCCTAGGCAGAAATAGCTTCAGCCATTTCTTCGACAAATATGACATCATCTACTCTGCCTCTGAAGATGTCCCTGAGTGTGTCAACCAGGTCGAATGGGCGGACTTCTTTTCTGTGCTTGACAGATTCGGTTTTACTTCATGGATTAAATTACTCTAATAACACCCCGCAGCTTCAATTCGTACTAATTCACAATGGTCAAGACCTTTCAGTCTACATCGCGGATCTGCCACGGGTGCCCCCTGAGCCCCATGCTTTTCAATATGGCCATCAAGCCACTTGCCACAGCACTCCGCACTGGCAAGGATATATCTGGCATCAGGAGGGGGTGATACGGAGCACAGGATCTCACTTTATGCTGACAGTCTTTTGCTTTTCATTCTTACCCAACCGCCTCATTGCCCCCTTCTCTGTCGCTGCTCAGTCAGTTTGGTGAACTTTCAAGTTATAAATTAAAACTCAACAAAAGCAAGTTCTTTCCTATTAATATTGAGACACAATGTCTGGGCCTTACCAATTTGCCTTTTTAAAATGGAGAACAAAAAGTTTTCTTATTTGGGCACCTCAGTTACAAGGACGTACAAAGATCTATTCCAAGAGAATCTGATCACGTTAAAACGAACTAAACAACTACTGACACAGTGGTCACGCCTGTCAATGTCTTTTGTTGGACTTATCAGTTCAGACAAAATGACCATTCTACCAACATTTTTGTAACTTTTTCAGGCCTGACCGCTCTTTATTCCTGGATCCTTTTTTCAACACCTCGATTCAGTTATCTGTTGATATCTATAGCGCGGCAAAAGCCCCACTGGATCAAACCATCTCTTCAAACTGTCCACTCAGGATTTTGTCCTTCAAGAATGGCACAGAAAGGGAATTGTACGCTTTAAGGATTTGTTCATAGACAACAGCTTGGCATCTTTTGAGCAGCAGGGTTAAAAATTTAGTCTTCCTAAATCAAACTTTTTCAGGTATATTCAAGCAAGGCATTCTGTTCTCTCTCAGCTGTTTGGCCCTTCACGGACCTAATACAGCAACCTGATATGTAGAGATGCTGAACAAAGGTTGGACAATGGGCAAGTCAGTAAATAGATACACCCCCTAAAAAGGTTGTTTTTACTTTTAAAAATATAAAAAAGAATATTTTGTTAGAGGTCTGAATGTAGATGTATTTGTATTGAACTTGAGACAAAGTCAAGTTAGCTGTAAACCATCAGTCCAAAGAAAAAAACTCATTTGTGTGTACCAGTCTGTCAGCTGCATGATGCTTATTGCTGGCGATGGGACAAAATATTGACACAGCAATATATCGTATCACGTCATCTTGCAATATTGAGACTACTGAGACTGCCAAATATCTGTATTATTATTAAAACATGCAGGTGCCCTAAACAGATTCCCATGATCGTTCCACTTATCAGAGTCACTGTCTCATGACTCTGCCGTTGTGAGGTATTGTTTTATCCTTACTTTAAACATTTTCACTTTCATTTTTTGGTTCTCTTTTTGCCAGTTTATGGCTATTTTACATTGGAAAGATGACGCTCACATGCATGGACATGTTACAGTCAGTGTGTGTGATAAAGAGACACTGAGATAAGACTATTAGTGATGTTGACAGGTACACGTCCTGCCTGTCTGATGCATTAAAATCCAAAAGGATGTGGTGAACTCACTGTCAATGACAATTATGAAGTACATAGTGATTTTAGATCTGTGAAAGGTGCTATTCAAATAAACTTTACCTACTTACTCTAAAAAAAAAATCAGTCTTTGACTGACAGCTCATCGACTTTCAGAGAGCAGCCATAGCCTTATAGCCTTATAGCCTAGCCATTGCCAGTATTTTGTTTTCAGATTTAGGATTTTTGTGAAGTGACCATCTGTGGGTCCTGTGGGAATCACTATACTGAAAACCTAACAACATCACTGCTCTATGCACTTTTAATCCGTTGTTTCATCTCAGTTCATGTTGAATTCTGTGAAGCTGACACCACAGTGTGGATAAATAAATGCAAATTCTGGATTCAGTTGGACAAATACCGTGATATTGCTAGATTATTGTCTTACAACATATTTATTATTGAGGAATGTCCAACATGTCTAATTGGGTCGGCTGTAGCTCAGTGGGTGTGATTGGAAGGTCGCTGGTTCGAATCCCCGTCTCCCCTGGGGTGGGACTGCGCTACATGTCGAAGTATGCTTGAGCAAGATACTGAACCCCAGAATTGCTCCTGATGTGCACCTTGTGTGGCAGCCACTGCCATCAGTAAGGGTCCCGCAATGAGCTGGCGACTCATTCAGGGTGTACCCTGGCCTTCGCCCATGAGTAAAAAAAAAACCCCAGTAAGCCCCTGGGGCCCCCTCAGAGGGATAAAAAGCGGCAACATCCCGCGGAAAAGAAAACGAAACGAAACATATCTAACATAACCACCCAAAAAAGAGACAATCAAAAGATGTAATGTGTCGAGGCGTAGAGCGGGTGTTCCATGTGCAGAGGCTTTGTCCTCGCTGCGGTGGCCCCTGGTTTGAGTCCCAGCGTGTCAATCCCCCTCTCTTTCAGTCTCTTTCCTGTCATGTCTTCACCTCCTGACAAAGGCCAAAAAAGTATATATAAAAGAAAGATGTAATGTGTATCCAGCTTTCTCTAGCTTTCTTTTTTATATATATATAAAAAAAAGATGTAATGTGTATCCAGCTTTCTCTAGATGCAGTGCTGGTGAAAGAATGCATCCTTTGAGGAGACAGTATTGGACCTATTCCTACCCTGCTCAAAAGCTCAGAGCGTTTTAGTCGACTTTTTAGTCTGCACAAGTGGATGCAGAACTTCACCACTGCAACAGGCCTGGGTTTTATTAGCAATTTTGATTATTTTTGGACTGAGCGTGACCTCTTCAAATCTGATGATTTACATTTGAATAGGAAAGGGTCTGAAAGATTAACAAACAATTTTATTAATTTCATTGCTTTTAGCCTGAAATGATGCATTTCCCACCAGGACCCTGCCCTGCACACGTTGTCTTCCTGCCACAACACTGTCTCTGACAGTGCGGGTCCTGCTGTCACTTTTAGTGTTTACACTGTCTCCGCTTCTGGCCCCCTTACTCCACCTAGTTCTCTTAACCCTATTAGAGTTACTGACAGGCATTATATCCTGTCCAAACGCTCTCGCTGTCCTCATAGCAATAACCCTGATCCCAGTAAAGCTGATCGCACTGACACTCATGGGAGGGTCACGTCTAACCTAACTAATATAAAAACAGTTCCTGTCCCTCCAGCTCTTCCCCCTGTCAACCTCAGTTGTGCTTTACTTAACATTAGGTCACTTTCCAGCAAGACATTTTATATTAATGATTTTATTACTCACTATGGCTTGCATTTCCATTTCCTCACTGAGTGTTGGCTTTCCTCCACTGCCAGTGCTGTTCTTATTGAGGCGTAATAAAAATACTTCTGCTTGGTGACCTGAATTTTCACATTAATGGTGTTATGGATTCCAAAGCAACCGAATTTCTAGATCTTCTTTCTAGTCTCAAATTCATCCAACATGTCACTGGCCCCACTCATAATCTTGGTAATACTTTGGATCTAGTCTGTATAAAGGATATTACTGCTGGCCTCCCTTCTATTCTTCAGGTCCCGGTCTCGGATCACTCTTGTGTCTTTTTTAACGTTCTCACGCATGCACAGACTATTGGCTCTGAACCTAACCCTCACTCTTTTCGTCCCATTAACAACCATGTTAAGTCCCTTTTAACTGATCATTTGCCTGATAAACTTGAGTCATTCTCCAATACGGCTATGTCTGTCAACAACCTCACAGATAGCCTAAACAGTGCAATGTTGGAATCATTTGAGTCTTTTGCTCCTCTTAGAACTAGTAGAGGCACTCAAACTAAATCTGTGCCTTGGTACTCCGACCTCACTCGCTCATTAAAACAGGCTTTCCATAGACTTGAAGACAAATGGCGCACCTGTAAATCCTTATGCCTCGCCTGGAGTCTTAGCCTTAAACGTTATAAACATGCACTTTCTGCTGCCAGATCTTCTTATTTCTCCAACTTGATTGAAACAAATAAGAACAATCATCGGGTCCTGTTTAATACTGTGGCCAGGCTTACACGCTCTTCACCTGTTCTGAGCCCTTGTTTTACAGCTAATGATTTTCTAGAGTTTTTCACTGATAAAACCTCCCGAATAAGGAAAAATATCATTAGCCTGCAGCTCTCTAGTACCATGACCGGCCAGTGCTCTGTGTCCTGGTCCACGAGTTCACTCTCTCAGTTCAAACCCATTTCTGCTGAGGCTTTGGCCTCAATGGTTGCCACCTCAAAGCCAACAACTTGTTCACTAGATCCCATCCCTTCTGACCTCTTTAAGGAACTTTTTCCTATTCTGAATGCCCCTATACGTGCCATCTTGAACACTTCCTTCTCTGAGGAGTGTGTCCCCTTAACCTATAAATCTGCTATCATTAAACCAATCCTCAAGAAACAGAATAGCGATCCACTGGTTCTTGCCAATTATCGACCTGTCTCCACTCTCCCTTTTTTATCGAAAATACTTGAGAGAATTGTATCTTTCTGCCAATAATCTCTTTGACAATTTTCAGTCGGGCTTCCGCTCCTGTCAGTCTACCGAGACTGCCCTAACTAGAGTAGTTAATGACCTACTTGTTACTGCTGATTCTGGATCAGCCTCCTTACTTTTAATTCTTGACTTAAGTTCGGCCTTTGATACCGTAGATCATTGTTTGCTTCTACACCGACTGGAGCATTACGTTGGTGTTCACGGGCTGGCGCTCTTATGGTTCCAGTCCTACTTATCTAGTAGAACCCAATGCGTTAGTTTTAATAACTCTTTGTCTGAATGCTCTACGGTTACTGCTGGTGTGCCCCAGGGGTCTGTCCTGGGCCCTCTGTTGTTCGGTATTTATATGCCCCCACTGGGTAGGATAATTGCAGAATATGGTATAAAGTTCCATTTCTATGCTGATGACACACGGCTATACATTCCACTACAGCGTAATGACCCCTCTCAAATACAAAATCTAGAAACGTGTGTAAACCGAATCAAGATCTGGATGAGTCATAACTTTCTCATGCTTAACACTGCCAAGACTGATTTGCTGGTGATTAAGCCTAATAACTATAAGTTCTCTTCCGAGAGTCTTTGTCTTAATATTGATGGTTGTTCGATTTCTGAAAGCACGCACATTAGAAACCTAGGTGTTATTTTTGATCCAACCTTGACTTTCCAGACTCACATCAAGGAAATCACCAAGACGGCTTTCTTTCACCTGTGTAATATTGCCAAAATCCGCCCTGCTTTATCCCGGCGTAGCACCGAGGTGGTTCTCCATGCCCTTGTGTCTTCCCGTTAGATTACTGTGTCCTTTTTTCTGGCCTCCCCATCTGTACTGCTAGGAGTCTTCAGCATGTGCAAAATTCAACCGCCAGACTTTTAACAAAAACAAAGAGATTCTGTCACATAACTCCTGTCTTGGCATCGTTACATTGGCTGCCCATTCAGACTAGAGCCGATATTAAAGTTCTTCTTTTAACCTATAAGGCTTTAAATGGACTTGCACCATCTTATTTAACTGAATTACTTTCTCCCTACATTCCGCCACACCCTCTTCGTTCTCTTAGTTCGAACCTCCTTGTCATCCCAGGGCCTTCTCTTACCATGCTCCTTTTTTATGGAATGGCCTCCCACTAGATATCAAAGAGGCTACATCCACTGCAATTTTAAGTCCCGTCTTAAAACATACCTCTTTACCCAATATTTTGGTTTAAACTAATTCTTAACTGTTTTATCATTTTCCTCTGGTGTTTTACTATTGTCTGTTATTATTGTACTTGATTTTATTGTAAAGTGTATTGAGACCATGTACCATGGTGATTTTGCACTTTAAATAATAAATTGATTGATTGATTGAAGTAACGTAGTAACTGTAACTGTATTTGGCAACTTATATGAGGAAAATAATACTGCAGATATACGTGGAGAAGCGTCTATCCTACCGACTCTTCGCCACATTTCTGCCCGAAAAACAGCGTCTGTCACCAGCAAAAAACTTTTACTCACCAAGTGTTTGTAATGAAAATAAATCACTGCGACGGTCTGCCCTCCGGACCGAGACTTCAGTAAACTTTCCCTTGGAAAAAAGCCTCCGTCCCCACGAGTGAGGGAGTCAGATCGACAGGGGGGACACCAGGGAAACACCTTGAAAACAAACCGACGTCATCATCATGACGTCACCGTCACGCCTCTTTAGGAGCCACAGCTGCGGCTTTCTGTGTGAATTCACGGCGGTTCGTCTTGAAGGAGGAGATGCTTCGCTCTGTGTGAATCACCATTGGCGGAGAATTGGGGAACCGCGGCTGCGTCTTCTCCTGTGTGAATGGGGCTAGTGACTTTACCGCTTCTCCACAATGAAGCACTCCATTTGTCATTAGATGCACAGAAAGATTGTTGAAAAGTTGATTTCCTCGTCCACTGCAGACTGTTGATTTGAATAAAGTATCATTTTAAAGTTGTGCTGTTAGTTGTCGAATAACTACACAGGCCATGTTGACTTCCCTCTGAATGTTACAGAGGACAGGCCCCTTGGACCTCTCACCTTCACAGAGAAACTGCACATCATCAAAGTAAGAACTAAAAGGTACTTTTCTCTTTACCTCAGACTTGAGTGTTTCAGTTTGTGTCTGGTTACACTGTCGATGCTGTGTGCAGGGCTTGCTGGGGTTTGTGTTTCCCCTGGGACTGGTGTACTTTGCTGAGTACTTCATCAATCAGGGCATGGTAAGTTCTCTGGTGCCCTCTGGCCTCACATTCATATCACTACATGGTGTTAAGTCAAATCCAGCTTCCTTCTGGTGTAGGTAGGTATGAGTTCCAATATAACACACTGAGAGATGGAATTGTGATCATTTTGATAATAATGTAGATTTTTTTCTTTTCCAGATGGAACTTTTGTATTTCCCCAACTTTTTCCTCTCCCATGCAGAGCAGTATCGCTGGTCAGTTAACTTCACTATAATGTTATTCTGAAGGAACAACTTATTTAAATGATCAAGGGTATGGACTTGCATTTGGTTATTAATTGTGTATGTGTTCAGGTACCAGACGCTGTACCAGGTGGGAGTGTTGGTGTCTCGATCCTCCCTGTGCTGTGTGAAGATCAGGAAACTGTGGGCTCTCTCTGCGCTGCAGGTGAGAAATGAAGTATAAAGTACAATTCATCAGAATAGGGGTGAAATGTGAGACTGACTTGATTACATATTCCTTATTTTATTATATTGTGAACATATTTACAAAAAGTTAGACACCAACAGTTAACAACAATTTTTAGTTGGATATTCCTTTTCGTTCCGCATTGAGCAACTAAATAAGGTCAAAGTTAAAGGCTTAGTAGGGGCAGTAATTATCTACAGGTTATTGGGTAAATGTACATTATATATGTTGCTTGACCATAATTTAGGCACAGCTATCTTACTGGTACCCTACAGCTGCACTTTCAAACAATTGCACCAAGACAATCATCTTGACGTCTCAGTTGCAATTTGTTTTGAAAGGTGGTTTACTCGGGATAGATTTGAGAACCTAAAACTACAATTAACAACAAATCAGCTGAACTGAACTGAATTTCCATATTTTGGTATTTGTTGTTGACCAAACTTCTGTTGTAAAATGCCACTATGTTTCTGAATAAGAGTTTGAAATCTAAATGACAGTTGTCAGGGTATAAACTAATGATCGGTTAATCTTTACAATTCTAGGTGTGATAGTCTAACAATGCTATAGCTGTCAGTGCTGAAAACACGTTTTATATAGAAGATCAAATTGAATCGTGATCTTGAAATCAGTTTGTTGGATGGTTGGTTTGTCAGCAGGATTACACAAAAACAGATTTCCAACAAACTTCACATAATAGACCTCATTAACTCTCAGATACAGGAATGTTTTCTCAATTTCTTTAACATTGTGTGCTAGGGTGTTTTTCAAGAATTTCATTAATCTCTTAGAGAATAATAAATGGATCGTGTTCCAGTTTCATGATCATGATCCTGATCCAGTTTTAACTTCATTGATTGTTTAAATTTTGTTTTTAAGAACCACAATCACCTATCCTCATCACCAACTGTGCAACCCAAGCTGTCAATAAAGTTCGAACAGTGATCAAATCAGTGTTTTGAAGTGACGCAAACCCACTGGTAAATGTATAATGTAAAAGAATAGTGACCCCTTATCATCAAAACAACAGGTATAGTGGTATAAACCACAGACAGCAGTACAAATACAATTGAAAGTTCCAAATTGGAAATAAGCTACAAACCTTGGTTACTTCATATTGCTTACCAAGTAGCCACATTTGTTCAGATGTCACATTCATGTTGATATTTATGTTGTAACTGTGGACCCATGTGGGTTTCAATGCAGTTTGTGACATACTGACTGCCAGGCTCTCTGTTCTTCCCCTCCCCTCCTCTCTGCCCTCCACAGGTGGTGAATGCAGTACTGCTCCTGTTTGCAGTGCGTTACCAGTTCCTGCCCAATGCCTGGCTGGTGTTTACTATTGTCCTCTATGAGGGTCTGCTAGGTGGAGCTGCGTATGTCAACACCTTCTACTTCATCAGCAAGGAGGTCAGGTCAACTTTCCATCAATTGCTTTGTTAAAAAAGTAGTATGAAGTCTTTTGTTGTGGGTAATGTAGAGACCAGGATTTGAACATAAAGAAGAATGTGTGGAATATAAAAGGTGATAAATCACATATGCAGTCATACTCCCAAACACCTGTAATAAACACAATGTAATGTGGAAATTGGTGGAGTTACTTTAGTGTCAGCTTGTTGCCATTACACACTATGTAATGTACATTTTTACAGCAGTTTCTACAAAGGGCCGTCAAATCGACCACATTTAAAAAAAATTTTTTTTTTACAAAAACAGATGTATTTTTGCTTAACTGCTTCAAATAGTCAATGGTGAGAGAAAAATCCATTTTGATCCTGTTTGAATTGTTCAAACATGACGTTTGTGAAAAGATATTTTGCAAGTCAACCAAGTCACTGTTTGTCATAAAAATGGCACAAAATCGTCTAGTTTTGAGTTAAACCGGTCAGTGACCGACATCATCTCACTCAGTACACGTCTCAAACAGCAACATGGCGTTCATTTGTTCTGAAATAAGGTCCCGTGGTGGTCAAGTGGAAGAAGAGGGAATAGAGCAGCTGAGTGTGGAGTGTGACCTGGCAAATTTTATTACACCAAAAACATTAGTGGAAATGTACATTGTGTAAGGACTAAAATATTTTTACCAGTCAAATCCTGTGTATTACCCATCCAACCATTCTGAACCCCCACCGCCCATATCCTGACTTCTCTGGCTCTTTTTACGACTACACTATAGGGGCGCCTCCAAAACAGATGCTTGAGGCCTGACCTTCATTACTATTTGAGACTTAGGACTTACATCAGAGATCAAATGTTTATTATTTAGGCTGTAGTGGGTTGAGTGCATTATATTAAAAGATGATATAAATGTTTTGTCCACGATCTCAAAATATTAACTTATAGCAGAATAATCACCTTCTATACTCAATCATTGCATTCATCATCATCATTGTACATGAAATGCCACCTGTCTTCTCTCCCACAGACTGAAGACAGACAGAGGGAGTTTGCCATGGCTGCTGCCAGTGTAGGAGACAGTCTGGGCATAGCTCTGGCTGGACTCGCTGCTTTCCCGGTGCATAGATACTTCTGCTCCCTTTGACCCAGCCCCCACACTGACCGGCGGGATGAAGAAGCATGACGTGGGTGTGTTCCATTTGAGGGATGTTTTTTTTTTTTTTAACCAAAATGAGACCAACTGACAAAAGCAGACTATACTCCTACATACTTACTGAATGAAGCTTCACCAACACTAAGCCTTCTCTTACTGACCTTTTCAAAAACTTCCACTGCTTTTTAGGATACACATGCAGGACCATGCTGTAAGCATTATGATAAGAGCCTGTGATCCCACGATATGAGTGATTTTCAACCCGGAGGCCATGGTTATAGTTTCCTTCACTTCATTTACATTTAGGGCATTTAGCAGACGCTTTTGTCCAAAGCAACTTACAGTTATTCATACATTCATACACTGATGGCGGTGGCTGCAATGCAAGGTGCCGACCAGCTCATCAGGAGCAGTTTGGGATTCAGTATCTTGAAGACCTGTTGTTAGTGGACTGTAAATGTTGAGTTTGACTTGACCAAAAAACAGACTTCACTCACTCATTATCTTTTTTATGATAATGAAGTCTTAAGAATGGAAAGTGTTGAAGGATAAGTTCGCTCAAAAATGAAAATTCAGTCATCATCTCGAAGTTTGAGATATTTCATTTCTGTTATGCCATTGTTACATTTTGATATCGTGTCCCCAATACTGGCAGGAGTCCACCCATTTAGTACTGCCTGTTGCACCAACATTTTAACGTATTTTTGACTTAACACAGATAAAGAAATAGCAACACAATTATTTCTTTGACTCTATTTAGAAAAATCACATCCAAAAGATTTAGGCGCCGCCAATAGATTCAATTGTTTTATGGTTCCTTCTGTGTTCTCAGACCCAGGTTGAAAAAAGCTATTACTCGACCAACTAATGAACTACATTGTTGCTGTTGTTTTTCTTCTCACTAACTGGTGCTCTTGAAACAGGCATGATGAAGTGATGAAAAATGCCTTTTCAATAAATTAGAATCTTGTGGAAAAGTTAATTTATTTCTGTAATTACATTTTTAAGAAGTGAAACTCATATATATATATATATATTGCTGATAAATTACACATAAAGTGAAATATTTCAAGCTTTCATTTGTCTTTATCTTGATTATGGTTTACAGCTCATGAAAACCCCAAATTCTATATCTCAGAAAATTAGAATATTACATAAGATCAGTTAAAAAAAGGATTCTTAATACAGAAATATCGGCTTTCTGAAAAGTATGTTCTTGTATCTTCACTCAGTACTTGGTTGTAGATCCTTTTGCATGAATTACTGCATCAATGCAGCGTGGCATGGAGGCGATCAGCCTGTGGCACTGCTGAGGTGTTATGGAAGCCCAGGTTGCTTCGATAGCGGCCTTTAGCTCGTCTGCATTGTTGGGTCTCGTGTCTCTCATGTTCATCTTGACAACACCCCATACATTTTCAGTGGGGTTCAGGTCAGGTGAGTTTGCTGGCCAATCAAGCACAGTAACACCATGGTCATTAAACCAGGTATTGGTACTTTTGGCAGTGTAGGCAGTTATTTTTCTCCTTAGCGCAGGTAAGACACTTCTGACATTGTCTCTGGTTCAGGAGTGGCTTGACACGAGGAATGTGACAGTTGTAGCCCATGTCCTGGATACGTCTGTGTGGTGGCTCTTGATGCACTGACTCCTGCCTCAGTCCACTCCTTGTGAAGCTCCCCCATTTTTTTTCAATGGCCTTTACTTGACAATCCGCTTAAAACCCTTAAAACCCTTCAAAAACACTGGACAGGCTCCAGAATGTGCAGAATTCTGCTGCCAGGGTTCTCACCCACACCAAGCCCTGGCAACACATCACCCCCACTCTCATCCGCCTTCACTGGCTCCCAGTTAAATCACGCATCACCTACAAAATTCTCCTCCTGACCTATAAATCTCTCCATTCCCTCACCCCCCAATATCTATCTGACCTCCTCCACCCCTACACCCAGTCCCGGATGCTGCGCTCATCAGGCACACACCAGCTCTCCATCCCTCACACCAAATTACAAACCCTCGGTGACAGAGCCTTCTGTGTGACAGCCCCCACTCTCTGGAACACTCTCCCAGCTGAAATATGCAAACAGACTTCTTTGGAGACTTTCAAAAGAGACTTAAAAACCCATCTTTTTAATAAGGCCTATCAGCTCTAGATCCAGCCAAATCAATCAACTTTTCTATTTCTTTATCTTATGTATTTTTTTGTTTTCTCCATTTATTCGCTGTTTTGTTTGTTGTTTTTGTTAAGTGTCCTTGGGTACCCTGAAAGGCGCTATAAAAATTAAATGTATTATTATTATTATTATTATTAAAGCTGTAGTTATCCCTGTTGCTTGTGCACCTTTTCCTACCACACTTTTCCACTCAACTTTCTATGAATATGCTTGGATACAGCACTCTGTGAACAGCCAGCTTCCTGAGCAATGACCTTTGAGTCTTAACCTCCTTGTGGAGGGTGTCAATGACTGTCAGTCAGCAGTCTTCCCCGTGATGGTGTAGCCTAGAGAGAGACCATTCAAAGTCTCAGGAAACCTTTGCAGATTTTTTGAGTTAATTAGCTGATTAGAGTTTGACACCTTGAGACTACAATATTGAACTTTTTCACAATATTATAATTTACTGGGATACTACATTTTGGGCCTCCATGAGCTGTAAGCCATAATAATCAAAATTAAAACACATAAAGGCTGACATTTTTCACTTTGGGTGTAATGAATATATATAATATACGAGTTTCACTTTTTAAGTTGAGTTACTGAAATAAATGAGCTTTTCAAGGATATTCTAATTTATTAGTTTAAAGTTCCTACTAAAGACAGCAAAGGTCTTTTTTATGTAGATTTATGTGTTAGAGTTTATATTCAGTAACAATCTGGGAAACAGAACAATATTTAGATATTTATACTGCTAATAATTTTGAATTTATATGAAATCAATGAAAGGGTGTCATAAGAAAAGTCAAAGGCAACATTTTCGGGTGTGCCTGTCACCATCATTAACATCACCAGGACATTTAACGTGTGTTGCACTTTTGTTTTGCTCAAGTTCTGCTTTTTGCCACCAAAAACTGTTTTCTTGTCATCTAAAATAACAAAATAGCAACCGCTGTTTTTTTCTCTTGAACATGTGCACATTCCTACTGAAATGTTACTGTCAGCATTTGATTATTACGCTGCTACAGTTGAATATTCATAATTTTGCCACAACTTTTTTTTTTTTGTCCAAGATCGATCATTCTCAGGACAAATAGATGAATCTTGATCTTGAACTTGCTGATTGTGTTGCTTGTGCTTGTTTGATCAAAATGCAGTGATCTGAAAAGGTTTCAGGTGTCGAGGCTTAAAAATTGGACAGACCGCATTAATATGGGGAATTGTTATGTAGAATAAAACTATAAATAAATTATGCAGTGTATTTTTAAATGTGTTCTGTATTATAAAGTTTTGCCCATGGGATGCTATGATTGTACTGTGATTTTTATTTTTGATCACCACAATATATACAACTATATCTAAGGTTTGTTTCATTCAAAACCATAGAGCAGAAGAGCAGAAGTGTTACTCATGACATTTTTTTACGATTAATCTTATGATTATTTTATCAATTACTGGACTCATCAATTGATTCGTAAAAGGGAACAAAACAGTGAAATATGCCCATTACATTTTTATAAAGGCCAAGGCGATCATATTGCTTGTTTTGTTCGACCAACAGTTAATGACCTATCACCTAAGACAGAGAAAAGTAGCAAATCCTCACAATTTAGGGTCTTAAACAAGAGCGTGTTTATTTTTAGTAGGAAAATAACTGATAAATCAACCATCAGAATGGCTGAACCATTTTCTGCTTATTGATAAATTGAGTAATCAACTATATACAATCTAATAAATTGATAGTTGAGCCACAGTTTCCGGAATAAAGTGATTGTACAGCTACAATTAAAAGTTTGTATTGAGTTGGAGGAATTCCCTACAGATGTTTTACATAAAAATAAAATCACTTCTGAATGAAATGTTGTGTCTGACATGTCCACATCTAAGATTATAGTTACTAATTAATTTATTGGAAATAAAAGTGTTCTAAGTTAAGAAAGTCTTTGAAATGTGTTTGTAATTGCCCCCCAGTTAACCACCCTCTCTCTCTCTCTCGAGTGGGACGCAATATTATTAGGCCTTAAAGTGAAACTCGCGCCAAAAAGCAACCGAGGCTTTATTTTTGATTGAATATGAGTTAAACCTTCGTGTAAAAGCATAATTACGACGAAAGAGGCACTTTTAAGATTTACCTAGTTTCATTTTCGGGCAAGCTAATTTTCAATGGAGTGCAGGGGCACTCTTTTGCTAGCAACAAAATCGCTATTTTTAAAACACTAAGAAGGCTGGACACAACATGAAACTTTGCTCGTAGTATCACCAGGGTCTCTACACAGGAACACGAGCATTGAGAACATTGTTTGTATAAGCAGAGTTTACTAAAAAGAAGGTTTTTTGAACTACTTGCTGTGGGAGCTGGATCTCTGGTGCGTTGCCATCATGGCAGACAAAAAGTGTCAATCCCGAGTGCGACCTAACCTGCAGCCTTGAGGAGCGGTCCACCATTACTCTCCTGCCTGTTAGGTCGCACTCGGGAGGACACTTTTGCCTCTTTCCTCGTAATTATGCATTTACACGAAGGTTTGACTCATATTCAATCACAAATAAAGCCTGGATTCCTTTTTGGCGAGAGTTTCACTTTAATAGGCAATTAACGTATGAAACGTTTAAAATGAAAACTGTTTGATTATGAAGATGTTAACCACAAACTAGAAAATTAAAATGTCATGATCAGCAGGAGTTTAGCAGAAACCAGTTGGAAGCTTCCTGTAAATGTAATACAGCTATTTATTAACTGCTTGTTAGAAAATATGATCATGAAATCATGTCGAGGTGATTTTAAATCCATTTTCAGGTCATTTGGGGGTAATTTCAAAGACATTTCAAATATGTTGTTTGATAGATACCACCTTCTTACAATTAAAGTGGTAAAATGAAGGTTACAGGACATAATTCACACAGTGATGGTCGAATGATAGCAAGATGCTATTTTTGATTTTCATATCATTTATTTTCGAACTTTCTATCGTCTTTATTCAGTCGCCCTAACTTTTCCCCACACTGAACAAATGAGACGCAACACTGTGACGGCAGGACGCCTCCTCTCAGCTCACTCCAATGCGCGTTCCCTACACCGGAAGTTCCAGTCAAGTCGTTAGCGTTCATGAGCACGGCAGGACTGAACCGGCAAAGACGATACCGGGGGAAGAAGAGGAGCCGGTGGACGGTGGAACACCACACAATCCACGGAATGAAACATAGTGATATCTGTCTATCAAACTTCTGCTGTAACTCACTTGACGGTAATTCATCTTCCGTATATTTCGTCGAATAATCAGCGGCGTTATGTGAATCGTTCTGATAGCGTCTTGCTAGCATTAGCTAGCTTGCACACGAAATTAGCCTAGAAGCGCTAACCAGTGTCGGTGCCCCGACAGCCATAGTTAGCCAGCTAACATACAGCCTTTCGCCAGCTAACCTAAATACGTTTCTTCAGACAATGGTTGCATTAAGTCTGTGTAGCTGTTCGATACCAGTTGGCAGACATTAGCGTAAACCTTCAGGAAAAGAAGCCCAAACAAAATGGTCGGCTAAGTTATCAAAGAATCAGTCGCTCGCTGACGTCGTTAGCAGTGATGTAAGCTAACATGCTAATGTTAGCTTACTGTTTAGCTACGCCCATAGGCCCTTAAATTCCTTGACGAATAAATAATGTCTGCTACATTTTTCATCTGTACTCAGAGCAAATAAACAAGCAATATGATGCGAGGTTTATAATTTTTTGTTAATAAGACTGTCATTATCTCTTAGTTAGGAAGCAGTTTGAGGAAATAGGCCTAAGTTATCAAGCAACAAACGTTGAACATGTTTGTCGGAATACGTGAATGTTGTTGTGCTTTAATTAAGATTGGTTGTTTAATTGCTTCAACGCATTTTCCCCACAGTTCCTTATTCCGCTCATCCACATACCAAGAGCCTGAAGTGTTGAAGGGCCCAGTCTATATCCGAGGAAGGGGGTCGTTGAGACTGTCTGCTCAATTGCCTGGGAAAGAGAGTCTGTTATTTCAGTCTGCCCGGTGTGACGGAAGAGGAGTGTGTGACCATAGTGTGTGAGCAGCTCTCCCTATGTGTGTCACAATGGGGGACATCAGTGACCTGGACCGACAGATAGAGCAGCTCAGACGCTGTGAGCTCATTAAGGAAAATGAAGTGAAAGCACTGTGTGCCAAGGCCAGGTAATTGATCAACTTGTACAGACACAATGAACAGTTGTTGATGTTGAATATATACACAGTATTCAGTAGCCTTTTTGATTAATGCCATGTATTTAGAATAAGTAAGTTGTGTCCTTCTTGCATACTACATTCAAATCTTGAACATAATTGTTCAATTATCAACCATAAAAGTAAATCATTGCTGCAACTTTGGTATGTCGCTGCCATACCACACCACGTCACAGCTCCCAACAGTTTGAGTGCAACACCTCTGTGGTAAATACAAATCCCAGGCGTGTCACAGATTATCAGATGTAATGTAGGTGCTAAATATGAACAAAATTAATGACATCAGAACAATGTGATGTGTTGAAAACTTGTATGTTGAAGTAAAAACTGAAGTTACATGGTGCAGAAACAAGTGACAGACACCATTCACCCTGTTAGAAGACACTGTACCATCAACGTGACTGTAGCTGATATTATAAGGTGAAATAGATGGCGTTCTTAGGACAACTGTGTCATGTAATAGGGAAACGGCACTATACTTGGCTAGTTAGCTCACTAAAACAACTGTTACTTTTATAGGTTGTTTTAATACCCTTTCAAGTTCTCAACATTTGGCCAACAACTAATTATTTCCTTATAGATTAATGTGCTGGTTTCCCAAGATTAATAATCTATATATAGTCTATATAATATTAAAACAAACAAGCTCATCACAATGTCTGAGAGCCCCAAGTGACATCTTGAAATTGTATATATTGTCCAACCAATGCTCAAAAACTAAATAATTATCATAAATAACAAAAAAAAACAACAAAAAGTCCATTTGATAAGCCAGAACCAGAAAGTGGTTGACATTTGTGCTTAAAAAATGACTAAAACGATTGATCAGATATTGTCAATTCATTATTTTCTTTCAACTAATTGATTCATTGGCTTATTGTTGCAACTCTATTACAAGCAGGAATTTGACCACATTCAGTGTATTTTACAATATAAGTGTTTATACTAAATAATACAGACAAAAGCTTTGTTGCTAACCTTCATTTTTAATACACAGGCAAAGATAAATAACTGTTTATAGATATTTTTATATAGACTTTGATCATGTACTTAAATTGTGAACAATTGGATAATACAAATGATATATACAAATGGCTTTAATAGTTTTTATTAGTCTAAAGATGCACAGAAACATCTAAAATGACTTCATTATGTAGGCGTTGATCTACATTGTTGTAATGTCAGCCGTTGCGGGTGTCCCTGTTGTATGTTCTGGATTAAAATGGAAGAGAGACACCGCAGAAATTAGAGCTATGTCCTCATCTTGGTGGCATGCGAATACATTCTCCCTGTGTTCAACACCACTGTTCACTAGGGAGCATTGCTCTGTAACTGGAAGTAGTTACAAACTAGATTTCCTGTCTGACTAGCTGCTAGTCTTTCGAACACATTAACAGAAAATCTGACATGGACATGAAACAAATTAAAATATGTGTGTATTTTCAGAGAGATTCTGGTTGAAGAAAGCAATGTTCAGAGAGTAGACTCTCCTGTCACAGTAAGTAACATTTTCTGTTAGAGCCCTACTGATATATTGGTCCGTCTGTATTGGCCTATCACCGATATCAATGTGGTCATACACATAAAAGTTGTAAATTATGCATGATAATGTCTTGTCTTTCTTTTTCTCATAGGTGTGTGGTGATATACACGGTCAGTTCTATGACTTGAAAGAGCTCTTTAGAGTAAGTTTCTGTCTTTTGTTTCACATTGCTCATTATAGACAGAGTTCTCGCATTTTTATTTGTTCATGTGTTGTATTTTACATTTTAAGTTGCTTGGTGGTGCTGGACACAAGTGTAATATTCTTAATGTACTTTGCTGAACACAAGTCCTAAAGGATATGTCTGTATGTGTTTTATTCCTACTTTCCAAGCATTATCTATTATGATATTTGAGATTAAAGCAATATTAGAAGGCTTGCAAGAAGTAGCATTTTGTGCAGTATTGCGCCCCTACAGTTTCAGGTTGCAATTCACCTATATACCACTGTCATAAAGATAAACAGTTATGCACGTGCATTTGTCTTGATTAAAATAAAATTCTTATGATAAAAATAAGGCAAATCAACAACTTTGTTTACACAGCCAAACATCAAGCAAGTGCAACAACACAAGTCATAGCAAGCCAGCTAATATTACTTACAAAGCTGAAGCTGAGGAGTAAAAGTCAGGCTGAGGTTTACTCTTGCCTCTGGTCTTTTCCGGTAGTGTGGCATAGCCAGACCTATCTCCATAATGCTGTGTCAGCAACATATAAAGGGCTGGCTGCACCAGATGTCATTCTGGTATAAGGAAACCAGACTTGTTTTTATTTCTTCAAACCAATCACAATTGTCTTGGGTGGGGCTAACCCAGGATGCAGTAAGGGTTCCCTCTTGCAAGTGTCAGGGTCAACTGGTTTTAAATGCAGTGATGTGTACAACCCCCCCCCCCCCCCTCGTGGCCCAATTGTTGAAATACGCGCGCTAAAGTGCCCTCCTGGGAACCAAAACGTGTGCTAAAGTGCCCTTTTGTTTGGCAAAACACACGAAACTGCCCCCTTTGCTGGTTAAAACATGATAAACTGCCCTCTTGGGAGCCAAAATGCACGCTAAAGTGCCCTTCTTTTCGCCTCTGCCCTTCAAAAAGTCTGTGCACGCCACTGTTTAAATGTGGGGGGGGAGTGCTTTGCAATAAAAGACATCCTCACAAAAGAAAAGGTAAAAACTGCAACCTTGTTGTGATTCATACTGTTGCGAGCTCACAGGTTGTTGTTGTTGTTTCCTGTGCGATTTTAAAGCTGTTATCTGAAGGTAGAATGGTTTCATAATGTTTCTTTAAAATGTCCTATAATTCATTGCAGAGGGTATTATAACATCTGGTTAACATCAGCACTGTTGTGAAATGCACACAGGTCCAAAAAGAGATTATAATCCCACTGTTATGCAGACATGCAGTTGCCCTGTTGAATTTTGATAGACTGTTAGATATGTCAACGGAATCCTTTACCCTGTTTGCTGCATTTCGGCTGAACCTTAATCAACTTGGAGTGGAAAAGGGTGATGTTGTTCTTTTTGGTTCAGAAGTCTTTGAGATTTTTTGTCATGTGTGTACCCACATCTCTTTGGGAATTCGGAATAAACAGAATCAGAAATACTATTGATCCCCGGGGGGAAATTGCTTGCGTTACAGCTACTCCCATTCAAAGTCAAGAATATACAGAAAAATAATTGCAATGAAAACTATATCAGCAAGAACAACAAACATAAATCAAAAATACAAGAAATGTGCATTCTACTAGAATATGTCCATATATACAGTGTAATAAATAATGCTACAGTTGAATATATATGGGTTATTGCACATTGTTTGTCGTAATTATTGCACATTGGAGAGAAACAAATCGTCCAGTGTCTGACACTCAGAGCGAGGACTTGAACATTTTGATGGCCACAGGCAGGAATGATTTCCTGTGTTGCTCTGCGGTGCATCTCGGTGGGATCAGTCTAGTGTTGAACGTCACTGGTGGAATAAGGTGATGATATGTTTTTGATTCCCTCTGGAGCTTGCAAATCATGGTACCTGGTTGTTGGATAGAGTCTGTTGTTCAGGTTGTTGGTCTGTTTTGGGGAACAGCACTCCTGACAAACGAATGTGAGGTCAACCATGATACAGGTCCTATCTGACTGAAAATAGTAGCAACTTTGTAATGTTGTATTTGCATAAAAACCCCAGTGCACCATTGTTAAATAACTTGTTTTAATCTTTCCACCTGACAGGTTGGTGGCGATGTCCCAGAGACAAATTATCTATTCATGGGTGACTTTGTGGACAGAGGTTTCTACAGTGTGGAGACCTTCCTCCTGCTGCTAGCTCTCAAGGTACACATGGTTTGTCCTTTTCTCCCGGAGGTGGAAGGGTTGCACTTTGAAAACAGATCAGATCTCTTAACCTGTATTGCATGTTTTGTAATTAAATTCTCACATTGTTTTTTGCTGCGCTGTTAGCTTAATATTCCATTTTTTCATGCCTATGAAATTCCCTGATCCCTGTTTTATGTCTGATGTTCTCCTCAGGTGCGTTATCCTGACAGGATAACCTTGATTCGGGGAAACCACGAGTCCCGGCAAATCACCCAGGTCTACGGCTTCTATGATGAGTGCTTACGCAAGTATGGCTCAGTCACCGTCTGGAGATACTGCACTGAGATATTCGACTACTTGTCCCTCTCTGCTATCATTGATGGAAAGGTGAGATACATTTTCCAGTATTTCCTTTCAGTGTCAATGACAATGAAACTGCATGCTCTAAATCCTCTGAGGCTTGACAGTTTGGCCAGTTGAGTGAGTTCTTAGTTTATGATATGAGATGTATCAGATGCATTCCTTTTTTCTGTCCTTCAGATCTTTTGTGTGCATGGTGGCTTGTCTCCATCAATCCAAACACTGGACCAGATCCGGACCATTGACAGAAAACAGGAAGTGCCCCATGATGGGCCCATGTGTGACCTTCTGTGGTCAGATCCTGAAGGTATACAGGCTTCCTGTCAAGTCATTTAAACATTGCATTAGTCTGTATGCTTAGAAATGTTTAAATAAATGGTATTTAGCAAGACAAAAGGAAAAAAATTGGTAGAAGTGGAGGAATTTTGTTTGGATAGACAATAATAGCGTTTATAGTTTACAATTGTCTCAAACATTGATGCCATGGCAACTTTTCACCTGACTCATCTTCTCTCCCATAGACACCACAGGTTGGGGAGTGAGTCCTCGAGGTGCTGGCTACTTGTTTGGGAGCGACGTCGTGGCCCAGTTTAACGCCGCCAACGACATCCACATGATTTGTCGAGCACACCAGTTGGTCATGGAGGGCTACAAGTGGCACTTCAATGAGACAGTTCTCACTGTGTGGTCAGCACCCAACTACTGCTACAGGTGGGTAGATGAAGTAAAACTCAGTCTCTGTTTGAGTGGACATAATATCAATGGCAAGATTGTGCTGTGGGGTTAGGATGGTTTCCCGGTGAACTCGTCACTCTGGGTTTTCCCTGCCATTATACTACTTAGACGCACCACTTTTGGTACAGTAACATTGATGGTAACAAAACATTAGCAGCACGTAGCACCAACAGGGAAGCAGAGCATTGTACTGTCTGTGTTCTGTTTCAGACATCGCATCTTAGAAGAAATCCCAACTAGAACTGTGAATTTGATTCTTTAGGCGACATCTGTCATGTCGTGTGCATTTGTGTTTAGAATGTACATGACTACCCTTAACAGTGGCAGTCTTCCTTCACTTCACTCCTTCACTGGCAGGCTGTCTTGCTGTAATGGACAAATAAGTCTGGGAATTTGGTATTCGCTTTGGGTCAGAGCCATTAATGATGTCAGCTGAGAGGGTATACTGTATACCCATTGGTACATGGTCAAAACTATTTGAAATTTTAAACTAACAGACTGACATCAGTTTGAGCTTGACATTGATGTTAGCCTCTCCAACAGTTACCGTTTCTATAGCATTTTAGTCATAATGTTTCGATGTTCATGTTCATAGCCCAGTCCATCAGTGGCGCAGCCAGTTTTGTTATTTTGTATTTATGACAGGATCTATGTCATCTTTAAATAATTTCCCAGTCTGGGATCAATAAAGTAATTCTAATTTATTCTATTTTATCTTAACTTTGGATTCCTAACTTGGGACACTCCTTAGTCAGGACGTGTCATTAATAACTGAATTTCTTTCTTAGGGAAGATGGATTTCTTTTCCTGAATGCATTTTGGAAGCATGTTTTTGTTATACCCTTTTTCCACTGGTGAGAAATCCTACTTAAGCCTGCAATGATCTGGCTTTTGTGTGCAATGGGAATGTTTACACTCTTTGATCTAAACGTAAGATCCAGCTGAACATGCTAAATTCTTCTGTGTGAAGTGATGCCACATCCAGTGGTGTCATCTAAATAAGTAAGGGATTTGGGATGTGGACTTTTTTAGGATGTTTTATTACTGCACACAGTATCTGGGGTATCTGAGTATCCTATGAAAGCTGCTCAGTGGTGTTTTGAAGCCAAAAAAACCTGACCTCCCGGCTATCAGAATACCTGGATTGGCTACAGAGCCGACTAACTTCTGGTTTTGCACCCGGCTTACTTTAATAGTGCAGCTCTTTTAGACTTTGTTATTGGACCGGATGGCTCAAATTATGATGGTGAAACGAGTCATTTCACAGGAGTTGTGATGCTCAACGAGCTTTGGCTTCTGTTTCAGGTGCATTCTTGGCATGAAATGTGACGTCAGTGATGCACAACTTAACGTTTCAGATAGAAATCACAGCCATGCCTGCACAAAGTGGGAATCGGGTCAATGCGGCATTTCTAGTGGGTGTACCTGTAAAAAAAAAAAAAAAACCTGTATAACGCCGCTGATATGGTGGAAAAGCAGCACTACACTTAAAATCCTGCATGTCATCCCAAACTCGACTAGGATAGGATAGGATTTCAGACTTGGAAAAGTTTGTACTTATGCCCCTGATCTAGAAAACAACGTGTTGCTTTGCCCTTTTACGTTTCTGAATGTCCTAACCAGTTGTTTGTCTCTTTCCGGACTATCAGATGTGGTAATGTGGCGGCCATCCTGGAGCTGGACGAGCATCTACAGCGGGAGTTTATCATATTTGAGGCAGCACCACAAGAGACCAGGGGTATCCCCTCCAAGAAGCCAGTAGCCGACTATTTCCTGTGAAGTCTTTGAGCGGGCAGCCATGATGTGTCAAAATCTCCAGTTTCATCTCTCACAAGCCACCCTCCATCCTGCTGCTGGACAGTTCTGTCAGTCTGAACTCAGAGCAGTTAGACAGAAAACCTGCCAAACCCTGCGAAGCTCCAAACAGCTTCAGCCTGATGAGCTGGATTTTTGCCACACTGCCCAAGCCTGACAGAGCAGTCACTGTGAAAGGTGTAGGGGGTGAGATGGATACTGGGCACATGACTGTTGTCACTTCTCCTTGGCTGTAGAAGATGGCCATTGTCTTTCTCCCCTCAGCCTCCTTCCATTTCAGTCTGTTCTCCTTTCTCATTCTCTGTAGATATGACACTGTCACTCTGACTTTACCTCCACCACTCTTGTAGTATGTTTTTCATGACACTGTCATTTAGTTTTAGAAGTATTTGGGAGGAGGTTATTTTTTGTTTTGTTTCCAATAATATGCAGATGAGGACTCATCATTTAAGGAATTCCTTCAGTGCATACGTTGTCTTTGTTTTTGATTTTTTGTATAATTGTTGCTGCCATTATTAAATGCGAAATGACCTGTTCCTCCAGCCCTCTTTGCTCTTATGTTTCTGTTTTAACCTTCATCTGTCATGTGTGTCACTATTTAACATACCCAGTGCTGCTGCTTAGCACCATCACAAATAAATACCGGAAAATGTACTGACTGGCCAACAGGAGTCACTATATTCACCATTGATTGCTCTCTTAATTCCTTTTAATCTACAAATCTCTGTAGGTCTGTCATTTTTGATATTGTGAGAATAAAGTTTTTGTATCAATACTGATTTATTTTCAGGTGTGGTTTACTGACATGCATACTGACCATAGTTTATATATCCATGCTTTTTTACATCAGCGGTTGTCAGTAGCTCAGTAGGAAGAGTCACACTTAAAGGATAAATTCTCCCAAAAATGAAAATTCAGTTCAGTCATTATCTCCTCCCCCCATTCTGATGGAAAGTCACAAGTTTCACAGCAAAACCACGTTGCAGCATTCTCCTAGTGTAGCCCAACCTAAACCTGTCGCTATATTTTTCATGCAATCATTTCTAAAAATAATTGTGCCATGATATGAACTTTGCTACCAATCTGATGGTGTGTTGTCACTAAGACTTTTCCTACACTGAGCATTTAACAAGGTGTCTGTCTATCCGGGATTCCTGTTGTATGACTATTTAGGCCATTAGTCACACTCCCACCCAGACCGAACTTGAATCATGGTTGTTTTTGAAACTTTTACATCATGATGTGAATGTGAGTTCAGATTTTGCTGTTAGGTCGCAATCTTAAAGAGGAGGCATCCATCATGTCACACTGAGGGAAATCACCATGTGTGTCTCAGTAGAATTATGTGTGGGATTATTAAGACTGTGGACAAAATAACCCCACTCTCTATGTGCCGCTGAGCAATGCATTTGATTTTCATGAAAGAGAAAAGGGAAAATACTGTGACTAAATAAAGGTTTGAAGGAAAAAACTCAAATGTAAAAACAAAGTTAGCGTCAGGTGTGTCGGACTGTGGTAATGTGGGTCAGAGGGGGGGAGCACCTGCCCGGTGCCCACTGCACTACCTGTTCGCACACGCAACGTGCCAGGCTGTCCCGCCTGACAAGTTTCAGGGCTAGTTTTTCAAGTTTGACCGCCCCCTCTCATTCAGCTCAAACTGAACCGGTAGGAAGAAAAAGGACAACACCCGGAAACACAAGAGCAGACTGTCTTCAGCATTTCTTCGGCAAGGGGGCAGCGAGGCCGGCGACACTCAGGATAACAGGTAGGCTGAGCACAGCAGCAGCTCGTCTAGAAGTCGCCACACTTCTCCTGCTGTTCAAACACTGGTCCCGGATGAATATCACGGCGTTAGAAGGGTCCGGAGAAAACTCCCATCATCTGCACTGAGTTGTGAGACTAACCTCAGTCGACGAGCCCTGAAAGATCGGAATTTCACTTGGGAACCTGACACGGAGGTTTTGATGGCGTCAGACACATTTAGTGACGTTAAAGTTCCGCTCTATGTAAAAATGATGCTTGTCAGTTCATCTGTTTGTTCAAAAACGTGCCTGTTGTTCCAGTGCACTACAGTTTGATGAGTGCCATGGGCAGCGGTGTGCGAACCTGCATTGGGAAATATAAAAATGTGTCAAACTTTGCTTTTCCACAAAATGGATCGGGGGAAGAATACGTGATTACTTCTGATTAAACACGATGAACTTCTGGTGAATTCGGCGCAGTTTTTGAAATATGTTCTCTCTCCGTTACGAAATATTGCGAAATCAACTAAAGTCTCTAGTCTAAGTTCTATTAGTATCTTTATTTTCACTTCACTTTTTCAATGCAAACTTCCACAAACCCTCTTGGTTGCTGTGTATCGATATGAATAGCGAACATGTTTTCCCACATGACTCCACTCGGGGCTCTGCCATCCTTTTCTTTCTGCTGAGTCATGTGGACAGGCTTATCTGCTCTGATTTGTGGGTGTCGCATCAATGGCCTGCACAAACATGCAGCATCATGTGTGTCACACTGCTTACAGGCTTCATGACATAACGGCAGAAGTTCACTTTAACACTGCGAGGCTGCCAAGAGATTTGCCGCAGGTTATCTATTAATTGTCTCGGGAAAATGTTTACAACGGAATAATATATAAGCACAGTTAATAAATGCAGCAGTATATTTAATTAATTATAAAGCTGATATATGTGTATGTTTATAAGAAACAGTTATTTTACTGTCAGACTTAATTTCTGAAATGAAAGATCAGCGCTGACTATTGTGATAATCTTATGTTTAAAAAAAGCTTTAAAAAAGTGTGTGTGTGTGTGTGTGTGTGTGTGTGTGTGTGTGTGTGTGTGTGTTCCAGGTGAAAGGATGGACACCCAGAGTCAGGTTGTGGACAGGTTGCGTGCAGCGTTCAGTGCAGGTATCACCAAACCAGAGCAGTTTCGCCGAACTCAGCTGACCAAGCTTATGTCCATGGTCAAAGATAACGAGGAGCTGATTTTAAATGCACTGCACAAAGACCTTGCAAAGGTATAAGACTACACACACACACACACACACACACACACACAAACACAAACACACACAAACACACACACACACACATACACTCTGCTTCCACAACACAGACAGCGCATAATTACAGAACCGAGGCAGAAGGGCTGACATCCTGATGCTAGCTGTTCTACACAGCTGTTCTGTCTGGTTGTAGCTGTTCCTATGGAGCTGAAATTGAACACTAAATCTAAATCTTATGACTTAAGTGTGTGAAAGTAAAAGCTGCTTAACAGTTTCCTTTAAAGGTGCAGTATGTAAGAATTGGCTACCTGTTGAATTCATTCTAAGAGCAAACAGGGGCAGCATATCATCAGAGTGAAGGCCTGTGCAGACTGAGACAATACACCCTCATATTGTGTCCATCATGATTACACAGTGACTGCCACATGTTGGGAGACAAAGAGAAAAGTAAACTTGATTTTCAGCATTTTTTGATCATATCTTTTCCTGATTGTGTGTGTGTATGTGTGTGTGTCTAACAAAAAGTCTTACAAATTGCACCTTTTTTAAGTTTAGAGTTGTTCCGATTCCAATACCAGTATCAGAAATGTTGCCAATACTGCCTAAAGTGCAGGTATCAGTATCAGCTAATTCCCAGTTAGCTCCGTTAGCTTTGCTTAACATCACACACTGGAAATCAATTCTTCTTCACTGCTTCTTCTTCACTGCCAACACAGGAAGTTGCACTGTGCTGTCTCTGACAGCTACTGCTTTTAGAGCGGCGAAGAAGAAGTTGATTTCAGGTGAGTCAGACGGAGCTAGCAACATGTCAGCTATAATTATTAACAATATTTTGCTCTGAATAACCCCACCAGTAAAACAGTAACATGTTCAGTATGCAAGGCTGTAATTTGGAGGGGTGGCAGGAATGTTGCCGAATTACAACACTAGCCACTTTACAAAGCTTTTCAAATGTATCATGTGAAAGAACACAACGAAACTGCTCTCCCCAAACTTTATGAGACGGTGAGGGAACACATTTCATGTAGGCTGAAAGACGTGCAGGCAGTCAGTATTACTACTGACATGTAGACCTCCGACATGTGCCCCATGTCTGCTGAGTCTGCACACTGGGTGGACACAGTATCGGCGTCAACATTTGCTCTTCAAAGTGTGGTGCTGCAAGCAAACAAGTTCCATGAGTGAGTTCTAAGGGAATTATTTATTTCTAGATTTATTTAAGCTGCTGTTGCACTACTGCTTTAAACTGTTCTGATCTTATTTGTACTTTTTCGGTTATGGCTAACCGGACTGTCAAAATGGATTAAAAAAAGAATGTTGGAAGGCAGTCATTCTCTGCAAGGTTTTACCTGAGCCAGGCCATACAGCAATGATGGCAATCATATCGCAGGGCTAGTAGTATATACAGCTGTTAAAAGAAAGAAAAGAATCTTATACCCAAATAAGGTATTGGGATGGAAAAATGGTATAGGAACATCTCTATTTAAAATGCATCGTGATGTTTTATTTTCACTCCTCCTACTATTCCACTTATTTTATTCAGCCAATTATGATATTTGATATTCGAGGTAGATTCACACACATAACATAAAAAAAACATAAAATACTTTTCTCACTGAATATTATTTAAGTTGTACATTTTAGGTGCAAGAAGAGCACACACACACAAGGTTGCGTGAACGAATGCAGGGTGTTTGGAGCACAGTGTATATGTCATTTCTTTGTCTGCTACGGTTCAGTAAACACTAACTTCCCTTCTTATTGCTGTCCTCACACATCAGCCAAAATTTGAGGCCGTCCTGTCCGAGGTTGATATAGTGATCAATGAACTGCACTACGCCATCGATAACCTATCCAGCTGGCTGAAGCCCGAGTATGTCAGCAAAAACCTGGTAGGTTGGCAATGATTTATTAATTCTGGTAGTTTTATATATACTTTGCAGAGCTCAACAATGATTTTAATTTAATTATCATGATTATTTAGCCACAATCAGTTAATCAGTTTGTGTAGAATTATTTTCAATGTAATGAAAAGCTTCTTATGAGGAAACCTCAAAGTGATATTTTTAAAGTATTTCTTCCGACCAACAGAGCACAAAATAGATATTAGAAAAAAACATTTGAGGTTAATGTATTACTCCTTATATCAAACATCTGTAAAACCAAGTACAGTTGACTCATTATTTTTATCTTTGGGGTTTGCTCATTTTCAGCTAAAGGCTCTGACACACCTGGGCAGAATCTGTAACTGTAATACCATGAATTCACCCATTTAGTGCAGTATCTCCTTATTTTCTCCTCCCCTCTTCAGCAGTGCCATTTACATATTTCTTTCAGAAATATTCTTGATCTGAAGTGGCCATAATGGTGGGAGTGGTGTCAAAAAATGCTGCTTTATAATAACAGTGGTTTTTATATCTGCTGTCTGGAATCCTCCAGTTTCCCTTTTTGAATGATGAATTCAGACTACCGCCACCTGGTGGTATGGAGAGATTTTCCTCCCCCACATGTACAGAACGTTCAAGCTAGTGTTTTGAAGAGTAGCTTTTTTGTTGAGACACAGGTACCGTGAAGCGACACATGGTGTGTTCTCGGGCCTTAAGAACTTGTATTAACAAAACACTTGTTTTGCTGTGTAATTTATATTTAATATTTGTCCATTTCCAGGCCACAAAGCTAGATGACTGTTTTGTACAGAGGCAACCATTAGGAGTTGTGTTAATCATCGGGCCATGGAACTATCCTCTGCAACTCCTTCTCATACCCTTGGTTGCAGCCATTGCCGCAGGTATCATCCTCACCCATATAACCAGAATATACACAACAGCTGCATTGTCACAGTTACTGACAGTTATTAAGGAACCCACAGAGAATAAATGACCAAATCTACAGTGCCCTTCAGCTTCTAGAAGATTTGTAGCCTAATTCAGCGTTTCAACCTTGCTTTCAGTCACAACATGCAGGCTTTCCCCCCTCATAATCCAAGATCAAGCCATTGTACATGACATGCCACCAAAGAGCAGACAAACAATATTAGACACTTGATGGAAAAGAAAAGGGAGTTGGTGAAGTCCTAAACAGAGCTAAGAAGAGTGACTATCGTGCATTCATGAAGTGGACAGATAATGCTGCTATTTGTATTCTGGTTGTGTAAATGGGTACCTGTTTTCTAAGGTCTTAGTGCTAAGAAGTTTCACTGCGATTACTTTGTGAATGTAGCTTCAAACCTGCAATATTATTTTTGGTGACCACCGAAACGGTCTGTAACAACTATCAATTTAGGGAATTGTGATCTGTCTTCACATGTCTTGCATTCACAAGCTGTCTTCTCAAACCTAAAAGATAAATGATAAGTCATGGAATGTATGATTACAGCTGACAACAGCTAACAGCTATTTTGTTCAGTTCGTTCTAGTGAGGACATCACAACTGAACAACAGTGTATCTGCGCTCGTAGCCAGGAACACTTTCAGACCGTTCTGTGAATTATACTCTTTTTCACCAAGCACCTTTGAATCAGCAGCTCCATTTGAGGCAAGATGAATTCAATTAAAGCAACATTATGTAACCATTCATCTTATAGTATCAGCTTCAGAGTCATGTTGATGGTTCAGTGTGGTGTAACAGGGTGAATGGTTTCTCTGTCTCTTGTTTCTGCTCAATGTATTTTCAGTGAGAGGGGAGGATCACAGTGTTACATACTTGTCAGGAAAATGTACATACAATTGTGAAGAGCATGTATATGAGGGCAGTCTTGAGTTCCAACGGTTTGTGCAGCTCTCATGTTTCTGTGATGAATGAGTGGAACACAAACTCCTGGCTCAGACTTGTTTCTTCAGCACAGTTCACATGTTCTCCATGAGGTTCAAGTCAGGACTTTATGAAGGCCATTCGATAACCTCAATTCTAGCCTGATTTAACCGTTCCTTTACAACTTCTTATGTGTGTCTGGGATCATTGTTCTGTTGGAACACCCAATTGCAACCAATACCCAAACTTCTGCTGACAATTTTAGGTTTTCCTGAAGAATTTGGAGATAATCCCCCTTCTTCATTATTCCATCTATTTTCTGTAGAGCAGCAGATCCATTGACAGCAAAACAGCCCCACAGCATAATACTACCAGCACCATACTTGACAGTAGTTTTGGTGTTTTGGGGGTTAAATGTTTCACCTTCTCTCCTCCAAACATATTGCTGCTCATTGTGGCCAAACAACAACAATCATCCGACCACAGAGTCCTCCAGAAGGGGTTTTAGTAAAGCTTTAAGGTGCTGTGTCTGGAGCAAGAGCTTCTTTCTTGTACGGCAGCCTCTCAGCTCATGGTGATGTAAAACACACCTGACTGTGGACACTGTCACCTGTCTTCCAGCAGCTTCTAATTCATTACAGACTTACTTTTTGGTGGTTTTTGGTTGCCTCTCGACCATCCTGACTAGTTTTTCTCTCAGCAGCAGGTGATAGTTTGTGTTTTCTGATCATGGTAGTGATGCAAACTGTGCCAAGCACTTTATACTTACAAACAGTTGTTTGCACAGTTGATCTTGGGACCTGTAACTGCTTTGAAATGGCTCCAAATGACTCTCCTGACTTGGTCAAATCAATAATGTGTTCCATCAGATCAATGCTGAGCTCCTTAGACTTTTCCATTGTAGCGCTCTAATGGGTGTATCACACAAGCCCGATCTTTATCAAGTCAGAAGAAGTTAAAGTGAAACTCTCGCCAAAATGCAACCTAGGCCTTTTTGTGAATGTATATGAGTCAAACCTTCGCGTAAAAGCGTAATTACGATGAAAGAAGTACTTTTAAGATTTACCGTATTTTTCGTTTTCGGCTCAAACTCATTTTCAGTGGGAGTGCATGGGGCACTTTTATGCTAGCATCAAAATCGCTATTTTTAAAACACTAAGAAGGCTCGACACAACATGAAACTTTGCTCGTAGCATCACCAGGGTCTCTACACATGAACACGAGCATTGAGAACATTGTTTGTGTACACAGAGTTTACTAAAAGGAAAGTTTTTGAACAACTCACGTTAGCAGTAGCTTCTTCCTCTAGCCATCGTCATGGTAGCCCAGACGTACTCGGGGATCGACACGTCTGGGTAGAGTGTATGTGGTTCAGTTGAGCTATGTGTAGTAACCCTGGTGATACTACGAGCAAAGTTTCATGTTGTGTCGAGCATTCTTAGTGTTTTAAAAATAGCGATTTTGATGATAGCGTAAAAGTGCCCGTAGCACGAGGACGAGGAAGAATTAGAGTTAGATGAGGAAGCTAACGTGACTGAAGAAACCGGAGGAGCAGGTGATAACGCTACCATTCCCAGCCGTTCGATCCAACTCCTGCAGTGGACCGCTGGCCGACCTCCATACGGGCCAGATGACCAGATTACAAAAACTGCTGGGACGATATACTTTGTGTTTAAAGAGACTGAGCAGACTTTGATTTTGCATTTAGAACTACTTGGGTTGTAACTAATTGGTTAATTTCATTTGAAATTCAAGGACATTGACCCCCTCCCCTCCCCTTTAAAATTCAAACACATTCTGTGAACCCTGCCTGTTGTATGAATGTTTTATGTTATAACACAGGCCAAATAAACTTAAGTCTGTTGTCAGTACTTGTTACAGTATTATTCTCTGCACTTTTTGGAGAATTTTACTTGCTGTTTTGATACTGTCTCAGTTGCACTCTGCACATTTGCACCAATAAATAACTGACAATACATGAGTTGTTACAGTATTATTCTCTCTGCACTCTTTAGAGAATATAACTAAAACTTAAAAAGCTATGAATTGAATTGTTTTGCTTATAAATGCCTCCTCGTTGACCTCATATCACTTTATTAAAGAAAAACACATTATTTGGTAACTTGTCATCGTGCCCTTAAAATTATTTATGTGCTACTAGATTTTTCAACTTAGGAGCACATGTGCTACTTGGGAGAATGCTTAGCGTCAAGCCCTGCTCATATACATTCACAAAAAAAGCCTAAGTTGCATTTTGGCGAGAGTTTCACTTTAAGAGGCCATGCTACAAAGAACATTTGATTTGCACAGCTTTCTATAATCACCAAAATTGATTGTTTAAGTTACTGTATGTATATTTTTGAGCCAGTAGATTTTGTCACAACTTCCGAAGACATATAATAAATTAATTACTGAACCAAACTTCATGAATGTTGTTTTTGTGACAAAGTAGTTTGTGTTCTACTCATTCCATCACAGAAACATTTGAGTTGTACAAATCATTGGAACTGCCGTGGTTGATGTAATGAGTTTTGTTTGTGTTTAGCATCTTCACTACATCTGACAAATTGTTGAACACCGGGGATTTGTATTTACCACTGATATGTTGCACCCAGAAACTGTAGGGGGCGCCAAATCACACAAAGTGCCTATTTCTACATAATGTTGCTTTACTCTTTTTGGCTTCAATATAGCCAGCTGTTTAAGTTTTGCTATGAGTATTCTTTGTAAATGTGGCCCTCATGACAAAGTGAGGTCAGATCACTAACCTCAATCAGTCACTGCCGTCTGAACTGATCTGATGATGTTGTTATCCTTGTCAAGGAAACTGTGTACTCATCAAACCTTCAGAGGTCAGCGCTGCCACGGACAGTCTGATAGCAGAGCTCATCCCCAAATATTTGTCTCAGGTAAATCAACCATTGAGTTTAAAAGTTGTGTCATTTTCCTAAAGTTTTATTTATATACACACACACACACACACATTCACAGTGACTGACACACACACTAAAATGAGATTGTCATTGGACAGGACTGTTATGCAGTTGTCCATGGTGGAGCAGAAGAGACCAAGGCACTTCTGCAGAACCGCTTTGACCACATCTTCTACACAGGTACAAGCTTACAGTATTTCACAATATTTCAGTTGTAGATATGATAGATGTATTTTGTCCCTCAGTGGTCACACGACCACAATGTAGTTTAAAAACAAATCACCAGAATTGATGCAGCAGTACAGAGATCTTCTTTTTATTCCACACGTTCTACTTCCTGTTCAAAACCTGGAGCCTACACTACCCACAATACAAATTTGCCAGAGTGAAAACACTGGGGGCACTTTATCATGCAGCTTCCTCTGGTGCCACTACAGGCTTTCTACTACTGTTTTCACACATGCAGTAGAAACATCCTCTTCACTCTGCCACTGACTTTTCAGCTGTGTCTTTTAGGTTCTCAGACTGTGGCACGCAGCATCATGCAGGCAGCTTCAATCCACTTGACCCCAGTAACCTTGGAGCTGGGTGGCAAGTGTCCCTGCATCATTTACGGAAAAATTGACATCACAGCCGCTGCTCGCCGCATTGCGTGGGCCAAGTTTTTTAATGCTGGCCAGAGCTGCGTGGCACCGGATTATGTGCTGTGCTCACCAGCCAACCGGGACGCCCTGCTGCCTGAACTGCGCAAGGTCCTGGAGAACTTCTACGGCAAAGACCCTCAGAGCTGTCCGGACTTCTCCCGCATTGTGTCGCCCAGACACTGGACTCGACTGATGGAACTACTTGGAAGGTCCAGTGGAAAGGTTGTTTTGGGAGGAGAGAGCAGCCAGGAGGACAAGTACATCGGTGGGCTTCAGAAGCAGTCAGTGCTTATAAATTGAACTAGATTCCTCTGTCAAAAAGAGAACACATTATAGATTGAATATGAGGTTCCCTAATAAGATATGCTGGTTTCACCTACTGCTGATGCTCGACTCTTGGCTTGTTTGGAGTGACCCTGAAATTGTGGCATATTTTAGATTTTCATCATGGTTTTAATTTGAAAAACAAAACACGATTTTCACAGTTATTAGCATAAACTTTGATTAATTGAACTCAAATTTGTTTTTGAATTAATTAATTGTTATAATTATTTTTTTGTATCATTTGGTAGTATTTTTTGGCCTTTTCATGGCTTCATTGACAGGGCAGCTTGAGAGATGACAGGAAGTGGGATGAGAGGGGGCGCCCCATCAATTTATTAATTTATAATTTATTATTATTAGTTGTAATAGTGATAATATATGGTTTTAATTACACAATTCAACCATAAACCAAAGCAAATATTTCAAGGGTTTTAATCAGCATCAGGTGTGATACTGCATGCCATGGAGCATTATTAATATAACTTCAAATTTTAATCTTTACAGTAAGCATTACAACAATTCTTAAATGTATTAACCTAGATTTGATTGAAATGTATTTGTATTTGGAAAGAGACAAGGTTGTATTCTATGAGAGCATATATCTGATTCTAAAAATAGGTTTACAAACATTTACTATAACAAGTTTCTGCATCATCCACATAGTGTCTGTGAGTAGTAATATATATACTCTGATGTTTTCTTATGTTTCCCCTCAGCTCCCACGGTGCTGGTGGATGTGGCTGAAGACGATGCACTCATGCAGGAGGAGATTTTCGGCCCCATTCTGCCCATCCTCACTATTGAATCTTTGGAGAAAGGCATTGAATTAATCAACCGCAAAGAGAAGCCACTGGCCCTCTATGCTTTCTCTGATGAGTCCTCTGTAAGAAAACCGCTCTGCACCTTCCACATCATACCTGTAAAAGTATCGTCTTATACTTAACATCAGGTTGCGCTTCCCCTCTAAAGGTAGTGAACACAGTGCTGCAAAATACCAGCAGTGGAGGATTCTGCTCTAACGACGGGATCATCCACATGACCCTGCCAAGCCTGCCCTTTGGAGGTGTAGGTAGGTTTGTTTTTTGGCAGCATGGCTGTACAAGCCTATCTGCTTTTGTGTCTAAAGTTATCTTATCTGCTAGCAGCTTTTTACACACTGTTTCAACTGATTTCACCATTTACACTCAATTTATGAAAGTCCTGTTTAATAAAGCCACGAAAGGCTAAAAAACACCAAATACAGGAAACAGTTACCAATATAGGCTGCCTGTTTGTTGCAGTGGAGTAAGACCCAAGACTTCCTGAAAAAGTCGCTCAGTTTTGTCAGTTGTTGAGTAAGTAGACACATAATAAACATTTTGTGATGCTGTCTGCAACAAATTTATTATTTGGGCCATCTTATGAATTTGTCATGTTTAATGTGAAAATAGTAAAAAAAAAAAGTGTTGTATAATTGTTAGTGTAGAAAATATTGTGTCCAGTAGTCCCAGTGATGCACATGTTTATTTGTGTATATTTCCATGACAACAGAGCGAGCCTCTTGAAGGTGTCTTTACAGCAGCAGCAGCTGTAAATCCTCTTCCTCCCTGCAGTGAATAGCCACTAACAAAGTTCAACTAACTCAGTTATTAACACGTTTCATTTCATTTCATTTCATTTAATGTCTTCACAATAAAATTATCAATTTTTAGTAGTATTTAGTTTTTTGAAAGCTTTATTATGAAGTGAGGACCACGGAGATTGAGTCTGAAGCTTCAGGCACTGGGCAGTGTGCTCCACTCTGGAGCACAGTTAACTGGTGATTAAAAAACATATCGGCAGAGCACAATTTGACTTGGCGCAGCCACAATTCGACTTTAAACTTTAAAAGGCACAAAAAAAAATCAATGATGGTGATTTTTCGACTTCATCCATATGCAAATGTTGAGTTGGACTGTTTTAGGAAACCTAATTGGCTCACAGATAAAGGGTTTTCACTTTGTTTAAGGATGTTTCTTTCTTATAGAATGATTATCAACTGTATGTATTTTTGACTGAACTGTAGAGTTCTTTCTGGGTGAAAACACATTTCTCAATTGGGCAGTAGTGCAACAGAATAATTCTAACCTGGAGTGAAATCACATCAGATCCTCTGAGTGGCCCTTACAAGTCATTGATAGCCTGATGCATATTTTGAATAGGGACTGGAACAGGTACTGTACGTTTGGCCTCTCTGACATTGTCTGCATGTTTTTCTGAATGGTGTTTTGGGTCTGATCACTCCCGCCAGGGGCCAGCGGTTGGGGCAGTTACCACGGCCGCTGGGGCTTTGAGGCGTTCAGCCACCGGCGGGCTGTCATGCTGCGTGGCTGGGCTTTGGAGAGACTCAACGGTCTGCGCTACCCACCTTACAGTGAGGATAAACTGAGCTGGCTGCGCTGGACCGCCTCGCCAAAGAGCAGCTGCACGCTTATGTGATGACAGGAGAGGTGTGTGTGTGTGTGTGTGTGTGTGTGTGTGTGTGTGTGTGTGTGTGTGTGTGTGTGTGTGTGTGTGTGTGTGTGTGTGTGTGTGTGTGTGTGTGTGTGTGTGTGTGTGTGTGTGTGTGTGTGTGTGTGTGTGTGTGTGTGTGTGTGTGTGTGTGTGTGTGGAGCTTTTTATACTGTATGCATGAATGTGAATGATTATGATTTATCTGGGAACAGCATTAATAACTTGTTTTAATTTCTTGGGAAGGTTGTTTGTCCACTTGTATATTCACATGCTAGGTGCTTGTGCACTAGTTTGTCTTGCGTGCGCTTTTCATCCTGCAGGTTTCTCACCCAACTCACACTTCTATAATAATTATGATATTACTCAGATACTATATGTCCGGGTCCCACCACCTGCTTGTTTTTATCTTCTTACAGTGAAATATTTATTTCAGTGATGATTGTGTTTCATTGTAATTTATAACATCATTTGATCATCTATGTTAATCTGTTGTATCGTTTTGATTGTTTCTCATGGTGACAGAGGAGATCTAGAAGTGTTCTTGGCTGTGTTTTAATACTTTTATTGAAAATAAATTTGAACTTTTATGAACATTTATTTGAGAGCTGCTACTCTTCAAGAAAGGCATGTAGTTCTTATTTGTCTCCATTCGAGGCCTCACTGAGCACATTCTACCACACGACAGTTACATGACAGTTTACGAGGTGTGTCATTTTCAGTCATTCACCTGTTGAACTGGAAACTTTGTCGGAAAGGGGGGAGGGGGAATCAGCTTCAATAACACGACAAACAGTGATGTAACAAGGGGAACCTGTCCAGCTACTGTGTGGCTACGCTGGTCATGCATTTATCAACCAAACGGTGCATATCAAGTGCATATGAATCACAGCACCCATACTAAAGAGGGAGCAAATCTCAATATCTACATTCATAGCAGTTGTCATAACCTCTGGGGATAACATGCAGCCGGTCAGTTTACCAGTCAACAGAACTCATATGCTGGAATTTTGATTGAATTGATGTGTGTCGATTAGTTTGTGGTAATTTGGGGTAAAGAAATAAATGAAAAATGCAGAAATGTAAACACATAAATCAGGAGAAATTCTGAAGGTCTTTGAAAAGTTCTTATAATGCCTAATTGGCCTCATATTCCAGTTAATATGGGTCTTTAGTGCCACTTAAACAAAAACCTATGGCAGGCCAAAGGACATATCTATAACCGTTGACCTCATCCAGTCTCATCACACATTTTCATTGATGAGATGTAAATGTTGGGGAAAAGCTGTCTTCTTTCACTTTTTTTAATACAATAACAAACTAAAACAATTATACCGATGTGGAACCAAGTGTGTAGCGCGGAGGCAGACTGGGCAAAATAGGCCTTTTCATGGTTCTTTTCTAGTAAACGAGAGGCTTATGCAAGCAACTCTCTTTACTTTCGCTCAAAACGAAACGTACCTATTTCAGATAAAAACAGCTGCATACTAAACATGCAGCGAGGCATTACCAAACGAACACAGATTAATTCGTCCTGAACGGACATAATAACAGCCAGTCTCGTGCCAATACTGCAAAGCATGAAAGCGAGGAATGATGGAACGAAGTCCATAGAAAAACAAAGCGCACACAGTATTCCGCCCTCCCACACATCGCGCTGATTCGCTAGCACACCGCCAATCAGAACGGCCATTCAGCTGGCACACAACCAATCAGAGAATCCAATGGCTCAGACGTCCGACAGCCCTCCTCCTCAGACTTCACATGTTGAGTCGGAGCAGACAACGTCCGAACGGCTCCGAAAGTTTCAGACGCAGCTGAACACACCAAACAGAAATGTTCCCGACCTCAGCCGAGTCTCTCCAAACGCTTCAGACGTCCAACGGTTGGGCCGGTGTGTGGGGGCCTTTAAGCTGTCAGCATCAGATTGGCCAGGTTGAAGAGCCTCTTCATGGGTGCACGGAGCCGATGTCGCTGTGTGGAGTTCCATGGACATCAGGAGAGGCCAGGCGATTGTTTCACAAGAGGCACATTTGATTGTTTGATCAGTCCATTATGCAGATCAATACACTGTACAGACGTTAAAGCCCTATGACAGAATATCTGTTCTGGTTTTAGGCTTTACAAATAAATTTAAAATGTGACTTTTGCAGTGTGCAACTCTGGTAGCAACACATCGGCCCAACCGTTGGACGTCTGAAGCGTTTGGAGAGACTCGGACGAGGTCGGGAACATTTCTGTTCGGTGTGTTCAGCTGCGTCGGAAGCTTTCGGAGCCGTTCGGACATTGCTCCGACTCAACATGCGAAGTCTGAGGAGGAGGGCTGTCGGACGTCTAAACCATTCGATTCTCTGATTGGTTGTGTGCCAGCTGAATGGCCGTTCTGATTGGCGGTGTGCTAGCGAATCAGTGCGGTGTGTGGGAGGGCGGAATGCTGTGTGCGCTTTCTTTTTCTATGGACTCCGTTCCGTCATTCCTTGTTTTCATGCTTTGCATTATTGGCACGAGACTGGCTGTTATTATGTCTGTTCAGGACGAATTAATCTGTGTTCGTTTGGTAATGCCTCGCTGCATGTTTAGTATGCAGCTGTTTTTATCTGAAATAGTTAAGTTTCGTTTTGATCGAAAGTAAAGAGAGTTGCGTGCATAAGCCTCTCGTTTACAACTCACAACACAAGCGCAGAACGTACATGCTGCTGTGGAGTAGGCAGCACGTCGAAGTGGTGTGTTTCAATGCAACTTTTGTGCCAAACGGGTCAGACAAGAGGCAATGGAGTGGTCGGAGAGTGGTCGGATAAGGCAGTTGGACGTCTGGGCGGTGTGTGGGGGGCTTTTACATTCGTGTGACTAAATGGAAAATCTCCAGTTTAATGAGGATTAATGAAGTATGTTTACACTCAAGAGCATCGGTCCATAATGTCCAACCACTGTTTGTACTCTGGAGCTGGTTCAGCAGTGCTCGAGGAACCCGGATCCAGCGACCAGGGGCCATATCATTGACCTCTGACATCATTAACCCTAACCCATCATTTGACACAGCTTTGTATGGTGAAAAATCCAAAGCCAACTCTCCTCCCACCCATTCCTAACGATGTCCAGCCAAATTCCACCAACACCTCAGCATCAAGTAATCTGGAAATTCCACTAAGCGTCCACTAAGCCAAATTATATTTATTTTGTCAAATCTTATCGCCAGTGAGTTTTCCTCTCGTCTTTTTCTGACATCCCCTTTCATCATCATTCTCCCTCCCACTGCCCACATTTTTGCCTGCACCTCCTCTTCTCTCCCGTCCCCAGCCAACATATCCATGTGGGCCTCATTTGGGTTAAATGGGAAATGCAAATACGGGTCCCAAGTGGGGTTGCTCACAGGTTCCATGGTGGCCCCACCTGCTTTCCCATGAAGGCTTTAAGTATGGGCATTTGCAGTTCACATTTAATTCATATGTGGCCTGTGTGGCAATACCAGTTGAACTGCAAGTGGCAGATCTAGAGAATCTATTTAACACCAACAACGCCACCTGAGGACTTGCACCTAAAGAGTATACTCCTTTAACTTTAATTTCTCTGAGAGGGTTTCTCAAAAACAACCCATACACATGTCCTTACACAAATGAATACAGGCACTTTGTACAATAACTTAACAAACTTTATTATTCACAATAAAACAGGTATAGGTCCTCTTCTGAGAGGGCTACGAGGGCGTTGTCGTCCACATACTGCAGCTCCATGATGGCTATGTTAGTGGTTCGACCTTTTGCCCTGAATCGATTGATGTTAAAGAGTTGCCCGTCTATTCTGCGCATAATCTTGACTCCCTGGAGCAGATGTTTACCTGTGAGATGGAGGATAGCAGCAATGAAGATGGAGAACAGTGTTGGAGCAATGAAATATCCTTGTTTGACTCCTGTGTCAACCCTGAAGGGTTCTGTTTCATCTCCACTGCCACTGAGGACTGTAGCTGACATGTTGTCATGCAGCAGTCTCAGTACCCGTATGTATTTTACTGGGCAGACAATCTTTGCCAGAACCAGCCAGAGGGCCTGACGGTTCACTGAGGTCTGTGAAGGCCATGTATATTTTGTTCCCAGCATTTTTCTTGAAGTTGGCGAGCAATGAATATCATATCTGTAGTGCCTCTGTTTGGGCGAAAAACCACTCTGAGACTCTGGTAGGGATGTAACGGTATGAAAATTTCACACCGCGGTAATAGTGACCGAAATTATCACGGTTATCGGTATACCGCGGTATTTTTAAAAATGTCTTCAAAATGTTGAAAAAACACTGATAAATTGAAATAATTTCATCAAGAATCATATTTAAATATATTTATTATATATTAAAATAGTCCAAATCCAAAACCTTAACAAATCACTGCATAATCAACATTAAATAATTATTAAAGAATGTATCAAAACTGTGCAAAATAGGTCATTGGCTTTTTGTGATGAGGCAGCCTGTTTTTTAAACGTGTCCTTTAATGTCTGTGTTTCAGAGGTAGAATGAGATGTAGTGGCAGCAGCAGTCAATTGGCCAGCAGACCCTCTCTGTGAAAAAAATGAATAGAACATGTCATTATTAATTATTACTGTCACTGTTACTTATTACTAAGGGTGCAACCAACAGATCACAAAATTCACAATTAAGATCATATCACTTTTGTGAGAAAAAGGTTGGATTAATTTTTAGATTAAAAGAAAAAGGATTATTGTTAAATTAATTATGAATATTCTATTTTGATTCTTATCTCTATCTAGACACTTGTTATATTCACCATTTTATATTATTCTTTATATATAGTCTATTCTACAAATAATCCACAAGTGTTATATATTTCTGATATTACTTATATATATATTGCCTGTCTGTCTCTCTGTCTGCCTGCTCGTCTGTTGTCAGTGGACTTGGTCAATCTGATTGGTCAGATGGCTGCTGAGCCACAGGTAGACGCTGCTCAGGTGAACGGAGCTGAGATGAAAGTCAGTCATCTCAGTCAGTTTGCGTTCACTAACTCAGTCCACCCAGCACGTGTTTGTCTCAAATCCTCCTCACTGCAGCTCTGCATCAATATTTGGGGAATTATTAGGTCGACTTTAAAAAGTCCATCCATTTCTGTCCGCTTATCCGGGGCCGGGTCGCGGGGGCAGCTGCTTGAGCAGGGACACCCAGACTTCCCTCTCCCCGGACACTGCCTCCAGCTCTTTCGGGAGGATCCCAAGGCGTTCCCAGGCCAGCTGAGCGACATAGTCACACCAGTGTGTCCTGGGTCTTCCTGGGTCTCCTCCCGGCGGGACATGCCAGGAACACCTCCCGAGGGAGGCGTCCCGGGGGCATCCGAAACAGATGCCCGAGCCACCTCAGCTGGCTCCTCTCGATGTGGAGGAGCAGTGGCTCTACTCCGAGCCCCTCCCGGGTGATGGAGCTCTTCACCCTATCTCTAAGGGAGCGCCCTGCCACCCTGCGGAGGAAACTCATTTCGGCCGCTTGTATCCGGGATCTTATTCTTTGGTCATGACCATGAGTTCCTGGCCATAGGTGAGGGTCGGAACGTAGATTGACTGGTAAATCGAGAGCTTCGCCTTTCGGCTCAGCTCTCCCTTCACCACGACAGACCGATACAACGACCGCATTACTGCGGCCGCTGCACCGATCCGCCTGTCAATCTCACGCTCCATCCTTCCCTCACTGGTGAACAAGACCCCAAGATACTTAAACTCCTCCACTTGAGGCAGGAACTCTCCTCCCACCTGGAGGGAGCAAGCCACCTTTTTCCGGTCGAGAACCATGGCCTCAGATTTGGAGGTGCTGATTCTCATCCCAGCCGCTTCACACTCAGCTGCAAACCGCCCCAGGACATGCTAGAGTTCCCGGCTCGAAGGAGCCAACAAGACCACATCATCCGCGATCCGCGACCAGATCCCCTCCGGCCCGAGGCTGCGCCTAGAAATTCTGTCCATAAAAGTAATGAACAGAACCGGTGACAAAGGGCAGCCCTGCCGGAGTCCCCCGGGCCAGCCAGGCTCGGTAGGACTCCTTCTTCAGCTTGACAGCAACCCTTACTTCCAGGGTCCACCACCGGGTTCGGGGATTGCCGCCGTGACAGGCACTGGAGACCTTACGGCCACAGCTCAGAACAGCCGCGTCAACAATGGAAGTGGAGAACATGGTCCATTCGGACTCAATGTCCCCAGCCTCCCTCGGGATCTGGTCAAAGCTCTCCCGGAGGTGGGAGTTAAAGATCTCCCTGGCAGAGGGTTCCGCCAGACGTTCCCAGCAGACCCTCACGTTACGTTTGGGTCTGCCAGGTCTGTCCGGCCTTCTCCCCCGCCAGCGGATCCAACTCACCACCAGGTGGTGATCAGTTGACAGCTCAGCCCCTCTCTTCACCCGAGTGTCCAAGACATACGGCCGGAGGTCAGACGACACGACCACAAAGTCGATCATTGATCTCCGGCCTAGGGTGTCCTGGTGCCACGTGCACACATGGACACCCTTATGCTTGAACATGGTGTTCGTTATGGACAAACTGTGACTAGCACAGAAGTCCAGTAACATAACACCACTCGGGTTCAGATCGGGGAGGCCGTTCCTCCCAATCACACCCCTCCAGGTAACACTGTCGTCGCCCACGTGGGCGTTGAAGTCCCCCAGGAGAACGACGGAGTCCCCGGTTGGAGCACTCTCCAGTACCCCTCCCAGGGACTCCAAGAAGGTCGGGTATTCTGCAACACTGTTCGGCCCATAAGCCGAGACAACGGTGAGAGTCCTATCCCTGACCCGAAGGCACAGGGAAACGACCCTCTCGTTCACCGGGGAGAACTCCAACACATGGCGGCTGAGCTAGGGGGCTATAAGCAAGCCCACACCAGCTCGCCGCCTCTCACTGCAGGCAACTCCAGAGTAGAAGAGAGTCCAGCCTCTCTCAAGGAGTTGGGTTCCAGAGCCCAGACTGTGCGTGGAGGTGAGCCCCACTATTTCTAGCCGGTACCGCTCAACCTCCCGCACCAGCTCAGGCTCTTTCCCCCCCAGCGAGGTGACATTCCATGTCCCCATGGCTAGAGTCACCATCCGGGGATTGGGCCGCCGGGGCCCTCGCCCACGACTGCCACCCATATCCCACTGCACCGGCCCCTTCTGAACCCTCCCGCAATGGTGAGCCCACGGGAGGGCGGGCCCACGTTGGTCGTTCGGGCTGCGCCCGGCCGGGTCCCGTGGGCAAAGACCCGGCCACCAGGCGCTCGCCTGCGAGCCCCAACCCCAGGCCTGGCTCCAGGGTGGGGCCCCGGTGACGCTGATCCGGGCGATGTGCACGTCCTTGTTGTTCTTTCTGTCATTAGGGGCGAGTGAACCGATCTTAGTCTGACCCGTCACCTAGGACCTGTTTGCCTTGGGAGACCCTACCGGGGGCATTAAGCCCCGGACAACATAGCTCCCAGGATCATTCGGGTGCTCAAACCCCTCCACCACGATAAGGTGCCGGTTCAAGGAGGAGACTTTAAAAAGTGAAGTCTACAATTAATAAGCGGTTCAGATAATGTGCCAAATCACGATCAACTTCGTTCCGTTATACCACTATCTGGTCATTTTACATTAGTGACAACAGCAAATTAGACAGAGAAAACTCGACATACACATACATGATGCACCTGAGCTTAATGTTAGCTTACCTTGCATTCGCTGAACAGTTGCGGGTGATAGTCGTAAAGTGAAAGTAAGTAAATCGGATGTGTTGCCGCCCCTCGCAACAATTTTCTTCTCGCAGCTCCTGCAGACAGGGCTGCCATCCTTGACCAGCTGTCCCTGAGCATTCTTATAATACCCAGAATACACCCAGACTGCAGATTTGGTTCTCTTTGAAAGCGGAAAAATGCCTTGAGGGCCGCTATATCACGTCCTCCCTCCGCCATGTCTTCTTCACCACATAACAAGCGCATGTTGCACACTGCGCATGCGCCGCGAGTTTTCCACACCGTGGTTACCGACCGCGGCGGTTACCATGGTAATTAAAACTTAAACGGTAACCTTCACCGTCGGGAATTATACCATGGTTTACCGTGACACTGGTAAACTCTGGAAGGATGCTGGAAGGATGCTTTCTGACAGAGGGGTGAGTCTGTTGGCCAAAACCTGAGCCAGGGCTTTCCCTGTGGTGGACAGGAGAGAAATGCCATGGTAGTTCTCGTAGTCTGCCTTGTCTCCTTTTTTAAAGATGGAGACAACCAAGGCATCCTTAAGTTGTGCAGGGATTTTCTCTTGTTCCCATATTTTGTAAAGCAGGGCATGGATGTGTTTAAGGAGATCAGGGCTGCCTGCCTTTAGGACTTCTGCTGGAATGCCGTCCGGACCAGCAGCCTTGTTGTTCTTCATCTTCCTAATAGCATCCTGCACCTCTTCCAGGCTGGGTGGTTCCCCCAAGCTCTCATTTATAGGCTGTTGAGGGAGTTTTTCGAGGGCCTCCATCTAAGGAGTGGTGTCCCTGTTCAGAAGATCCTCTTAATGCTCTTTCCACCTGTTTGCTATTGCTTCCTTATTTTTCAGCAGCGTGAGCCCATCTTTAGAGCGAAATGGGGTTAGGCAACGCTAGCTGGGGCCATATACCGCTCTTGTGGCATCAAAGAATCCTCTGGTGTCTCCAGAGTCAGCAAGCTGCTGGATCTCCAGAGCCTTCTCTGTCCACCACTGGTTCTTCAATTTTCTAATGTTCAGTTGGGCGGCTGCCTTCGCTTTGGCATGAGCTGCTCTTTTAACCTTACAATTGATGTTATTTTGCCAGGTGATAAAAGTTTGCCACTTGATGGCTAGGATGGTTAACCGTTTAACCGTTAACCGATAACAGGAACTTTGACCGATTATTACTCGGTTAAAAAATGTTTTGGCTACTTGTCAATCAACTCATGGGAGCGTGTCGACGCATGCCACACGTGCAACACGTGCCTTTACGTGCTTTCTGCCACAGTCCACTTTACAGCAAAAATGAAGCGAGCAAAAAGGAGTTCTGTGTGGGACAATTTTGACTGAAAAGGAGATGAGGTTATTTGCAAACTATGCGGTACAGCACTGAAATATTCAAGCAGTACCAGTACAACGCAGTACCACTTGCGAAGCAAACATCCAGGATCAGATGATGGAGGACCATCACAGCAAACTTTGCCCTCCATGATGGCAGGGAGAAGATGCGACGCGCGGCGGTCTGAGGAGATCACACACGGTACTTTTGAATGGGTCACAGACACTCAATAGAGCATTTAAATCTTATTGGTGAAGTAAGGGATGATGTATAGAACGGCGGTCATTATGTATAGAACGGCGGTCATGATCCGTCCAGACCTCTCCGCTTCGCGTCGGGGTCCAGTTCGTCCTGTCGGGACTTATTTTCCCGAAAATGACCGCCTTTCTATACATTATCCCGCTTATTACACTGCTACTTGCCAACACGAAAACAAAAAACGTCACACAGTATGTCTTTTTATAAATAATTTGTTAATGTTCGCCGTTAACAATGCCGTTTCGCTTCTCCCTCTTCGCTACTTTCCTCTTCGTCTTTTCTTGACCTTTGATGACAACTCAGCCTTTTACCAAGACTCGAAATCACTGTATTTACCAAAAATATTAAAGTTAATGTGAAACTCATCCATACTAGTGGCATAGGAGTAGTTTTTTTCCATATGAAGTAGACTACAGATCAGCTGACGTCGCTTAGCAACCGAAGACGCTGCGGTGATAAGTGACCGGGACTACTTGCGGAGCAAAGATTTTAGAGCGCGGAGTGATACGAAATACGCGAATCAGAGGCAAAAAGGCCACTCCATTCAAGTGAAGAGAGCTTTATGCAGCATTAAGAAGAGCCGTGTAATAACGGTTATTAATCAGTTAATGAGCGTCGGTTATCAGTCATAAAAAAAATTAAAAATGTGCATCCCTAGTGCTGTTTTTATCATACCAGTCTTGATGTTTCCGCTTTTGTGACCAAGATGCTTTTGCTGCAGTTCATGATGGTAGAAGAGAGCCTGTCCCAGTGTTTCTCAGCATCAGTTGGATACTGCTTGGGCAGGTCTGCACTGAGGGCCAACTGGAGCTGTTGCTGGTAGACGCTCGATGTTAAGTTTTGGCCAGCTCTTTACTGCATCCTTCTTTTCACATCAGGTGGATAGACATGATGGAGCGAATGAGGCGGTGGTCAGTCCAGCAGTCGTCTGCACTGGTCATATTCAGCACATCACGGCAGTCTTTGGTGCAGATGATGACTTAGTCGATGAGGTGCCAGAGTTTAGAGCGAGGATGCATCCATGATGTTTTGAATGTGTTCTTTTGGCGAAAGAGTGTGTTGGTGATGACCAGGTTGTTTTCTGAGCCCTTTGTCAGCAGTAGTCTGCCATTGGGGTTTGTGTTTCCAACCCCTTATTTCCCTAGCGTGCCTCTCCATAAATGGTGGTTTCGTTCCACTCTGGCATTAAAATCCCCAAGTAGGATTATCTTGTCCTCCTTGGGGACTTTGGATAGAGTTTTGTCAAGGTCAGCATAGAAGGTCTCCTTTACTTCGTCCTGTGCATCAAGTGTTGGGGCATGAGCACTAGTAACAGTGGCCATTTGACTGCTTGCAAGCATCAGGTGTATGGTCATCAGGCGTTTATTGATGCCCACAGGGAGTTCATAGAGGTGGTTGATGAGGCTGTTCTTAATAGCAAAACCCACACCATGGATACGTGGCTCATTTGCAGGCTTTCCTCTCCAGAAGAAGGTGTATCCGCCTTTTTCCTCCTTCAGCTGCCCATCATCAGCCAGTCGGGTTTCAGAGAGCGCTGCGATGTCGATCTGGAATCTCTTTAGCTCCCTTGAGATGATGGCAGTTCGCCTTTCGAGTCAATCACTGGCTTTGTTGTCCATGAGGGTCCGCACATTCCAGACTCCAATGTATAGCCGCTTCTTCCATTGTTTCTGACCGCGTAATGGTGATCCCTCTGGATGCGGTAGTCCAGACAGGACTTTTCGAGGCAGGCTATTTTTAGGGTACCTTTTCTAACCCCCTCCCCTACTGGGGTGAGCAGAGTGGATCCTAAATAGGGCTGCTTAGTCATGGGTGCAGCTGCCGAAAAGCTCTTTCTGCCTCAGTCCAAGAGCTAAACGACCTTCTAACACCCACCGCCTGTGTGCCAGGTTGTGGCTGGGAAGTCGCAGACTACACTGTCCTGCCCCCGTCACCACTTCCTTGTCGCCACAGCATAACAATGCTATTATTGCTGTGCAAGGTTTGATGAAAGATTCAAGATTCAAGATGTTTTATTGTCATATAAACATAGTTTGCACCAGGCAATGAAATTCTTAATTTGCAAGTTTCCCTTCACACAAAAATATAAAACACAAAAAATATAAAATATAAAATATACTTAAAAGAAATAGATAAATGACATGCATGTTAGCATGTGCAATGTTTCCATGCAGCAGAAGGCACTGAAAGACGAGATACAAGAATATTGAATATAAACATTGGATATTGAAGATATGTACATAGTGCAAATATAGTTCACAGTATTGAATATAGTGCAAATGTAGTTCCCAGTGCTTAATGGTTGTGTATACGGAGTTGTCATGAGACAGAGTCATTCAGCAGCCTGACGGCCTGTGGATAAAAACTGATTTTAAGTCTGGTTGTTCTGGTTTTCCCGCTCCTGTAGCGTCTGTCAGATGGTAGCAGTGTGAACAGTGTGTGCTGGGGGTGTGCAGCGTCCTTGGTGATGTTGTGTGCCCTCTTTGTGACCCGGGTGTTGTATGTCCTGTGATGGGAAGGCTGCTCCACAGATGTATTGTGCAGTTTTAATCACACGTTGGAGAGCCTTCCTTTCCTGTACCGTGCAGTTTCCAAACCACACTGTGATGGAGTTGGTCAGGATGCTCTCTACTGTACATCTATAGAAGTTACTGAGGAGTTTGGTGGACAGTCCAAATCTCCTCAGCTTTCTTAAGAAGTACAGCCGCTGCTGAGACTTCCTGGCAATGTGCTGGGTGTTGTGACACCAGGAGAGGTCCTCGCTGATGTGGGTGCCGAGGAATTTAAAGGTTTTCACCCTCTCTGCCTGTGTCTCACCAATGTGAAGTGGACTGTGCTGGTCCCTCCTCCTCCTCGGGTCGATAATCATCTCTTAGTCTTTTCTGCGTTCAAGGAGAGATTATTTGTGAGGCACCAGGACACCAGCTGAGCCACCTCCTCCCTATAGTCTGTCTCCACCCCACCAGTGATCAGTCTGATGACTGTTGTGTCATCCGCAAACTTAATGATGGTGGTGTTGCGCTGGGTGGAGGCACAGTCGTAGGTGAAGAGGGTGTACAGAAGAGGACTCAGCACACAGCCCTGGGGGGTTCCTGTGCTCACAGTCCTTGTGCCTGATGTCCGTGTACCAACTCTGACTGTCTGGGGTCTGTCTGTGAGGAAATCCAGAACCCAGCTGCAGAGGGAAGGTGTCAGTCAGAGGATGAGGAGCTTCTCAGCCAGTCTGGTTGGGAGGACTGTGTTGAATGCTGAGCTGTAGTTGATAAACAGCATTCAAACATACGTGTCCTTGTTCTCTAGATGTGTGAGAGCTGTGTGGATGGCGGTGTTTAATGCATCGTCAGTGGACCGGTTCCGACAATACGCCCTTGAAGATCAGAAGTTAAAGGAGTAGAGGGCGTTGAGTGAGAGAGAACAATGAAGGCGCTGGGGTTTTGACTATCTGATCAGCGGGGGGTCTGTCACCCTGACCAATAGTAGCTCAAAACTGAATTTTGCACCGAGGTTTGAAGAATGGGGAATTCTGGGACACTGAGTTCAGTTCAGAGTCCATTTTGAAATCCACAATGAATGACTTCATCTGTGGGTCCCAACAGGACTTACCTTTTCATTGAACACAAACTAGACTGTATTACATCACACACATGTGGGACTCTGTGCGGTTGAATACCAGTTGGGCATGTCAATCTACTAGGATGTCTAGAATCGGTCACATCTAAAATTAGGGGCTATTTGAGTGGAGGACATTCTAAAGCAGAGATCTGCAGGACTGCTGCAGTCATATCATTTTTCTTTTTTCAAAAAGAGAAAATTACATTAGCTGAAATGTAGAGCTATTCTTGTGTTTTTCTGCTAAATAGAGACTGGCTCGAAACCAGAACTGTGTGCGTGGTGCCTGCTGGAAAGGCTACATAGCTATTTTAGTTTCAAAAAGAAATCCACAGTATTTGAAAATCTGAAAAATATGAATTTCCCCTTTTCACTTGGCATCTTGTAAATAAAGGGCTTGAACTGATATGTTTCTATTACAGCATTACAGCTTACCTTGAGCTTGCACAGTGGCAGACATATAGTAGGGGGCAGTGAGAAATGTGAAAATGACATCACTTTGCTGTAATGCAGACTTTAAAATCAAGTTTAAAACCAAATATAGTCTCATATCAGAATAATGACATATTATCGATATACTGCCATGCAGAGCTATAATGCTAATATTAGCTACCTTAGCCACTGCAATCCACTGATCATACCACATTAAGAAAGTCTGAATAGGGACAAACAACAAACCCCTGTGTGAATTTAGTTGAACGAAAGTATGCTTCATTGCTTGTAAAATAGAATGTGTTTGAGTCATTTGTGCTTCATCTATTTTATAAAATTGAGTAAGTTCAGGAGTCTCACAGCCTGAGGAAAGAAGCTGCTGTGTATGGTGGTATAACAGCAGATACTCCTGTATGTTGGATCATCAGACGGCTCTTGCCTACAATTTCAGGATGAGATGTATGAGGAAAAGATATTATTATTATTATTATTATTATTATTATTATTATTATTATTATTATTATTACTGTCATTCTTCTTCTTCTTATTATTATTATTATTATAGTAGTAGTAGTATCATCATCATCATCATCATTATTATTATTATTATTATTATTATTATTATTATTATTATTATTATCATTATTATTATTATTTTGGCAGCAGTGGGCTTCCATATTGTTTTTACACATTTATGTTGTTACATGGTTTTTGGTGCAGTGGTAGTGGACAGGCAGCCAAAAAAGCCTAAAAGCCATTTTAGGTCGTTGAGGCAGCTGCTCAATATCCCCTTTTATTTTGGTGGAAAGCAGGGGCGGTAACACACCATGATTATTAATCAGCAGCTGTCATATGACACAATGTCCCACGTCGTACATCATCGCCCTTTTCCGTACCTCGCGCCTCTTGAGCAGGCGGTGCTATTGCGTACGTCACAGCGGCAGCAGCAGCAGCAGCGACAGTCAGTCCGGCGGAGCTGAGAGCGGGAGCGATGATGGTAACCGTCAAACTGATTTTTTAACAGCTAGTTTGATAGGGGGAAATACATCTTTCGCCGACGAAGCCAGCTCTACAATGGAAGGAAGTGTTTTTCCAGACCAAGAGCAGCTCTTGCAGTTTCTGAGGAGGCTGAAGGAGGTTTTCGACGTGTGTGATGAGGATGCTGATGGCTTCATCCGGGTGGAGCACTTGGTGGATCTCGGTCTTCAGTTCGGTCAAGGAGAGGAGGTGAGTACCGATTGGGCAACTACAGACACATAGCTCCTTCACAGGCGCAGGCCTGTTCTGTATGTGACAGGCTGTGCTGGCCAACCAGCAGTCTGACAAGGCTATTTAGTAACAAGTGGCGACTGGTGGACCTAATGAGCCCTTGACAACAACAGACAGACTACCTGTCCTACGTTTTAATGTCACAGGTGTGCTAGAGGTAGTAGCATTTAGTGACTCTGACTCATTACCTAGACATTAGCTAGCAGCATCTTTACTAGACTGGTGTGTTGCTACAGTATACGACAGATGACTGCAAGCTGTCGTGTTTGATACCTCTGTTTGTTTCTTGGTATGTGTTGATGCTTTGCTGTGTGAAAACAGCTTGCTAACACTGGAAATCAGACGCCGTTATTGTACAGAATTGGTACAGAGTCAGACTTGGAAACAACTTGAAATGAATGTGTTTTTGTATGAATGTAAATTGTATAATATCTAAGGCCATACTTGTAGCCTGGCAATTGTACAGTTTTGCAATCTCCAACACAAAGCTTAGCTGAAATTTAAGCATTTGTTTAATTAAAATAGAACTTTCATAGTTTTCTAAAAAATAAAACTGCATTTCAGAATATATTATACTACCAAATTATAATTACCAATTAATTAAACCGTTCACCTTAATGTACAACAGGTTAAGGGGGAGCTCATATTAATTTAGTGTACACTACTGCTAGCTTAATTGATAACAGTACATCAATTTATTAGTTGAATTTTTTTTATTTTATATGAAAGCCGGACTATGCAGCAGCAGTTTCCAGACCAGATTCCTTCGCCGTTTTCTAGCTTTGCACCAGATTTGTGCATACGTTTTTCGCTACAGGGCTCCCCCTACAGCTTCGGCGCAGATACACTGTCGAAAAGACTTGTTGACGAGCCTCCCCCGCCCATCTAGCTGCTACTACGTTACCATGTGCATCTGTTTTCAAAGAAGCCGGCCGGCTAAACAGCGAGTCATGTCTCGCACTGCATTAGTGCACTAAGTGCTATATGTTCAGGCGGACATATCGCATGATACAGGCGACAAATCATGCGACATTCGAAGACCGATCTAGAGAGCTACATACACAACGAGAACCTCGATTCAGAACGCAAACAAACGTGTTTGGTAGCAAGTGACTGCTGCGCTAAACACCCGCTAACTATCGAGCGAGCCATCAAGAAACCAAGCTAAACACATACAGGGCTCACAATAAAACAGTCAAGCAATAATGTTGTTCAAAAGACTATCAAGTCACGTTGCAAAGACAAAGTTCATCCACTTACAGTTTCAACAGCAACACGGCCAAGTCGGCGTCCGTTTTGGACTCCTCAAAAGCTCGTCCTATGTTTACTCGTGTCTGGTCTCTTTTTTTGTCAAGCTCCTTTTTCTTCTTCTTCTGTTCCTCCGACTGTGGCTTCCTGGGTCTCTTTTTAGTCGACTGATACATGATGAATACAACAATTGCCTTGCAACTGGCAGTTTATATCTACCCGGTTCTATGTTTGGGGGTGTGTTTGCCGTAAAGCAGTTTCGAAACTACAATCTGACTACATTTTCGAGGGGCAGTGGGATACTTCCGCAGGCTCACTTCCGGATTGACCTCGGCCCGGTGGCAGCAAGTTGCATGTTCCGTTTCTCCGCCCAGAAGCGCTAGGGGGAGTCGTAGCAACGACCAAACGACCCAGAAAGTGTCAAAGAACATTCAGAATGACTTTCAGCCTGCATAATTAGGGTAATTTTTGCTAATATTGTTGCATAGTGCCCCTTTAATCTGAATCTGCAAAGTAACAGGTAATAAATTGAATTTAATAATAAAAAGTCAAGTATTTGCCTCATAGTGTAGCGAATAGAAAGTGGTAGAAAATAGATAGATATTCATGTACCATAAAACTGTACTTGCACTATACTATAGTAAATGTACTTGCCATTTATTAAACATCTCTCTATAAAAGCAAAGAATCTCTGTCTGTCTGTCTGTCTGTCTGTCTGTCTGTCTGTCTGTCTGTCTGTGTGTGTTCCTCAAATATCTCTGCGGATCGGGATCAGACTGACCTGAGACTTTCAACATGGCTGCTGCTTGGTTCAAGGGTGTGCAACGCCGCCTTTGTTTGGACTGCAATGATACTGTTAATAAATTATTTCATAAATGCTTTACAAATTCCGCGAGCATTGTCCACTGGAGCCACCACAGTCACGTGCGCACCAGAGCCAATCACTGCAGAGCTCAAGCCCACGACATACCTTAAGAAACAAGCGGATTTATACCGGCAGCGGCGCGAGCTGGACCGGGATTTTGCCGGCGGTTTCGGTCCCGTTCTGTTCTGTGCATCTAAACTGACTGTTGTGGATTAATGAGACTAAATGAGTCCGGACCGAGTCTGTTCGGGTCTGAGGAGGTCCGGATACGCGAGGACAACAAAGTGGAATCGGAATCTGTGGATGTTCGTGTGTAGCTAGCTGCTAGCTGCTAGCCAACCCCCACGGCCCACCTCCCGAGTCGACGGACCGGATGCACCGGCACGTCCAAAACCGGACTTAGGGTAAATAATGTCCGCCGCGCTTTTTCGCGAACATTGCCGTCACGTTTGCTTTGTATCTGGTGCAGAAGAAACGGTAAAAACGGGCTTTTGTCACGAAAGTGCCCAAGCAGCAAGTTTGGTTGTTGAGGAACGGGGGAAGTTGTGGGAGGGACGCCGGCGGATGAATGACAGGCAACGACGGTCGGTGAAGAGACAGTGATATTGAGAGTTGAGAGATTTGTGACATTTAGCGTGTTTGGAGTATATAATTGCTGTGTAATGTAGTGTTTGGTGTGGTGTGTTTAGTGTGTAATGGAGTCGTTTTTTTGTTTAATGGGCCAAAACAATAAGGAGAAGCTGAATGTGCAGCAGGCAGTGCAGCTCTTCATTCAGCTGGAAGGAGCTCAGGCAGAACTGAGCATTGCCTGCATTTAAATGTAAATAGTTGCATATAACTTTGTAAATTTTTAAAATTTATGCACATATTTAGCAAACAACAATTTATATTTGCATTATAAGTAATAAAAAATGGTTTGTTAAACATATTTGTGGTTTTCACAGTAAAAAAAATAGAACTTTTTCTACTTGGATTTTATGTTTTTTGTGATTTTAGGTCCATTGTGTTAATACAGTATGTCAAAATAAAAAAAAATAACTGTACAGTCACACATGTGAGGTTGTGCTGAAAATAATCACACCAAGTAAATAGTTTTTAAGGTGAAATATAATGGCAAAATCAAAAATAGTCAAAAACGGCCAATTATACCCTGGAATATTGGATTTCACAACAAACCTAAATATCCCTGACGTTCCACCTTCAAACATAGCCTCATTTGGCCATCCATGAAAAGCTACTTAATCTCCCACTTTTCTATAGGAATACATATTTCCTATGGCAATGCACTAGTAATAAGTAACATGAGTTGTATTTCAGTCTCATGTTTTTCCAGGCACAGTGTCACAAAACAGTGCTGAATGTGGCTGGTAAATAAAACACACACAGAGAGATACTGTACTGCCTGACTTGGTCCACAAGACAGACAAACAGACCTGAGAAAGATCTACTACAAATAATCAACTTAATGTTTATGTTAGACACCACAAGTTTACCTGAAAACATAGGTGTAGTGCTGGTATAATCCAGTTGAAGGTTCAAATATTAAAGTGCTAAAACTACCTAGTTATATGGTTTGTTCTGAACAAATGTTGGCATCTTCTTATCAGCAAAACTCAACAGCTCTGCATGCACAACTTATGTGACGTTTATGTCCAGTCGATGCACACTGAGCAATTGAGAGTTTTTGTTCTGACACTTTAGGTGGCAAAATGGATCACAGAGGGAAAAACAAAAGTTACAGCAGTGAATAAACAATCAAACTACTGTACTACTGACTGCAACTTCTTGTTGCAGCCAGGCTGTCTCTAGTCACCTCACGATGTGATTCGATTACAATTCACGGGGCTGCGATGATAAAACGATTATTGATTTATTTTTTTTCTCAATGTGTGAATACCAAAGCAATGGAATTTACTTCCAATATATTTTAATAATAAAACAAATGGAAGAGATGTGGCAAGTCAGTTGGAAGGTTACATTTGCGAGCAAATATCCCAGCTTTGCAAAGAAACAAGAGGAAAAAGAAAAGTGTGCCTGTAGCAGCATACATGTAGTGAATTAATACAGCTTCAGCATATTCTGAATCACTAACATAAAAAGATTATAGATTTATAATTTATAGAATAACTAACAACATAAAAAGGCGCCCTTTTTAGATAAATAATGAAAGTCTCACTATAAACAACACCCTGAGCATAAAATCGATCCGACCAAAAAGCAATCAAATCATTTTGCTGTATACCGCAATCAAAAACAGCTTTTATATAAAAAAGATCTTAGGCACTTTAACATCTGCAGAGAGGAAAGTCAAAATGTTGCGTCATTTTTTATAAATGGCTGCACTGATACACACTGTGGAGGGCAGTATAGTAATCCAGCTTTAGACTTGGGGTTTACCTGCAGATCTGTGTACAGCACATTGATGCCAGAGCTAAACAATACTCAATGACTGAGTACAGTCAGTTTGTAATTCACTTCGCCCTTTCCGAGTTAGGTGGAAGCTTTGATATCGCTTGCTCGTTGGTCCTCTGTTTGACAGCAACTACAACCAAGTATTTTTCTTCCTCCTGTGGGTGGAAACGTGTAAGATGTTTTTTCATCTCGTGACATTTATGTCCAGTCGATGCACACTGAGCAATTATGAGTTTCAAACTACTGTACTACTGACTGCAACTTCTTGTTGCAGTCAGGCTGTCTGTTGTCACTAGAGGTTGGAATCTCTAGGCACCTCACAATGCGATTTGATCACAATTCAGGGGGCTGCAATGATAAAACGATTATTAATTTAATAAATAAATCTTACCTGCAATCAGGAAGATAAAACGCCAATACACATAAATCGGTCAACCCCTAGTTCCCAACTAGGGCTGGGCGATATTGGAAAAAACTTACATTGCGATTTTTTTGAACCCTGCGATATATATTGCGATGTGAAAAAATACAGGAATTTTCATCAGATGACCTGAATAGCACTTTATGTTATACTGCACTGCTGCTATCTTGTGGACAATTAACCTGCACTGATCTCACCTCTTATTGTCAATGTTATGAGTATGGCTTCTGTCTGTGTTTTAGAGAGATTCTCATTGTTATCTTTCATTGTTTGCTTTTATTGTGCTGGGACCTGAGTACATGTTTCGTTCTATCATTCGTGAATTGAATGACAATAAACAAAACTTTGAACCTTTTGAGCTCTCCATCTTAAAATGGAACATTCTAGCTTCATAATTAGACTAAGTAACTAACAATGAGTGATAATCAGGTTATTTAACGACTGAAACCCTTTTTTTTAATTTTGGACGACAGGGTCGGACGCCTGGAGATTATTAGCGACACATCTACAAAAATATACCTGCATATCAAAATGATAATCATATGAGCTCATTCATGCGTGCTTGCGCCCTCCCAGAACTCCCATTCACCACGCTAGCTTACTTTCATTTGTAAAACTTGCGTCTGTCCTTCGGGTGCGGGTCGGGCGTCAGTATCAATTTATTGCGTGTTGGCTCGGGTGCCGTATGTAATCCAGTCAGAAAATGGGTCGGATGCAGTTTCAAGTATGGCGGATACGAGCGGGTGCGGGTTTGCACAGACCCGTGCAGGACTCTGCTGTGTGGTACCGACGTAAATACAAATTAGTTGTGTTACCTCTCGTTGTGGCACAGAACATGTGTGTGGTCAATATCATCCTTCTTGTAGCCGAAATAACTCCAGATAACCGACGTTGCTTTTTTTCTTTTTGGCTGGTCTGCTTCGGCACACTGATTAAGAACTAATGTGATTGGTGGATCGTTGCGCATGCAGAGTCTGCATGCACAGTGTGCGTCAGGTTCCTTTGAAATTAGATTAATTCATTTGCGTCCTACATCGCAGGCTCTGCGATCTGACTATTGCACACACATACATTGCGATGGCGATGCGCAAACGATATATTGCCCAGCTCTATTCCCAACAGTATTTTGCTTGTGACGACCTAAAAAGAGGCAATATCCTTGTATTGCAATATACTTTTTGTATGTTATGAACAGTTCAGTCCTGGAGGGATTTTAGACTCTCAGATTGGTTGATTTAAATCATTTTTAAAGCCTAAAGACAGAAATCTCCCCATCTGACTGCTCGGTTTTTCACCAAAGAATAAACAGCATTCTGTGGAGCAGGTCTTGATTGATCTGGCAACACCGCGTGAGCTTCTGGACCACTGATGATTTGGATTTTAAGTATCTGTCCAGAGGAAGTGCTGTACTCCAGGCTCCACAGTAGCGTGGGTCTGTACTCATGTTTTGGCTGCAAGCTAAGTCGCCTTGCTCTATTTCCATGTTGCTGTGCTCACCTCTGACTAAACACCATTTTGTGGTCTTTAGCACAAACAGTACAAATGCCATGACACTGGAGCTGGGGCATGGTCTCATTTTAGATTTTCAACGCTAAGTACACTAAGTCAAATGTGCTCAAGGTTCATGTTGAGTGCTCAGATTAGCTCCATAGGGACTCCAGTGATGTAAATGTTGTATTTACTGTACCCTGTGACAGCCCTTGGCAGCCTAAGGTTCAGCACCATGGAAAGCACTCTGCCAGTCCCCAGTTCAGGAACCAACAGCACAACCAGGCAGGGCTGGGCGATATGGCCTAAAAATTGAATCTCCGATTTTTTCACACCAAACTCGATTTACGATTTTAATCGATTTTTTTTTTCTTCTCAAGAACAAACTTCAAAATTACAAAGAAATAATTAGAAGCATTGCTTTCATTTTAATGCAATGATTTACAAAAAAATTACCCTGCCATTGTAAACATTGCAGCTTCAAACTCACTTGAAAAAATATATAAAAGTGCATCCAAAGAATGTGTCCCTTTTTGATAAAATGCTTTTGTAAACATACATTTAACATGTCAGATTGCTTGCTATTATAAAAACAGATGAGTTTCCATATTGGTATTGATAAAGTGTTAACATCACTTTCATGAAATATTTTATTTAGCAAAATCTGCCTTTGTTTACAAAAAGTATTTTATATCCCTGAAGATATGTAAACAAAATTAAACATCTGCATGCTGCATAGTAAACATGACATGTTGGTGGATGTACAGGACATGAGGTGTGTGTTTGCTGTCTGTTTTACACATTTTTGGCCAGGAAAACAAGCCTGTCTGCTTCCTCTGGCTTGAGACATCATGCCCCGTTGTGGCTCCGTAACACAAACCTGGGGTCGAACATTTTCAGCATGTGGATGAACCTCCGGCTCCACTGTATATACGAGCAGCATGTCTGAAGCGATATTCAACCTGGCTACGTCCGTAAAAGCTTTCCATCGGGCCGCTTTCTTCTCATACGGGACACAATGATTAAATGATTCCGCTAATGTCAGCTGCTTTACAGCGGGTGTTTGTGGGCTACCGCGGTCTTCTCATAGTCAACAACAACACTGTGATACATGCGTCTGTTTGAGATGCTGAAATAAATGTGTCGGTCCGCTGCCTTTAGTTGCAACAGCTTTTAAACAAACTTTGCAGTGGACCGTGGTTTGTTCGAGGTCCGACGCCACAAAACCAAGCTACTAATGACACTGTGCCTTTTTTTTAGGAACAAGCTCTTTGCTCACTGCATATTATTTGTTTCTCCGTGGAAAGTAAATGCGGGGGGCGGAGCTCACTATGAACTACGGGAGCCCATGAGGAGCGGCGGCGGAGCGAGTTAAATAAAAAATCGATTTTCATTTTTTTAAATCGTCCTAAACCAAAAACTCTAATTAATCGATTTTGCCAATTTATCGCCCAGCCCTACTACCAGGGCTGTGGTTGAATAGTCACCTCCTAAGTCCTTTCCTAACTGCTTCTCTTAACCCTGATGGAACACGTCATGAGGTCAAGGAAAGAAGGGAGAATTCATAAGTTCTTATTGTGCTGTTTCATTGAGGCTATGTGAACATGACAACCAGGTGAAAAATACTATTTGAAGGGTACTGAAGGGCTGCAACAACACCTGAAACAAGCCATCAACTGATTGAAAGTGTGTTCAGACTCGCAGCAAAAAAGAGGGAACTCTTCAGTGAAGAGTCCACACTGACGACAGACTGATTTAGTGTTATATATGCATTAAACATCTGTATCCTGGCTGTGTTGCAGTATTATATACAATATTAAACATCTATGTCTTCACTGTACTGCAGTATTATATACTATATTAAACATCTGTATCCTCACTGTGCTGCAGTATTATAAACTATATTAAACATCTGTACCTTCACTGTGCTGTAGTATTATACAATATTAAACATCTGTATCCTCACCATGCTGCAGTATTATATACAATATTAAACATCTATGTCTTCACTGTACTGCAGTATTATATACTATATTATACATCTGTATCCTCACTGTGCTGCAGTATTATAAACAATATTAAACATCTGCATTTGCACTGTGCTGCAGTATTATAAACTATATTAAACATCTGCATCCTCACTGTGCTTCAGTATCTTAAACTATATTAACATCTGTATCTTCACTGTGCTGCAGTATTGTAAACTATATTAAACATCTGTATCTTCACTACACTGCAGTATTATAAACTATATTAAACATCTGTATCCTCACTGTGCTGCAGTATTTTAAGTCATGCCATGCAGGGTCGAGTCTGAACAAATGAGTCTTGAGTTTAAAGTTGAGTCTTGCAGAAGATGGAGAGTGATTCCGCTGTCCTGACATTGCCTGGGAGATTGTTTCACTACTGAGGCGCCAGAACAGAGATGAATCGTGACTTCAGCTGATGTAGTGCAGCGAAGTGCTCGCGCTGGGGCGTGTGGTCTGACCAGTGTTTGGAGGTAGACAGGTGCAGTTCCGTTGATGGCCTTGAAGGCCAGCACTATTATCTTGAATCGGATGCGGGCCGCAACCGAAGCCAATGGAGTTCATGGAGGAGGGGGGTCACATGGGAGAATTTGGGTAGATTTAAAACGAGGCGCACTGCTGCTTTCTGGTTACACTGCAACGGATGATTTGCAGAGGCTGGGAGTCCAGCCAAGAGCTAGTTGCAGTAGTCCAGAAGGGAGATGACCAGTGCTTGGACCAGGAGTTGTGGAGAGGAATGAAAGAAGAGATTACAGGTCTGTAGTTTTGGATGTCAGCTGAGTCTAGGGTGGGTTTCTTTAGGAGTGGCTTTACTGTAGCTGTCTTGAAAGGAGCTGGAATAAGGCCTGAAGTGACAGAGGAGTTGATTAGGGTTGTGAGGAATGGCAGGATGTCGTGTGAGGTGTTTTGTAGAAGGGAGGACGTCACTAGTGTGAGAACATCGTAGGAGGAGAGAGGGCTAAAGTAGGTAAGGCCATCAGAGAAGAGGGTGGGGGGGTGGGGGGTGCGCTTTCTAGATGGGAATAGGAGTAAATTAGAAGCTAATGTCTTTTGCTTTTTTGGTAAAGTACGTTGCAAAGTCATCAGCAGTGAGGGAGGGAGGGGGAGCGGTGGCGAGAGAAGAGAACAAGGAGAATAGTTTCCTGGGGTTGGAGGCAGAGGAGTTGATCTTTGACAGGTGGAGGGCAGATTTGGCTGCTGGTACAGTTGAGGTGAGGTCAAAGAGGAGGTGGTGGTATTGAGCAAGGTCATCTGGATGATGTGATTTTCTTAATTTTCTGTGCTACTCATAGTACTGATCTGTTGCTTCACAGAAATTCAGACAGCTGGGGGGGGGGGCTAATGCATTAGCACACAAAATTCAGTAAATCTATCTAAATTAACCTATATTCATCCAAAGCAGGTTTATGAGCTTTTGCCCAGGTGAAAAAAATATAAAAGCAGTGGTTGTCTAGAAGACCTGGAAATTAATTTGAAAACATTCCGTAGTTATGGTAAATGATGAGCACTAATGTTAAGTATATTGATGCATAACTTTTGTTCATTAGCTTAAAGTACAGGTTTCAGGTGAAGGATAGGTTTCTCTCCTTTACATTCAAGAAGACTACCAGCCAGCTCCTCAGCCTCTTGTTCTTCCAGTGTTTGAATTACTGTTTGGTCACATAAGGTTTTTTGCACTGCTGTGCAAAACATGAGCAAGAAAGAGAAAGGAATACAACTCAGTGGTGAGATGGGAGTCAGTAGTGGACGAGGCAGATTAAAGTATCTCAGATAAATGACAGTGAGAGCAGATTTTCCTTTAAGCTGTCATGGCGGCTGAGCACCCTGAACAGATCACTGAAAATAACTCAGTCATACTAAGAGGAAGCTACTGCTCTATCTTCCTCCTCCCTTCTCGCGGCTCTGCTCATCTCTGTGTTCTTTGTCACCATGGCAACGAGAGCTTCACAGGGAGTCTGTGTGCGGATTGGTTGGTTCTTAAGTAATGAAATGATCAGCCTAGCTAAAAACAGCCTATGAAATGTTGCTGTATTTACATTTGTTTCATTTGGAAAACAACATGCTCTCCAGTGACATCAGAAACATCAGTTCAATGCAAGAGAGTCAGATTACTGCATACAGTATGAAATAATGTCTTTATTCCTCTTGTTTCAACCACACTGCTGCTCCTTTACTACACGCATGCACACCAACACTCTAGGGATTATAACAGTGCAAATGCATTATTTATAAAGAACATTTAATGGATTCTATACCACATACTGTTTGTTATTTCTGTATCTGTTCACTAACCCTGAAGAGAAATTGTTTTTTGTGCTCTTAAGCATAATTTTGGCCTTGTTTTCCTGAAAATACCAAACCTAACCAAACCACCTTGTGCTCATTGTACCAAATTGGCACTTCATTGTGTCCTCAGCAGCAAACCTGCCAAGTGCAGGGACACAGGAAGTCAGTCACAGTTGAGAGTTCTAAGGGGTTGATCTATAGAATGATGTCATAGTAAATGGTGTGACATTCATGGTTTTTTGTATTAATATGAATGACCAGGATGTCATGTATCTAATTGTTATTAACAATAATTTACAACAATTGTAGAGTTTTGCACTACAGCAGACTGCAAACTTGAACACCCACATTTTATAGGTTGAAGCAGCAACATCAGCTACAGTCAGCAACAGCAAGGAGATGAAGAGTGAGAGAAAGTCCCCAGACTTCTTCATAAAATCGCTCAGTTTTGTGAGTTGAGGAGTTAGGAGAAATTTTATCTTAGTGAAGCACTGTTTCTGACAAATTCTTGATTGCTTTACAGCCTTCAAGCTGTAATGTGGGGTGCTTACACATCTAAAAAGGATTTTTTTTTGTTACACATGCATATAGATTGCAATAGATTATGCAATAGATTATATGTACACTGTGCAACATCTTTTAATAATTAAAACAGATGGTAGTTGAGCAATGGCTTCAATGTAATATAAAGAATATCTTGTTCAAATGTAAAAGATATGTTTTTCAGTCGTAGGAATATCATAAAAAAACTCAAGTTGTGAGCTTCAGCTAATGTTTTTATAAGAGATTAGTTGACACTGGTTTCTGCATGCCTGACATTTACAAGTCTGTACTGTAGGTGTTTGATGTTAAATTGATGACACAGAGTGGCATTAGGTTTTTAGGTTTAGGCACAGCATGTTGACATTTGCATTTAAGGTTGTGTGATTTATGTGACACTGAGCCCTGGGATGTGAGACACCGTGTGTGTGTGTGTGTGTGTCTGTGTGTGTGTGTGTGTGTGTGCGCGTGTGTGTGTGTGTGTGTGAGAGAGATAACGTTTGTCAGTCAGCATGTGGTTCTGCAGATGCTTGTGTATTTTCACAGAGTACACTCTACTCTAATAGGTCATTTTGATGTATTTATCCAGGCTCATCAAAGCTGATTCTAACATCAAAGCCTGCGTTCAAAACACCTGCTGAGTATGAATGTCGGGGTCGGAACCATAGTCTTCTCATGTGTGACTGTTAAATTATTTCAACCAAAGGAAATGTGTCATCAGCGGAGTGTGAGGAGTAGATGAGGAAGAGGCAGAAATGAGCTGCTTTGAGGCGAAGCTGAATGCACTATCAACAGTACTCAGTGAACTGATGACATCTTATTTTATGACAACTGAATGTTAAGTGCTCATGCAAAATACCTGACTGCAGTGTTTCCCACAGAATCAGACTTTAATTGTGGCGGTGGCTGTCCAGCTGGGGAGCCATAGAGCATGCGCATTCAAAACTTCTGTCGAATTTCTGGTTTAGCGCATCTTGGATGGGGATAGTATGTAATTGTGCGGCTATTCTAGATTCTCCAAATTTTATTTTGTCATTTCGCGGAGGTTGTGAGGCTTTTAATACCATGTTGCAGATGCCTTTCACAATGTCAGCTTTGAGGAAAAAGTCCCCAGTGCATCACATGACGATTTAATTACACAGCTTGGCCACGACAAGGCCTGGCGCTCTTTGTGGGGGATTGATCTCGTTGGTGAGGACACTCGTCTTCTTCCATAGCAGCCAACTGCGTTAAACAGTCCTCCTCCTCTTCATCGTTTGTTTTACCGGTGGGCTAAAAACCACACCGCCATCCACTATATCTGAGTATATAACATCATTCTATTCACTGACAGGTGCGCTGTGTTGAGTGATTGAGAATTGGACGCACAGCTCCAAAAATAGAGAAATCAATGTGTGGCGGCCAATGTTGATACTGTGGCGGACCGCCACTAAGAAATTAATGTGTGGGAAACACTTCACTGTGCATGTATAACAACAGATTAATGAGTTAATGTCACAAGAAACCCATTCAGTTAACTACAAAAACGAGACAAACTGGGAATGTTCATTTTACATGTACCAGTACACTGTAGTCCTTTATGACAAATGAAAGGCCATTGGGGGTAAGACTATCAACTAAATGAGTGTGAAAGTTCATTCTTGACCTTATGATGCAACAATTCTCGATTTTGATTCTACAATTAAAGTCTGAGGGTCACAGTTACGCAGGACCCAAACACAAGACAGCAAAGCAGGCAGGTTGAAAAAAACAATTGATGCACACAAAGGCAGGCATCAACCGGAGCAAAAACTCAGCCAACAAAAATGTACAAATCCGGATGATGCATAGAACACAGGCAGCAAATGCAGGTAAGAAATGAGGCACAAAACACTTGGGTTGTAGAACAGATGTGAAAACGCAGACTAACCAACAAGGATTGAGGATAAACGCCAACTTAAATATTGTTGGGAATTGATATTGATTGTTGATTATTAATTAAAATATTATTATTAATTAATCAAATTATTATAGTTAATGAATGAAACGTAGGTAACTATGATTCATTAATGAACACAGAGCACCACCCTGAAAACAGGGATCAATAATCAAATTATATACTTTTAGTATCAAAGCCTGAAATTAGTCAAATTGGGAATATCATGAAAATATCGATATTTAGATAAGAGGGAAGGTGTGAATCCGAGCACTGACCATCTCAACCAGCTGTTATTATAATATGGGATTGTGTAAAATAATCACAGATGCTGCTCAGTTAAAATCAACAGTGTTTATTAAAGCTTTTCTCCAAAAACGCAAACCACCTACTTTAACAAACAACAGTTGCTTTCAACAACTTGCAACATCAAAACATAAGCAAGCCAAACAAATAAATGGGTGGAGGTATGTGTGTGCGTGTATGTGTGTGTGTGGCAGGAAGTCCCTTATAAAGACTACGAAGATGGCTGAAAGTGGCTTGGAAAGTCACGTTCGCCGGACTACAAATTAGTGGGCGTGACTTGAGAACTCTCGTTGGAGAGACTACAGGAAACGCCAAACTTGATTTGGCGAAGTCACACGAGAACATTCAGATTCAGATTATGTTGAATTATATACCTGGAATTCAAAAATAGGAATATATCGACCAAAAGTGAGGTTTGAACAAAGACGGCGGTTACGTCGTCTTTGTTCTCGTGTGCAGTTTGGTTGCACGAGAGGTGAATTTAGAGGGATAATACCCACAGTTCCAAAAAGGTAGCCGTGCTACCGCGAGGAGTCCGCCTCTTAAGTCAATAAAGGGAATATACTGGACACACATGTCTTATGTTATAGCGGGGTCATTAACTATGGGTTTCTAACAGATCGCTCATGAGATTATGTGTATCTCGGTGTGTGTGTGTGCGTGTGTGTGTGTGTGTGAGTTAGTAAAAGGAAAGAACTAAGTGGGCGCTTAGCAGACAACAAAGAAACAACACAACGACCATGTGGTACACAGCGGTTGTCTCTCCCTCAAACAGTGGCCGGCAAGCCAATCGAGGTTCGTTTGTCGTCCGCTGATTGAGCTGGAATACAATGTATTGTGATCACACACGGCGGCAAGACTACATAGGCTAACCGCTTAGTGGATTAGCCTGAATCAGCTCCTAGTTTGCGTAATAACACAGTTAGCACACAGTACAGTAAACCATAAATCGGACTCGGCGTTCCTTTCACAACAAAGGTAAGAACAACAATGAAAAACACGCTATATACTATCTGTTTCTGCCCAAACAAAAGCCTCTTACTTGAGTCGCTCGTTGCGACCAGCGTGTGTGTGTCCCGTCTGACTGGAAACTCCCACTCGCACGAGCGCAGGGTCAACTTTAGCGTCCTAAAAACTGACGGCAGGCTGTATCACAACGTTATGTCGACTTGATGGAAGGACCGGACCTCGAAAAGGTCACCCTGAGTCACAGTTTTTCACACCTTTTGGGCCCTTTTTTCCTTCCTTTGTTCTTGAACTCCTCAAGCCCTAGTAGTTGGGCGTCTGATTTCTCCCACAGGCCTTCTCTTTGTTTGAGGCCATGTGGCACAAGGCCCAACAATATGCTGGTGCTAGTTAAGAGAATGAAACACAGGTGAACAGGAAAAATGGGTAAGAAATGACATGAAGTTTAAAACATGTCACATGAGAAGCATCCTTCAACATAAAACATAAAATAACCAACCCAAAACCCTAACATTTAGGAAAAATCATTTTTTCTTTGTTTCACAATTATGCGTTAATGCGTTCATTTATTTCACTTTGGATGTGTAAAGAGGTATTTATTGCATGTGTTCCCACATTTTTTGTTGGTTCTTTTTTAAGAGTTGCTGTCTTATGAAACTGCAATATGTTAACCAAAGAATATAGTACAACATAATCAATAAAAATAAACGGTATGTCAAGTCAAAGTGCAGTTTTAGTGAAAATGAAATAAATAGATTGAAATAATTACTCAGCAGGTGTTATGTCTGTCAGGGGATTAAATGTTATTTTGGTGTGTGTTCATTTATAAATGGTGCAAAGCTCCTTTTCCTGCTTTTTTTCCCCCACTGGTGTACTGTAAATTGCGCTGAAACCCCAACTCTTGCCACTATCTTGACTGTATTGTGATTAATTCCACTCTGAGATACATTAAGAAGCCTGCCACTAAATTAATATTTTTCTTAATTTGGTGTATTACCCCAGTTTGAGAATGTGTAGCAGGATGGTTGTCTTGAAGATGTGCCGTTAATTTGAGGTGTTGGACCATCAGCATCAATGTTTGGTTGGGTCCCTTGGCCAAGTAGTCCTCCTCAAACACTAATGACGGTTTTGGTGGTAGCATGGATAACTTTGCTTACTTAATTTAAATAATAAATTAAATTATATTAAATAGCAAAGCTATAGGGGTCAATAGTGGGCTGTGCTCCGCAGCCCACTATCGTACATTATTGTGTGCATTTTGTTATGTACAATAAAGAAATATTTGAAGTTTAAATCAAGTGTCATCTGTCAGGACATTATATTTTATTGAATTATAATAAAGTGCTTGTTCAACAAAAGTGCTTGTGATGATGGTCGTTGGATTGATGATAATACCTAAAAGAATCGTGTAATTCCATGAAACCATGATCATTTCTGAGAATTGTACCTTGAAAATCTTATACCATTCTTACCCTACCTTCGTCTGGTGGCACTGTTGTTGTTATTAAGTCATTCTGCTGACATTATAGTCCGCAAAGCCAAATCACTCATGTTTAAAACTCCCAACTCATTTAAGAATGATAGGCCTATTTAATATACAGCAGGTATGTAGTTTGTTTTTTCAGTCGAGAGTCTTGAGATAGCGGGAGCCATACCGTACCCATATTGTAAAGATGTCTGAGGCCAACTGGCAATATGTAACTTGACTGACTTCTGTCTCCCACAGGTGAAGAAGTTGACCAGGTACCTGGATCCTAAGGCTCATGGGAAGATCAACTTCAAAGACTTTTGTCATGGAGTGTTCGCCATCAAAGGTAGGAAATGTGCAGTATATGTAGTTGTACGCATACAGATTTAGCAGAGAATTAGCTGAATACTGCATTTTATCTTGCCCTTCCTCTCCCTAAATACAATGTGTAGTGAGCTTTAAAGGTGCTGTAGCTTAATCTTGTTACCTTTGGACAGAGCCGAGCCAAGCCAGCTGTCTTCCACCATGTCCGGTCTTTATGCTACACTGTGCTAACTGCTTGCTTGCTATTGCATGATATGAGGGTGGTGCCAGTCTTCTCATTTAATGCTGCATTCCATTGCAAGTTGGAAATCAGTATTTCTGAGTCAGCATTCCCGACTTACAGTCTATAAGCATTACAGTGCATCTGCTCAGCAAACATCGGCGCTCGCTGCAAACAGGGGTTTGAATGGCAAGTCTGCAAACTTCACAGTGAATACAGCAGCTGATTTAATAGTTGATGGCATATGGAGGAAGCCACACGTGGCACATAATGGCAAAGATTTCTATTGAGAACAGATTAACTTAATGAAAGTGATAATGACAAGTGCAAAGTTATATTTACTCCACGTTTGACAAACAGACACTATATCAAGTAAGAAGTGATGAAGAGGTTGAAAGCAATTGTTCACTACGCTCACAGCCATACTGCTGTGATGTCAGCCGAGTTTCTGACTTGGATGACCATTCCAAAACACTTTGCCAGGGGTCATTCTAGTGCATTCTTTCTAGTGCAGCACTCTTGTCAAGGGTAATCTTCATCTCACCTTGAAACACAACCATTTTCTGTCTTTCTTTTCTTCCTTTTTCCTTCCTTCATGCCCTACTCTTGCTAGGCTGTGAGGAGATACTGAAGATGCCTTTGGGTCCTCGCAGTTTAACCTCCAACCATCCGTCAGTCACTGACAATGGTTACATATATCAGGTACAATTTATATTCACTCCATATTTAACATACAAATAAAGGTTAAGTTTGACTTTAAGGATAAGTATGTCATGATGTCTATCCATATATGATTAGAATTTCTACCACTGTGGGTTAACAGTTAAAACAATTGCAAAAGACAGAGTTTGATGACCTTGTGAACTAAAGTGAGATCATGGGAATTGTCTATATTGTTCAGAACATACAGCCAACAACACTGAATAATTGTGCTCCAGGATACAAAGCAATACAAAGTACAGTGGTTACCTAGCTAGGTCGCAGACTTTCTTACTCTGTGACGTATCATCTGGTGTAACCCGTTTCCCAGAAGTTGCAGCAACTAGAGGGGATAAAGGGGATGTGATGTCATTGACAAGCAATCAAATGACCATTGTTGGAAACATTGGGATGATGTAAGAACACAACTCAACGGAATATATAACAGCAGTCTTGCAGTGAAAGCAAGCTAAGCAAGGTATTGCAGACATCCTTCTCTCCAGCGGAGAGCTAGAATTTGGAGTATTTTTATTTTGTATCATACCTAATTCTTCATAATTTGTTTTCCCTGGACGAGATTAGGTTACGTAGGGACAGAAAATAAAAAAACTGTCAAAAATTGACATACTACTCTATTTTTGCTTACTTCAATTTTTCTCTTGACTTCAGTATTTATTTTTGTCATTCCTAACACTATCTATGTGACTCTTTTCTAGGATTATGCAATATATCATAAATTACTCTATGTTGCAGTGCATGACCGCTTATGTCCGCTAGAGATCATCCCAGCTGAACAGTTGCTTAGCAACGAGAAGAGAGAGAGAGAGAGAGAGAGAGAAAGAGAGAGAGAGTGAATGAGGGAGAGAGAGAGGGAGAGAGATGGAGGTGTGGCTTTGTTTCAGCTAGGGCATCAGTGTGTTTTCAAATGAATGACTGAGCTGCAGTGATATATGTGTGTGAGAGATGCTTCAAGCTTCACAGCAGATGTAGGTCCTACCTCTGCCATAAAGGATACCATATGTTTTTTTGGATGAAACTCACATACTCACACAATGCTGTGACTGGTGGCTTGGGACTGGAGAGGAGACATGTGGCATGCAGACTTGATTGGTAAGGTGTGTGTGTATGTGTTGGTTCATGCCTTTAGAGTGAGAGAGTATTAAAAAGCAGTATTTTGATGATTAAACTGATAAAGCTCCTGTTCACTAATGGTCCACCCACACAGGTGTTTTCATTTAGTCTGGCTAATTAGACCTATTCTCAGGAGTTTGTGTGTGTGCACAGGCTGAGCTTGATTGACATCTTTCTCAATCTGCTGTAAGCAATGTTGCACCTGTTGGAGCAGGACAGCTTCCACCTATAACCTTCTCCATGGCACGTGCAGTTGGGTGCTGGGCTTTGTTAGTTCACATAGGTGTTTTGAGTGATTCTGCTGTCTGAGCAGCCCTTTGTTCAAAAGATTACGTTTCATTGCCATACCGTACAAGCAGACTAAAGAGGATCACTTTTCGTCAGGGTGTGAAAGCCCTCAGTTCATTTTCAGCACTCAGCCATAAAAAATAGTTTTAGTTTTATGACGTATCAGACATGGTGGCAGGCATTGGGAATTACTAGAATTACTACTACTGCTATTAGTTGTTTTAAACCTTTAGCATTTCTATTTAGCAGCTCTGACTTTATCCATGCCCGCTTTAAAATGAACACAGACTTTGCTAAAGGGAGTTACTCACAACTCAACTCATGTTAGTAATGCAAGCCTACACATCATGGAAAAAGTTGGCACCAAAAAAAAACATAGAAGTGTAAACACAATGTCACTAAGCGACATGATGGTTAGTTTCAAATATGTTGTAAATGGGGAGTGAACAACAAACCCTACAACTCAATTAAGTAAAGAACAATGATTCTTTATTTGACTTAATTTTGAAGTTCTCAGGGTGGCGTTCAGTGCCATCAACTTCACCTGCATCAGTTATGTTTCAGTGTACAGTCGGCATTAGAGAAAACACAAAACTTATTCTCAAGGAGGGCAGCACAATTCATCTAAATCTCCAAAAATTGTGATAAAAATCACAATATGGAAAAGTGCGATTTTCAAATCGCAGAAGATAACATCTTTTGATCTATTTACAAAAAAATTTTTAAAGAATGATCTGCCAAATTGATAGCACTGTGACTTTTTAAAATCATATTGTGCAGCCCTACTCTCAACTTACTTTTAAAATCCTCATTTATGCGTTTCATTTTCATAGATCAAAATCTTATCTTCATTGCAGACAAAAACATTTGTATAATTGATGAATGAAAGCTAAACAGAGGTCCCTAAGAGACTATACCATGTCTGCTGGAATGTGTGGATATATGTGTGCACCCATTTACAAAAAAACAAAAAAAAACAACAACAAGGACTTCTAAGAACAAACAAGAGGACATCATCCGTTTTGTCACTGTAGATGAAATTGTATATAAGTGTTCGCGTATATGAGACACCTCAGCTGGGTGGAACCAGACAGGCACGTGCATAATTAATAACACAAAGATCTGGGGCATGCTACACCCCACTCCGTTTCTGATAAACCAACCCAGGAGACCATCACCAGGTCAAATGCTAGACGTGTACTGTCAGTCTACAATTTTACAGTGAGGTGTTCATCGTCCCTTTATTCTCCACAACAAATATGAATATTATTGTCCAGTGTTGAGGATGAGTTTCACAGCCTGCTGAAAAAAGCTGCTCTGTCCCTGCAAGTTTCAAGGTAACAATTTGTACTAGTTTACATGCATTTGTCACCTTTTATTGGCTGTATATGAGCGGATTGTAACATGAAACGCAGAGACCCTCCCCACCTATGGATGATGTGTGTGATGTGAAGTAGTTTAATGCTGCTGGACTGTGGATTTCTTTGTGAAGGACCCAGGTCAGGTTTCCACAACAGTCCAAAGGATGTGACTTTATGCACATTTTCGAGAGCCTCGTCTCAGAGCCTCTCTCCGCTACGTTAGTTTTGAAATTAGGGGTCCAATTAATATTTAATTTGTTTTTTGTTTGTAGAATGGTGAGGCCAAACTGGGCCCTCCCATTATCATGTGTACAAGGTCATACCCAGAATGCAGTGTGTATGGTGAGGGTTGCGGTGCTGATGGAGAATGTGACATGGACAGCAGCACTGAAAACGGCAACAGCTCCGACTCTTTGGACCCAACACGGAATGACAGGTGAGTCTCAAAGTATTTGAGAATGTCCTTCATTATGTCTCTGTAAGTGAGTGTCAGGAGGAGTTGTATGGTGTTGGTATTTGTATCACCTGTTCTCCAAAAGGAAATGAAAATTAAAGATCCAATTTGAGTATGGTATTTTATCTGATTATTAAAGAAATCAGGTTTGTTCTTAACCACCACTCCCTTCCTGCTTTAACAACCCTAGCTGCCTAATTGGCTCCGCAGCTGCATCTGTCATCTCTGGTGAAGAGCAGTTTGAGGACTATGGTGAGGGGGAAGATGTTGATTTTACTCCCAGCAGTCCTTGTCCCGAAGAGGACACCAGAACAAATGGCTTCTCAGATTTGGGATCCTCCCTTCCCTCCAGGTTTGTGTTCGAGCTAGAAGCACATGCCCTAAATCTCATATTTTTCAAGAAGTAACAGGATGGTCACTTTTTGTCTTTTTCTTGGCAGATATTTTGACTTGTCATAAAAGGAATGTGCTGTATCCCCGTTCCATACCTTTTTCACTATAGTGTGTTTAGTAACGCTATAGTCCAAAGGTGCAGTACCCAAAGGGATTGGAATCACATCACGAATGCACCTGTAACAGAAGAGAAAACAACAACAGACCCATTTTGAAAGAAGCGTCTGTAAAACTGTGGATGAATTATTTTGAGCATCTCAACCCCCACTAATGACTTGAATTTGAGTAATTCAGTCCAATAACATTTGGAAAGTCTAGAAGTGCTGCACAATTGAATTATTTTATCCCCATCTAGGTTAGCTAGATGCTAAACTGGAGGTTAGCCGGCTTGGTCGGTGATCCAGGTATTTTCATAGCCGAAGTCAAGCTTTTTTTGGCTTCAAAACTCCACTGAGCAGCTTTCATAGGAATAAAAAGGGCTCCACCTCCAGCACTGCGTGCAGTAATAAAACATCCTTGAATAGACCACATCCCAAATGCCTCCTTTATTTATGCTCCACCACCAGATGTTTGTAATGCCTCATCCTTTTGTGCGGAGGAGTTTAGCGCGTTCACCCAGGTCTTACGTATAGATCAAAGCCGAGCCAAGGTAATTAAAAACTTGTGTCTACTGCAGAGTCAATCGACGATACCGCGTTTACACGTTACCCTTGCACACGAAATTTCGATCTTAGGGGGTTCAAGTGGGATTTTGACCAGTGAAAAGGGGGTAGTACTATTGGAAATAATAAAATGAATGATGGCAGAATTCATTTATGGGGTCCTGGTTTTATTACTCATGTTGGCTCTGCTATGAGGAGTCACAGTAGGCTGAAATAAGTCTAGACTGAGCAGAATGGATCAGTAGCAACAATGACTTTTTAGATTCTTATGGAGACCTCTATGGAGAGGTGTGTCTCAATCCACTTGTTTTTATGCCAATTCCTAAATGTCTGCAGTGAAAATGGCCAATGGATTCCCCTCTTGAATTGTGTGTGTCATGTGTCAATGTGTTGTCATTAGCTCAATTAGAAGAAAAGAATGAAAAAATCGTCCTGAATCTGCGTAGCACCTGTCCCAAATAAATGTATTAAGTAAATGTATGGTACTGCCATCTTTTAGAATTTTTAACATGTCTATTTCAGTTGCATACTGTACATTCATTAATGTTTTGTAATTGCAGTGCTGGACAGACTCCTCAGAAGATGCGGCAGCTATATAACAGTGAGCTGCTAGATATCTACTGTTCTCAGTGCTGCAAGAAAGTGAATCTTCTCAATGACCTGGAGGCTCGGCTTCGAAACCTTAAAGCCAACAGGTATAACACACGCACACTAAGAGGGGCTAAGTGGGAGCAAACATTTTTTGGATGATAGACGGACTAGTATAGTGTAGAGAAGACAGATTTATTTAAGCTGCTGCCTCAGCATCGCCCCATATAACAGTCGTCTGATACACACAAGCCTTCTACCCAAATCCCACCCTCTTACTCATTCTTGGTACCAGACGCTGCACCCACATCAAAGGGAGAGCCTGAGCTGTTGCTATAGCAACTGTATCCCAATGTGGTGGGATGGAAGGTTGCAAGTTTTTTGTGTGTGAGATGCAATGTAATGCAGCAACAAAGAGGACAGTTTGAGAGAAAATCAGTGAGTGCTTGTGCCATACATAATGGGACCAAAGCCAAACAGTTCAACTTTTTGATTTTATGTTTATTATTATTAATTTTTCTCCTGATTCACCAGATAAGTGTACTAGCAGTGGCAATAACAGCATAGTTGTTGTAGTAGCACGTATGTGGTAGGAACAGTAGGTGTCTTTTTAATAACAGAATGAGAAGCTGTGCGTGATTCAGAGTTTCTCTCTTGTTTCAGCCCCAACAGAAAGATTTCCAGCACTGCATTTGGACGGTGAGTGACCTGACCTTACTAATGACCAATTAAAGGAAAATACTACAGTGAGTCTGCATTTGCATAGAAAGAGGGGAGCCAGATGACAGATCACACTGATGTGTTGAGCATTCAGCAGGGTGATGTATACAGTCCTTGAATGAAAGGGCAGGTTCAAAAGCTGGCTCACTCAATATGAATATGATCATCATGGTGTAGAATTTGGTAATAATGTCCGTGTTGCTGGTTTCCAATCTGTGCTCTTCACCCTGCAGTCAACTCTTCCAGGCCAACCACAGTGTGTTTGGCTCCAGTCAGGGCAGCAGCACAGAGGATCTGTTCACAGACAGCATCGACTCCTGCGACCTTGACATCACAGAGAAAGTACAAACATTTTACATTTTAGAGTTAGTTGAAGTTATTATGTTATTATGTTATTAGTTATTATGGTGTTTGTTTTAAATCCAACTTTATTAGCAGGTAGGTAACGTAGTACTAGTGGGTAGGATGCCTCTTTGGTTTCCAGTACGGCTTGAGCTCTCTTGATGCGTTGACTCAACAGTCCTGCAGGTTAATACTGACTTGATTCCATCACAGGATTAATCTTAAAAATTATTTAGCTAGGACAAAGTAAAAAAGGCAAATTTAATGGTCGATTATTTTAGAAGCCTAGGTATTTATACACTAGGGCTGTAATGGTACATGTATCGAAGCTGAAATCGCGACACTCAGATCCACGAACCTGTTTCGCGCTGTGAGAAGGCAGAATCGCGACACAACTTCCAGTCCAGATCAGCCCTATGAGCTATAAGTAACGCCACATTAACACCACAGCGGTTGTTCGCCAATTCTCCCCTGTCAATCAAAACCCAACGGAGGCTGTCTTCCGAGGTAAAGTTCACTGAAGTCTCGGTCCGGAGGGCTGACTGTCGCGGAGATTTTTTATCATAAACACTCGGTGAGTTTAAGTCTTTTTTGCCGGTGACAAACGCTGTTTATAGAGCAGAAATGTGACGAGGACTCGGTAGGACGGGTGGGAGGAAGGACGCTTCTCCACGTACAGCTGCAGTATTTTTCCTTGTTGCCAAAGACAGTTACAGTTACTACGTTACCTTCATTTGGTTCTATAACGTTGCTTTGTGGGACATTTCTCTGTATTAAGTTGAGTTAGGGATCTGTGCAGTTAACAGATCATCAGATAGACACGCCCTCCACAATACTGCACATCTGATACTATCAGACAAGTATCATATACATAAGTTATTGAAATATTACATAAATAAAATGTTTAATTAAACATTTTTTTAAAAAAATCAAGGTTTGTATCGAACCGTGGGTCAAAAATCGTGATACAAACCGAATCGTGAGTTTGGTGTATCATTACAGCCCTATGGTATTACTGTTGGTGCTGCTGTTGCAAAGACAGAGTTAGCAACATGGCTACTGTCCAAGACAAAAAAACAACTAACAATTCCAATTTGACCTTGATACCGTGATCTCAGTGCTAAGGCAGAATAAACACGGTTAGGGATGTAATGATATACCAAATTTTGCAATACTGCGATAAAACGTTGTCATAATACCATTGTGGGACTGTGACAATGGCACAATCACATGGTTATTGTGCTCGTAAAGCTCATGGATCTAACAAGAGAAATCAGTATGAATGCGTATTTTAATATGAAATGTGCAAAAGTGCGAAACAGTTAACTATAAAAGAATTGTTTCCTTACAGAAAAATAATAAATGTTAAGTATGTTTAAATGTAAATTTAAAAAAAAATGCAAGTACAACGACAATAAATTAAATGGAAACTGAAATAATGACAAAAAATGAGCTGGGTGAAATGGAAATTGTGCGAAAATGGTTAAACCAGTAGTATGGACTTGTCAGTCTGTTAAAATAAAACACAATATGTTGTCTTTCTTTTGTAAGATATCACACAATATTTATCAACCTGTTATGCGTGACATTTCTATTTCTAGTATTTAATTCACACATTAAAGCAAAAGAGTTTTCTATTGCCACTTAAAATAAATGACTTAAAAATCTTATAGGATTTGTGTTATGTTGCCTGATTTAAAGTGAAACTCTCGCCAAAAAGCAACCAAGGCTTTATTTGCGATTGAATATGAGTCAAACCTTCGTGTAAAAGCATAATTACAATGAAAGAGGCACTTTTAAGATTTACCGTAGTTGTGTTTTCGGGCACGTTAATTTTGAACGGGAGTGCTAGGGGCACTGATAGGATGGCATCAAAATTGCTATTTTTAGAACAGTAAGAAGGCTCGACACAACATGAAACTTTGCTCGTAGCATCACCAGGGTCTCTACTCATGAACACGAGCATTGAGAACATTGTTTGTGTACAAAGAGTTTATGAAAAAGAAGGTTTTTGAACTACTCATGTTAGCTGCTGCATCTCCGGCGCGTGGCCGTCATGGCAGGAAGAAAGTGTCGATCCCTGAGTGTGACCTGACAGGCACGCTTGAGGAGCGGTTCACCATTACTCCCCTGCCTTTCAGGTCGCACTCTTTCTTCATAATTATGCTTTTACGCGAAGGTTTGACTCATATTCAATCGCAAATAAAGCCTTGGTTGCTTTTTGGCGAGAGTTTCACTTTAACTGTTGTATTCTGACTCTACAGAGGTTGACAAAAACTGGCTACATTGTCTCCTCAGCCTTTAAGGGGAAATATTGACATGCTGCACACCACAAATGCGTACTTTCATGTTTAAGACAGTTGAAGTGTACATTAAGTTGCAGCTCTATGATTTCCTGTGAGGAAGAAAATTGCCAATCTCTAATACAGAGTATACATTTGTGTTAGGATGAGCTAAAAGTCTGGTTGTGTCCCCCAGGTCAGTTACCTGGAGAAGAAGGTGACAGAGTTAGAAAGCGACAGTCTAGCCAACGGTGACCTCAAGTCTAAACTCAAACAGGAGAACACACAACTTGTACACAGGTAGGAAAACACAAATACTGAGTCCTTTATTTATTCATTAACTTGTTTATGTTGACCGGAAATCACTCATATTCAGTCTTCCGAATATAACACTTGGTATGTACTTTTTTAACTTGTGGAGCATTACATTTCATGTGAGAAATGCCTGAATAGCACAGTATGCCTGTATTTGAATTTATCTAAAGTAAAATTATTTTTCACATCAGCATAAAGTATGCATACCTGTTTGTGAATCAATCATAATACAGTGTTTCATCTGTGATTTCACTGTAAACTTTCAGATAATTTAATCTACTGTGAAATTGTGCTCCACATGTGACTGTGGTGATATAGTGTTTCTTGCTACTACATTAAATATTTCATGATTTCAGTGCATGTAATGCTACTTTTTTTGATTGCATCCCAGGGTGCATGAACTGGAGGAGCAGGTGAAAGATGCAGAAGCGAGGGCAGACCAGAGTCTAGAGGAGGAGACAAAAAGGCACCGGGAGGCTTACAGCAAGATGGAGAGGGAAAGAAACCTCGAGATAGACCTGCTCTGTAACAGGTAAACTCAACAACAAAACACTATGAAGTGAAACCCTGAAATATTCTGTTGCTGGCTTTCGTTCTAGCTCCAGGACTCTGTCCAGACCTGGTTTGACCATCCATACTGAGTGATCTGATCACAAATGCACAGCAGGTGTGAATGGCCCTTAGAGAGATTGAGGACACATTTGAGATCCAATCACTGAGACCAAGTTCAGCGTTGGTCTGGGCTGCATACAACTGCATTGTATTAACGCTGTGTACACAAATGTGTCCTGGACCACACTGAAGGACCACCTACTCAACTGATGTCCTCTGCAGAAGAAGAAGAAGAAGAAGAAGCGGAAGAAACCACGAAAACAGGCAGAATAGATCACACTCTGTCTGATCTCGGTTTTGTTTTGTTTTGTGTGTGTACACAGGGTGCAGCAGTTGGAAGATGAGAATGGAGAGATGAAGTTAAATGTGTGCAGACTCAAGTCTCAGACTGAGAAACTGGACCAGGTGAGTTTGATTTACTGAAAGCTTTACTACAATTTTGGTCTTCTGTTGTTTTGTAGTTTTGATCATAATTCCTACGAATAATTACAATAGTTTGCTGAGATCTGGCAGTGTACCATTGTTGCTACAAAGATGATGGAAAAAACATGGGTAGTCAATTGGACTGATCCCAGAGGTTACTCAAATTTATTCTGAAGAGAATGTGACAGTTTTACATTAATTGTCCGATGTGAACAATCCATCATGGCTCACAGACAGACTTGTTCTAGCCATGTTACTGTGTTCCTGGACCTCCCACAGTGCTATTATAAGTAATAGAAATGCTGACCCAAGCTACAAAAATCTAACTCATAATAAACTAGCATTATTATTTAACTCTGTGTGATATGTTGTTTTCCTCTGTCCTCTGCAGGAGAAGCAGAGGATGACAGACAAGCTGGAGGACACTAGTCTAAGGCTGAAAGATGAGATGGACCTATACAGGAAGATAATGGACAAGCTCTGGCATAACCGCCATGAGTTTCAGAAGGAAAAAGAGGCCATGCAGGAGGTGAGATGCTCCAGAAAATAGAGCCAATAGGTGGAGAATATTCAAGAGTACGATCTGATTTAAGCCTTTTCTCTGCAGCTGATCGATGACCTCCGCCGGGAGCTGGAGTATCTGCAGTGCTTTAAACTGGAGATGGAGCATCCAGGAAAGGGCAAGGGGCTGTCTGAGTACAACGCCAGGACCAGAGAGAGTGAAATGGAACATGAAGTCAAGAGATTGAAACAGGTGCACACTTGTCCTTGTTGTTCTATCCTTTAGTCTTGTCATATTGTACTGGGTGCTTCAGTTCATAATCCACACCAAGAGTGCACAATAAACATGTAATATTGACACTTGAGATTGAGCCTGTTAGAGTCGGACAATAGATTGGCAACGATCTATGCCAGTATGTGGTAATAAGTACATCAGTATTAGTGCATATGTCGACCATTGAATGACAAAAAATTGGAGAATAAAAATAAAGATATGTTTGAGGTCACTTAAAACTGGTCAGTTTGTCAGTGATGTAGAAGTGGCAACAAATAATCATACATGTTGTCAGACTAACAAAGCAGCTTCAGTGTAAGCTAATACTGTATATTTGACAAATCCACTGATACCGCAGTAGATTGAAAGGAATCACACAGGAAAATGTGCCATGATATGATATTCATTTAATTTGAAATATTTAGACCCATATTGCATTATGGAAGCAAGTCAGTTATCACAGAGGCAAGTGCTACTTGAGTTTATGAAAACCTTGCAGACTGTAGGAAACACTATTTATCTCTCAGGACCACTTTTTCCACCTGTTTCAAGCCTTTATGCTAAGCTAAGCATTGTGAGTGAGTGGCGTTGATCTTCTCATGAACTTTGGCAAGTAGGCAGAAAAGTATATTTCTCTATTTCTTTGAAAAATTATTTTCTGAGATACTGAATTAAAGTAGGGTTACACTGATCGTGACTTTCTGAAGTAATAATCTATAATAATGTACGTAACAACTTTTAATGAAACCCTCTTTCACAATACATTTTTTTGAATATTTTTAAATCAACTACTTCAGAGGCTTATGTAGCTGGTTTTCCATCTCAATGAGTACATAAGTCAATAGGAAGATTTTTTTCAGTACTTCCTTAGACTATCAACCTGAAGGTAGGGGTGTAGGTGGATGGGCTGATGGCAGTTAACAAGGTGAATATTGGCCAATAAGGTGTTGTAAAGCCAGTGTGTGTTGGTCCCACTACAGTAGTACTGTAGAGTTTCAGCCAGACTTCCCTCTGACTATTGTGTTTTTCTGTGCCTAGGAGAACCATAAGCTCCGGGATCAGAACGATGACCTTAATGCTCAGATTCTTAGTCTGAGTTTGTATGAGGCTAAGAACCTGTTTTCCTGTCAAACCAAAGCTCAGTGCCTGGCAGCTGAGATTGACAATGCATCAAGAGATGAGGTAAGTCTGTTGCTGGTGGATTGGTGTACTGCTGACGTTTTGAAATGGCCACTCATCTGATGCATTTCTCTCTCTCTCTCTGTCTCTGTCTGTCTCTCTCAGCTGGTCGATGCTTTGAAGGAGCAGGAGGAGATCAACCTGCGTCTGAGGCAGTACATGGACAAAATCATTCTGGCCATTCTTGATCACAACCCCTCCATCCTGGAGATCAAGAGTTAAACTCCATGCATACACACATCTTTGTAACACTGTAGTTGTGGAGATCTTCCAGTTCCTCACTATTAGCTTATACCTTAAAGTTACAATCCTTAAGATTTCAGTCCTGGTTGACTTGGTGACTGTCTTCATTTTAATAAACTAAATTCAAGATATCCCCCATTTTCTGACATCTTAACAGTGCTATCTTATTACAGCTGTGATATGGCATTATAGTGACAGTAAATGGGCTCATATCAATTAGAATAACTAACACTGGATTACATGCTACGTTGTTTTCTGTGTATTCCTTGTGAAGGAATTTAAATCCAACACTTGACAGCACCTCTATTCACGTTCCTGTTCTACTTCAAGTTTCTGAATACGAACTGTGTGCCTGTCACTGTGGATTTAGAGGTCTGATACTTTCACATTATTTATGTAACAACTATAGCTGCTATATAATCAAGAAGACAGAGAAATCTCACTTTCTATAATACGAGATCTTTAAAGAGATGTTGCTGAAAAAAGGTCTGGCCGTAAATGGAATCAAAACTGGCATTGATTCAATGCAAATCTTAAGGATTATAACTTTAAACTTGAGCCTAAATCATGAATGTTGTCACTACTTATGACTGAAACTGTTGCTCACCAATCTAATTACTCTGAGACACACACACACACACACCTCAGCAGACGATCTTCATATGCACTACAACCGCACATTTATTAATGATCTGTGAATCGCTGTTGAACACCTGTGCCATGTTGAATCCGTCCACCAGTGTTTTATAATTGTATACTTGAAACTACTGAAATGGGAAGACTGGAAAAGTTAACTTTATGTCTTGCATTTGCAATACCCGCTAAATACAGCTCTACAGTTATTGATTTAATCTCAGCTGGCAGTCATCGGAGGTCTAGACTAACACAGAGGTGAGATTCAAGGAGTGGAAGTCATGAAACAACCAGTGATCAGTTAAAGGGCCATTCCAGTGTTTTGCATGTTTCCAAAGCAGTCCATAATGTGTAGAACTTTGAACATGTGCCAAGCATCTTCCAGGCAACCGCTTCCATTTCGTGACAGTAAGAAAATCAATTTGTAGAGACTTGAAATTGGTTTGAGTTCAGTATTTCTGTCATCTACGTCTTAGTTTTATTTTTGTCAAAGTTATAATGTTGTGTGCCAAAGCTAAGCAGATTTTTCAAACTAATCTGCCACTATATTAATGCAAGTTGATTTTCATACTGTGTGGGAATGAACGGAAACCAGTGGAAGCATTAGAGGAGGAGAAACACTTCAAGGAATAGTTCAACATTTGGGGAATTTGGCTTGGTTCAGTCTCATGGCTATGTGTAAAATAATGATCGGGATTAGCTTGGTTTAGCCAATCTTAGTGCAATGCCTGAAATCAGGAGCGAACACTGCCTGGTTTTAAAGTAATAAAAAAAAAATTAAAACTCCCCTAAAGCACATGAATGAAGATATATCTGGTTTGATTAGTCTACTCAAGCAGAAATATGAAAGTATAAGTTTACTACAAGTAGTGTGATGAGTCCTGTTTTGGAACTATTTCTTGATGAATAACAATTTATCCCTCGCACTGTGCTTCTAAACAGGTACAGTGCAGATGATTTTGAACCCTTTCTTTAAAGATGTTTACAAATGATCAAAAATGGTAAAAAATGAAGTATTTGTGTACAATTAATAAATGACTGCAAAATGTATAAACACTGAAATGGGCCTTTAAGTGACACACAAGTTCTCTGTTTTTAGCTTCTATCTAACCCTTTAATGCTGTGTCAACACAGCTTAATGGCTACATGATTAATATATGCTGTATGCTACACCAAATCTATTTTTAGTAGTAGTTAAAATGTTAAGGTCAGTAAATGTGTCATTGAGGCTTTGCGGGACAGTTGAGTGATGTGTTAAATGCCTTTAACCAGGATGACCACTTGCGTTAAAGGTATTTAAAGGTGCCGGGAGCCAATATTATGTGCCAAATCTTTTCAAACATTTCCCTGTTTCCATTTCCAGATCCACAGTTTGATGAATAGAAAGGTCATAGTTGAAGGGCATCAAACTCGTCATACAGAGTTGGGTGGCTCAGTTTCCGCAGATCAGTAGTGCTATGGAGCAATGTCTTGTTTGTACTGCACATGCACACAAGCATTTGTATCTGTTATTCATTTCATGCTGTTAGATTCACACACTGTTATGCTGATCAACAGTTTGTGACTGTAGTGTGCCATCGCACATAATGGACAGAGGCCGCGAGGGAGACAACAAGCTAGCAAACGTGGATGTAAACAAATGTTTGCAAATGTTCTATGGGGAAGACAATGTGCTTGAAGTTTTACACTGGCCATCTTCAGTAGCCTCTTACAAACACAGAAATGTCCGAAATTGGATTTTACTGATGAATTCTGATTATTTTCAAATGGGTGTTGACAAAGATTACCTATAAGCAACAACTGAGTTTAAATGGAGAAACTCTGTTGCTTCCTACGCTGCCTTCAGTGTCTTTTGGAACCACCTTATGTATATGATGTTATTCAGTCTCGCTTCAAATAATTTAACCTAAATATTTGGTCACACATGAACACACCACAAGGGTATTCCACAGGTCTGGCACAGGACAAGAGCAGTATTGAGCTGCACTAGTGAGCGCTATATTAAGTTACAAATTAAAGTGTTGCTTCATTGCACAAATTGTTCACATAGTGATTTTTTCATAGTTTGTTCTTTGACATGTTTTGTTCATTTGCATACGAGGTATGAAAAATATTGTTTAAAAACTCCAGCTATGATCTTGTTTTGGTGCCACTAAGTGAACTTTTTCATTGCCATTTTACTTTATGACAGTATTTGTGATTTCATACGCTGTAAATGTTGTACAGAATCTAGTCACTATTCATGTGCAAGTCATTCCACTTATTTAAACAGACTCTTTGAGAGTTTTGTCACAAAATTAGAATACATGTGTTGTAGAATGTATTATGAACTCAGTAATATATAGCACACGTAAGTGTTATAGCCAAAGTATTTACCTGGAAAAATTATATTCAACATGAAGACATAATAGTTTGTCACAACTCACATGTTCACTTTGATTTATTTTACGTGTGATGCACATGGAATTATGAGTGACCATGTTATACAAACTAGATATGTAAATAAAATCCATTAGCTTTGGCATGACACAGTTGGCTCTGGTTGTATGTTGTCTCCAGCAGGACTCAAGAACACCTGACAGTAGGTGCTGGGGACACTGGGGTCTTGTGCACACCACTTTTTACAATGTCTGTTTTGGAGAAGCAATTCAGCCTCAGAAATTTGAATGTTTAAAATATTAATGAGATAATTATACAAAAGCTGAAATTATATTTTTTTTCATAAGTGAATTAACAAGCTGTTCTCAGAGGAAAATAATGTTCCCAGAAAACTGTTTTTTTTTTTTTTAAAGTGGCGGACCCTGCCGCCTTTCTACCTTCAAAGTAAAACAGAATAAACTATGCTTTCCTCTGAGGTCAGTTTGTGTATTTAGTTTGTTCAGTCATAAAAAAAAAAAAAAATCAGTCGATGAAGATCTTTCTCTTCTCATTAACATTTCTGCCCCAAAACTTCAGAGTGCTCCTTTAGTGATCTGAAAAGTAGTTTGCACGAGGACATTTGGATTAACAAATGAGAACCCTTTGCCCTTTATTAGTGATATAGTGATTAACTATCTTAAACAGAATAAAGAGAGGTACTAAACAAGTTCTGGCTGTTTCACCATCAAATCTACAGGTCAATGAACTTCGATACATTTTTTTTCTCTTGTAGTAATTGGCTTTTTGTATGATTTGGTGACCCCCAAAGTGCCACTGTAATTACCACTGTATTAAATACAATCACAGGTGTGTGACAGTTTGTTCAGACATAATGTCTGTGTGTGTGTGTGTGTGTGTGTGTGTGTGTGTGTGCGCGCGCGCGCGTACTGCTAGTGTTTACAAGCTCAAAGATATTGAGTCCACATTGGTATGAGCCTCCTGTCCTCAGTTGGTATGTAGAGCTGCGAAATGTTTACTTATAATTCATTCAAGAATGTTGTGTCTTTCTTTTGCTTATCACCAAAGGGTGCTCTTTATCTAAATAAATGACCATATAATGCAAACACACACTCCAGACTTTAGTACAGGTACAATTAATCATTATTGTTTAACCTGTCTTTTGATAGATTGATAGATATATGAACAAGATTCCTTAAATAATAAAACAGTAAACTAAGAATAAACGATCAACTGTGACATAGCTTAGGTAAAGTCCAAAACCCATGGAAGCATATCAGAGGTCAGAGATCACATATCAGATGGATTTATGAGGCATCTATTAAAAGTTGAAATGTAACTAATAAGAGAAGTCTTAAAAAAAAGAAAAAAATGGCAATTGCATGATTCTATTGTGAGCAGCATATAAACATACCACCACACAAGTGTTTTTATTTTGTTTTATCGTGATTTTCCATCCATTCCATATCCCCTTTGTCTTTATCCTTCTTTTAAGAATTACTCACAGTACTTAAAGAAAAAAGTGGCGTTATTCATAATATAACATGTTGACCGCGGTGCCTTTCCATGTTGAAATGACCTTCCTGTGGAGACAAGAAGGGAAAATAAATGGCAGAGAAACAATATGGTAAAGAGAGAGATGAATCATTAATAAACCATAAGAAATTAAAATCACGTATAAAATATTGGGACATAAATGGTTAATATTTGAATCTTCAAGAGATCTGAGAAATTAATGATGAAATATGTTCACTGTGTATAGGTTGACAAACCGCCTCCCAGTATGTTGTGTGTTACCTACGCCTCCCCTCTATTTGTTTCAAAATGTAACAAAATAAAACAAAACATAAAATGGCTGCATACAGCTCCTCTGCTGTGTAAGCTCTGTGATCCAGAATAGTTTTGTTTTTTTAAATAAGTGAAGACCAACTATTAGCATGGTTAATCCAACAGTACTGAAATTATGTTTGTGCTATTTAGAACTTCAAACAATGTCCTGTTGTACAAATTAGGTTGCATCATTACCTCAAACCTGGCATAAACACTATTACAAAAAAATGTAGAAAACAAAACAGTAATCAGTAATCCACACAATCTGTGTTGTCTCACTCCAGTCCAGCAGGCGGCAGTAATGCCTCGTATGCTTCGATATGTCAGCCGCCAAAACGCTCATTTCACAGAAGAAATATTTTTCTTTTCGGAAGAAGATCCCCACAAAGCGGCCCTATTTCTTTTCAACCACATAAAGTCGAAGAATCCGAAAACCCACGATGTACGCCAGGACAAATACCGGCAGCACACATGGAGACTTTCAGGACAGAAATGGAGTGAATTATGTGACATCGACAGAGTCTTTCGGCCACTGCTCGCAATTGTTCTGGAAAAAGGATCCGAACGACTCCGGAGTAAGAAAGCCAGCTGCCACCAGCGTTAGCTAGCGAGCCCAGCCAAGCAATAGCTATAACAAACAGCTAATGGGGCCACATTTTATGGACTAAGGATTTGACAAAGTGTATATTTTTTAACAGGGTTGTTAGTTGAGTGTGGAGTTGAACGCATTTTAGCAGCACTGTGTGTTCTGAAGCTGCAAGTTATGACACAGAACAGCTTCGTTAGCTTCCTGCTATCGCACCAATCGTCATGCTGAGCGGCTCACGGCCTAGTTTGATTCTTAGCTTCCGAGCTAAATGGCTTGTAATTATTATGTCTTGTATTTTGTATATATTTTGCTCCCAAACACTATAAGTGCATTTGAGGGTGTATCCCCAGCATTATGGTAGCGATGTGTTGTCTGGAGACACTGAGCGGGGAGGAAATTTCATTTAAATGTAGCCAAGCATCACCGAGCTAATGCTAACACCAGACAACACCAAGTGCGGTTGGCTAACAGAGCCCGTGCAAAACAAGGCAGCGCTCAGAAGCAGCGGGTTTGTTTTGAGCAGAGCCATGTAGAAAACGGCGCTTTGCAAGGTCTCTTCCATTGTAGTGAATGATACGGCAGTAATTCGAGCAGTCGTAGCAGCAGTGTATGCTCATGGCCTGCAATATTGTTAGCGAACAGCGCAAAGTAAACACGACCAGGCTGTCCCACAGGAAACGGGAGCGGAAGACGCCCCGCGGAGGACTTTGAAAGACCTCTTTGTGATGCCAGACTGTACGGTTCATTCATGGTTGCTCTCAGCCGGCAGATTATATGTACAGCCCACACAGACACCCACACATTAATATATATGTTAAAACGTGTTTGTACATTTGAAAGTGGGCTTTCGCTGTCATATACTTGCAGTTTCACCACGAGTTGATTATAGTGAGTGTGTGGATTTCTTAACTTGGGGTTTTGAATTTCCTAATAATTTGATTTGATTTATTTATGTTATTCCCAGAACTGCGTTATTATTTAGGTGGGTCGGCAGCACTGAACAGGTCTCACTCACCTGATGTGAGATATGTCTCACTGCCTCTAACAAAAGTATGTTCAGTTTAGATTGTAGCTGTCAGGGAGGTGTGTTTATTAATTAGGTAATAGTTGGGTAGATTCAGTGTACCTAATTAAGTGGCCAACAGAATGTGCTGTTAAAGTGAACAACACGGTCTCTTTTTTTGTGTACTGTTGCATTTGTTTTCTTTGGTTAAGCTCTGACCAAAGTCTGCATAGTAAAGAAATATATACGCAGCAAGTGGTTTTTAAAAAGATACAGTAAAATGGTGCCATCCCCTGGAAAACATTTGCGGGAGAATATATTCGTCTGCGGACATGTCAGAGCTGGGCAGGGAGAGGATTGTTTTTGCACACTGATGTAATTTCGAGTTCTGCTTCTGGCCATTTTGGCATGAGAAGTTTAAGGCTTTGGCTGTGGTGGTTATGTTCAGGTGTAATTTGTGAATTTCTTTCTCTATGTTTGGGCAAATCATCTGAATATTGTAAGATGATGCAGAATACGGAAAGGAGCATAAAAGAGACGTGAGTGTAGCCAATGTGTTGAGTTAGCCTACCTGGCTAGCCAACGGTCAGCACTGGATTAATGTAAATCAAAAATGCAGCTTTGGGTCTCGCGTTCAGCAGCACCCGCCAGGTGTGGTCCGATTGGGTCTTCAGAACTCTACTACGGGCCAGGTTTGCAGTCAGTTTTAGGCTCATGTGGCTTCTAATGTACACACAGTTGCCGTCAGTGATGAGCTGTCTCTTTTTCACATTTACATATTGTTTCCACCTAAAATGTCTTCAAAAGAAAATCCATATCGGACAGTGCTTTCTTTAGAACAAAGTGCAACACCCTATCTTAAGTTTTAGGTAAAATCTTATCAAGGCTATATAAAATAATGTGTCCTTATCATTTATGGAACCTATCTGAACACATGCCTCATAGTTGGTCATGTATGCACTCATTTGCAAAGGTGTCATTGCCACCCAGTGTGTCTACTGTGAGCAGAATCCTTATACTGAATACACTTAATGGGATAAGACAAACTTAAGTTAGCCAGGAAGCAATGAAATCTTTAGTAATGAAACACTGACACATAGACTTGTGATTATATGCATGTTGTAATACACTGCTTTAATGTATTCCTCTCCTCTGTGACAGCCAAGTTCGACCATCAGCTGGTGTGACCAGCTCCCTTCGTCCTCAGCAGCACTCTCCAGTTCCAGTCTCTCTTCAGCATCACTCTCCAGCTCCAGTCTCTCCTTGGAGTCCCGAGCGCCGGCGCCAGTACCGGCAACGACGGCATCTGACGACATGGAGTCAGATGAGAGGCCGTACGTCTGCGACATGTGCAGCTGTGCCTACAAGCATGCCAGCTCTCTGCTCAACCACAAGCTCACCCATAAGACTGGAGACTTCAGGTGCACACTCAGGATTCTTTTTCCATCACTTATTATTAAAATTAATGGAGCCTTTTTCAGTTTATGTCAATGAAGATGCCAAACTATTGTAAAATAAGACACAGCGCTTCTACCAACTGACTCTGTCTTCATTGGCATCAGGTGAAGGTCACTTATCCCCATTCACCTCTAACTTCCACACTAATTCTGTCTCCAAATCTCAGGTGTGACTTTTGTAGCAAGCCCTACACCAACTACATGTCCCTGCGTAACCATATGCGAATCCACGGTCAGAAGCGCTACATGTGTGACCTTTGCGGGAAGGCCTTCCGTTTAGCAAGGTACCTCCGCAACCACCAGAGGATCCACGATGACGGGCCCAACCGCTTCGACTGTCCCTCCTGCTGTAAGAGCTACAGGACCATGCTGGAGCTGGCACAGCACCGCTGCACTGCAGCTACAACCAACCAGGTGGGTCAGAGTGAGAGTGAGAGTTTTATGGACTGTTTTCAGCTGCATATTAATACACACACAGAAGAACGTCACCAGACATGAATAAATGTTATACAGGTTTAAAACAATTCAAAGACTGTTTGAAATTACACACAGTGACATTGATTGTTATGATAGGAGCTGTAAAACTCCACCGACAAACTTCTCAGCATTGACTTACTTTGCTCCAGAGGTGTCTGATACTTTACTTTACCTAACTTTAAATGTGTCAGACTTGTTGAAATACAGCTGCTGAAGGGCTGCAACCAACAGTTGTTTTCAGTGATTACTCTTCTGTTGATTTCTCTCTTGATTTCTCTTGTCTGAAATTGGTAAAAAAAAAAAAGAATGTTGCTCAGGTTGTCCTAAAGCTTAAGTTTATGTCTTCAAATGTCTTTTGTGCACAACCCAAAGATATTCAGTTAACTGACAGTTTTTTTCCCCTTAAACAATCACTGAGAGCCATTATGACAATTATTAAAGTAATTGCTGAATAATTTAATTGTTGTCAGCTAATCGACAGTAGTGTGCGCCTCAATCAGGGCCTCCCCACCAATACATGTCAGACAGCCTAGATGAGAAACTGCAGGAACTAATTAAGTCAATTCAGTGCTGGATTAAATGCCTCTTGTATTTCTTGTCATTTTGCGAGGTAAACTGTTTGTTATGGATTAATCAGTGTTGGGTGACCAAAAGCAAAATCAACAACACCTAACATCCCTAGTGCTGATTCACAACTGTTAAAGGTCACATTTCACACAGACACTTCTTTCTTTTCGATTCATGGAAGCACCCTAACACAAGAGAAGGGGGGCCGTTATTTGGAAGGATCTTGGGATTTTAAATTCAGTGCTATTGTTAGTGTGAACCCCCAATAAAAGTTGTGGTTCCACTCAACCCTCATGATGAAATGAATGAGATGTGGTTATTTAGTGCTACCCAACAGCACTGTCCCCCACCTGCTGTAGGGCTTTGCTTTCTCACTGTGTAGCACTCTGTGTCTGGCACGTTGTTTTAAAAGAGGAGGTGGGGGGTGGTGTGTTATACCCTGCAGGAGGCAGAGCACTTGTGCAGTGACCTCTTGAGTGGCAGTAAAGAAAGATGCAGCAGCCACATTTTAAACTTTAATGTTCAGGTTAATATTAGACTGCTCTCCTGGTCTGTTCCATCAGTCACACTCTGTGCTGCCATTTAACGTTAGAGACTGTGTAGAGGTTGACCGGCCATAGAAGGAATTGGAAGACACAGAAATTCACGGAAAAAGACGTCTGTCTGTCCAAGTTCAAACTCCAATTTATCGGCATGTTTGTTAAAATATCTGCGGAGCATGAGTTTCAAATCATGCTGACAACATTTGTTTCATTGTATTTGTTACTGTCAAACCCATTTCACTGTGGACTGTGATAACAGGCTCTGTTGCACTGTAACCGCAGCATTTCACTTATGAGTGAATAAAGTTAATGAAAAACATATTTTAAATAGATTTTTAAAAGTCAAATGAACAGTTAATAGATGATTGATATTATTTTGCTTATTTTGTCATAATGCAGAATGTCCAAAAACTAATTTCGATGTTGTCCCTCTTTAATTCGAATGTAGTAATATTTTATTAGTTAGGCGCTTTGAGTATCTAGAAAAGCGCCATACAAATCCAATCCATTAGTCAAACCCAACAGTCCTCTTTGTAGTCCCATCCTGCATCCGAGTTTCATGGAAAACCTTTCAGTAGAAGGTTGTAAACCCTCTTACAAACAAACATGCTTACAGGTGAAAAAACATAATCTCCTTGGTGAAGGTAACTAATGTCTTCATTGATGGTTATTTTTTTGGAAACCTTCATCTCCGAAAAAAAAGAGCATCTACATCGATACCAAAGCCCCATTGAACAAACAAAATAATTGACTAAGGTTTGGCATCTAATGTTAACAGCTTCACGGTGCTTAATAGTTCTTATAAAGGAAGTTAGTTAAACTTGTCTTTTGAATTCTATAAACTGAAAAACACTATTAATACCTCTAAAGTAGCACTATGTACTATATTCATGTTTTTAAACCGATAATTACCTGCCCCTAGAACTGATGGAAAAAAATAATATTTTTTTTAATTTATGTGTTTTTAAAAAGTTCCAAATGTGTAGTTTATGTCCACTCAAGGGTAAAAAGGACTATCCTCTCTGTTCTATGAAAGCCTCTCATTTTGTACAGGGCATTTAATACAATTGACGGGTCAAAGCATTTATTTTAAAAGTGCAAAATGCCCATAAAAGCCTAAGTATGTTTGATGTTTTTCAATATGTTTTACTAGAAAAAATAAATGAACATTTGATGAGTCAGAAATGTTCTTTGTTTTGTGGGTAATAGTGATGTCAGTTGGATGGTTAGGGCTCTAGAATATTAAATCATTCATCTTTACTCACCACATCTTCGTCAAACTGATCATAGTAACTGGACTAACGTCAGAAGTCTATGTCTGTGGTAAAACTTGGACCATCGGTGTAGGAACACCTCTGCAAAGTAGCGGCAGTTCGGGAGAGATAACCTGGATTCCAGTCCCAATGAGACATGAGTCAGAGAAATCCTCGGGCTTCGACCATGTAAAAGGGCTGCTGGTCAAGTGCAGCGAATGCCATGATTTTGTTTGGCTTTTGGGTTATCTTAAGAAAACTTTCTGCAGTTTCATGCAGGCAACGCTAGCTGCAACTGCTTCTTATTTCTTTATTACACTTAAGTTTAGTTTCTTTAGTGTCTTATAAGATCTGTTGTGACAGCAACACTGTTACTCCGCTAATTAATAATGGAATTAACATTATCAAGGTGTATGTGTGTGTGTGTGTGTGTGTGTGGCATATTTTGCATTATTTGTTAGAAGTGTGTGCATGTAACATTAAAGCACATTCCTTGACCCTCTGTCTTCTCTGTTTGCCAGCCCTCCTGTAGAGAGAGCATGCTAAGCAGTCAGGGTTAGACCAGGGTTAGGCTAAGTTTAGGGAAAGACTCAGGGTTTAGACGTCAGGGAATTATATAATTCAGTGAATTTCCCTCGCAAGTATAGTAATCCAAATTATGTATGTGTGTGTGTCTGTGTGTGTGTGTGTGTGGGGGGGTTGGTTCATAAGAACCGGTTCAACTGCCCGTCCTGCTTTAAGAGCTACCGAACCATGCTGGACCTGGCCCAGCACCGCTGCAGCGCCGCGGCCAAAAACCAGGTTGGTGTGAGCGTGAGTGAGCATGTGTGTGTATGTGGTGTGTATGTTGTGTGTGCGCAGCAGATGGAACTGTAGCTGTTAGGAAGGGCCAACTTGTACGGGAGCTTTAGATGTGATGGCCAGGAACAAACTGGTACACTTTGATTTAAAGGTGGCTGTGGCAATAATGAGTGTTGTCCCTTGGCGCCGCCCTCTGTCTCAGTGTTACTGCACTGGTGGCAGTGTTTCCTTGACTTTAACATAAAAGCAATGTGAACTATTGATGGCTGTCACAGAAGGTGTCTGACCATTACATTTGAAACTCATGCACAACAAAAACAACTTCTGAAATAATTTTAAGCTTATCAGAGTGAGGAAAATTCAATTTTCCTGCATTTGAGCCTATGCTCTTTAATTGGTGCAAGCTCACAAAAACTAACTACTAACAAACTGTAACTGTTTCTGCTGTGAACAAATGCCCTCCATCCTCAATTCCAGCGTGAGTGACAAAATCCAGTGTGTAAATACTTTTTAATAGCTGAAGCTAAAATGATGCTCCAGCAGTTTGACAAATTAAGTGTCAAGTTTTAAATTTCTCATGTTTCTAAGTTTTTAGGAGAGACTTCCCTTAACCTATCATTAAATGTTCCCAACAATGTCTTTTCAGTTTTTTTTATTAATCAGTTTACCAATTCAGTAGAGCTTGTAAACTGGATTTTTTTCAAATCTGACTAAAATGTATTTTACATATCACATTGCCATGGCAGGGAATCTGACATCATTTTACTTTAATGCAGCTTTTCAAGCCCGGAAAGATAAAAACAATACTCATGTCATATCTCTATACAACAATATCCCAAATCTAAGACGACATGTAGTCTTATATCAGGTTAACCATACAATATTAATATATTGCCAAGCCGTAGTAAAATATAAACATAATAGATATGATTGATCGTCAGAACTATGAAGGTACGACCCGGTTTGTGAAAGAAAAAGCCGATTTGGAGGAAGAATGAGGCTAAATTAGGTTCACATAACATCTGTATCAGCAAAATCACCGAGTTCTCTTGGTTAGACTATGAGTTGATAAGGCAAGGTGTAATGGTTCCAGAAGATAGATGTAGAATTATGTGGATGGTTGGTAGAATTATTGTGTGTGTCTGTCTGTGTGTGTGTGTGTAAGTGTGTACAACTTGACCACTCCATCTCCTCACATGAATAGGTGTAAATAGGGATAGGGTAGAGAAGGGTAACTAGTCTGTCAGACACAGTTGATTTCGCCTGAGTGGCACAAGAGGATTAAAGATCTGATTCACAGTTCATCACATTCATCCGTCACCTCTCTTCCACTGTATCTTCTCCCAGTCTGGTCACAACTGTGTGCAGTACTGGCATGCATGTTATACAAACAATATGCATGAAGACAAATATGATTTACAAAATCCCTCTTCCTCCTGTATTTCTGTGTCCACCTCCTCCTCTCTTCCCTCCTCCCATCCAGTCTGGCGGACGTCGTAATTTCTCCAATAATGCTCGTCGTCAGCAACAACAACAACAGCAGCAGCAGCAACAGCAGAACAGTGCTAACTCAATGATGCAGCAGCATGGAGGACACGGCCCGCAGGATTCCCTGCCCTCCCACTGCGTCTCCCCCATGTCCCAGGGTGCTGGTGTGAGCAGCCAGTCTGTGCCTGACCCCCACCAGGTAAGGAGTGGGACAAACGCTAGGGAATCAATAGCACTGTTGGAGCTGTGTGTGTGGGGTGTGTGTGTGTGTATTTTGAGCCACTGTCTTTCCCAGCAGGGCCGTCCCAGCTCAGTGTCCTCCCAGAGCAGCCAGCAGAGCATGAGGAGCTCGTCCTCCAACAAACACGTGTCCTCCTCCAGCGCCACCCCGTCCTCCTCCTACTCCCTGCTCCAGCCCCTGGTGCCTGAGGTAAAGGAGATGAGCTCGGGATACACTAGGCTGAGCGCCAACCCCATGGTAGGAGAGAGAACCTCCACTCATCCGCCGTCTGCTGGCTAGCTGCCTAGCTGCCTTCTCCCTGTCTGGCTACTAACATCAGGAGAGAGGGACTCGTATTTAAAGGCTTTCCGTGTCCACCGGGAGCCTCTGCTCGCAGCTCGTGTCTGTCCTCTGTATGCAGAGACGCCCGGTGGACACAGTCGTAGCTCTCTTGTCAAATCTTTTGGGTTTTAGTCTGCTGTTTTCATTGAAATTATTCTCGAGGCAGAGAATGGAAGGGCTTTCTGCAACATCACAGAAGTAGATTAGATCAGTGTCCTGATACATAAACATCTATGTTATGTGGTAGCTAGACAAGCAACACAGACACATACTGTCTGATAACTAGTACTGCTATGCTGTAGTAAACAAACGATGATCATTTTTAAAGACCCTTTGGTGTTGCAGGTAAAGTAGAATACTGAATAAATATTTGTCATTTGCACAGTTAAACCCTAGTTAAAACAGAAAGGTGTGCTTTGCTTTGTGCATCAAGAAAAGCTCAAGCGCCATTTGACCCCCAGTCTCACTCTAACTCTGGGCACATTATCAGCCTGATGGTAGCCCCACTAGATTCAGTCGGAAAGATAAGTAGTGCAGTGTGAGGTTGATGCCTTCCCTGACCAATGCTCCCAGTGCCCGGCAAATCAAACCAGCTGACTAAAACCTATTCTTTAACTTTCCTCCGTACTGTGGATCCTCTCTGGTGGTCGAACACTACTAACTTGGGGCTGTGCTGCTAACTTAATCCTGTCTTTCACACTTTGACACTAATCATTCACTCTCCTTTGTGTTGCACATGATGTTGCTGTTGTTGTTGTTTGTGCTGCACATTTATCATATACTGCTGAAACTGTTATTCATTATGCCCTCTCTGATTAAACAGAAAACATGCATCATGTTTAATATATTAGGCTGGAGATATACTTGCTTTTTAACCCTGTGTTCACAGTCAACTGATTGTTTTGAACGTAGGTGTTCACATACTTGTCTGTATACTGGAGGATTCCACTAGAGGCACAACTTGGCTCGTCGCCTCTGCTGCTGCTGACATACTTACTCACTCCTGACCCTGCCAAATCCCCATACCTGCCCTTAACTGGCCCTAGCATTAGTGTGTGTGCTGCATCTTACAGACACATAGCATTCAGACAGCCTCCATATGTGCATGAACGTGTTGTTACCAACAAGTATATCTTTGGTTTGAATTGAATTCTTAAAATCTCCACGTTGGCGTCTGCAGGTTCAAAAAGTGCATGAATCAAAGTCTGATGTTCTATTCAGTCATCTCAAAGGTCTGGTATGCTGACAAATGAACCTCTGGTTCAAATGTCATTATTCACGTTAGTCTATTTTATATGAAAAATCTGCTGATTCCAAGTCCATGTATGAAATTCTACTACACAAATTCACGCTACAGATTTAATTTACCAATGAAATAGGTTTGTCTGAAAGAAAAATAAAAGTAAATCTGTATACATCATAATGCATAACTGGTTCTTTGAAGGGGACATTAGCCAATTGGTTAGAGAAAAGACATCATTATTAAATAGCATAGAAATTAAATTTCATGAACTGCTGCCTCTATTTTTGACTCGCAACTGCAGATACCACACACACACACACACACACACACACACACACACACACAGATTTGAGTCCTCATCAAGACAATTAAAAGCGGTGTTGCTCAGATGGGTGCAGCCCTTCTCTCCATCTTCTCCAAGTTCCTGTGTGGTTCTCACTCAAAACTACACCTTCATTGTTGCTTTCTGCATTGTTGCTCTTGGTTTCGTGAATGTGTGTTATATTTTCCCAACTCCTCCTTTCACTCACCCATTGAACTTCACCAGTGCATCAATCTGAGAAGTCACTACACTGACACTGATCCTTGTCCTATCTTTTTCTACCCCCTTCCTCTCCCCTTCCAATCTTTTTTTCACATCGGCTCTCTCTTTGGCTCCATCTCTCCTCCTCTTACAGCCGAAGCACCAGGACACTTTCTCTCTGGCCTCCCAGCGGCCCCTCACCACCATCAACCCCATCGGCCACTCCCTCCATCCGAACGGAGCTCCCACGCTCAAGCCTTCCCCCGTGCCACGCACCATCCAGGCCATGCCCTGGGAGCAGCGCTCTCTCTACAATCAATGAGACCCCCGGGAACCAGCCGCCCCCCTTTTCATCGCGTCCACCACCACCCCCTCACACCCACCTCTTCCTCCTCCTCTCTCCTCCTCCTTTCGGACCCAGCATCAAGGAGGGAGGAGTTGGGACGACCCTCCACCGCCTCACCCCTCCTTTGGAACTTTGTGTTTGGGAGCGGGGACAGGCACATTGAGAACTAGTTGAGATTGATTACTGAGTAGTTAGGTTTAAAAAATGTGTTGCCTTGACCCTCATGTATGATCTATGCCATGTACTGGATATAAGTTAAATTGTCTGTCCTCTCACTAAGAATTTATCTTCCCATCCTCCTCTCCTGCTCTAGTTATAAAAATATCTATCCTTCCCTTTATGAATAGTGTCTCTCCCCACCCTTCCCCTCTTTTCCATATGTTAAATGACACGAAAGGCTAATTTTATCAAGCGTGTGTTCCAAACCCTGACAGATGAGGGATTCCAGGATGCTGAGTTGTCCAAGTAAATGTGACAAAATTTTCCCTTCAGTCTGATATGTTTTTCAACATAAAACCCAACTTCTTTTGTGAAATGAGGCGTCTGGAATGGAGAAGTGGAAACATGACTTACTTCTTTTTTTTCTTTCGTACCCCTTCAGCGTGCTCCAGAATGAAGGTTGTGTATATTGTGCGTTAGGATGTGTCATGACTATTTCAAAAAGCTGTTTTTGTTCTCTCTGACGTTACAGCACCCACACCTCTCATCTCTGAGCATTAACAGCAAGGACCACGACAGAAACAACTTATTGTTCTGCCAACCATTTTTACATGTACGTGCCAGTTTGGCCTCTGTGTTGTGAAGACTGAAGCCCTGCTGTTGAGAAGGACCTTAGCGTTCCCCAGCCACAACTACCAACACGGACAGTTTGGTGCAGTTATCTTCTTTTAACACACAACTGAAAACTCACTTTTTTCTAAACTCGCATCTGACTGGTGGCTTGTTGTTATTGTAGTTTTAATAATCTGTTGGCTGGGAATCAAGCTTAGAAGAGAACAGTCCAAGTCTCCATCCCTTTTGTTCAGAACTGACTGTTAACATGTTTGTTCCTTTCACTTTGAAGCACTTTAAGACAAGTGCTGTATAATTATTACTGTCTGTCCCACCCACTATCTAGAGCTGTGTCGGCTGAAAAGATGTAACATTGCCTTACATCAACCTCTCATCACAACTCAATCACATGATCACCAGTGACTTAGCAGCAGTACTGGGCTGGTTCAAGCCCATAACACGGCTGTGTCTGGAAGTTACAGTGGCCAAAATACAGTATGTGTGCAGCTCTGGATCCCCCAGCCCCACCTCGGTGCAAACACACCCTCCAGTGTTGCTTTTCCTGTAGAACACGTCATGCCTACGTCTCACTGCTCCCAGGATGGATTTAGAGAACACCTACCTGCAGGGTGTTTCAATAAGCAGCCAGCCACAGTTGGCCGGGTAACTCCAAATAAACAAAAGATGAAGTGAATTTTGTAATTTTGACGAATAACAGTTTAACCATGGATCCAGTTTGTAGTTCTGTTACGTTATCTCGCTAACATGGTGTTCATTGAAATACCCACAATTCTACTGACATTGTATTATCTCTTTTTAAAGTTGTTTCTATTTTTATTCATGACATGTTTTCATCGTTGCTTTCTCTCTCCTTGTAAAGTGTCTTTGAGTATTTAGAAAAGTGCTATACAAATAAAATGTTTTATTATTATCACCATCAGTGCTGCTGTTCATATGTAGAAGACGAGATGATTGCTGTTACCTGCCAATATTCTTTAGTATCTCCACCAGTGAAGTTGTTTTCCCTGTCATTTGTTGTTTGGTTGGTTTTACAGCAGGATTACGCAAAAAAAAAAACTACTGAACACATTACCAGATAGAGTGAGGTAATTCTTTTGATATTTTGGAAAATTTCTCATTGAATAATGCATGGATCTTAATGGACAAAAATTAGGCATTTTAAGATGGCTGGTATTCACAGATTCCTAGATTTGGTGAGTTTAAATTACAGTTAAGCCATTATGGGTGGTTAAAAATGTAGTGATACAGAGCTTTTTGAGAACTAAAATGATGCATGTGTAGATTTTGTATGAAGTAGACTTTTTTTGATGGACAAGAATGAACCATTAGGCTCAGGTTTAAAGCCAACATGAAGTCCTTGAAGTACTCCAAATAGGGTAATAAAGTGTGCATGCCTAAAGTTCTGAGTGAATTTCCTCTGCCGTTAAAGACTGTGATTAGGGCAAAACCATCAGAACAAACGAGGAAGTGAACGTTTCGGTCTAACCCCAAATGAAGTGTGATTTTGTTCTTTTTACCAGTGGTGAAGCTTTTGAAAAAAAAAAAAGCCACCAGAGGGCGACATGTCCATTTGTTTAATTTGGAATAGCCTGAATAGACATTGAGGCAGTAAAAAGAGATGATGATAATAAAAAAGTAATTCAGACTGTACACCACAGGTTATTGTGTACAGACAGATAGTTGAGAACTTGTGCTGTTGATACAAACCGAGTATATCAACCTTTCAGTCATATAAGACTTGACCATTGGAAGCACAAACATTCATCAGGAGACAAATCCATCAATTCTTGCAGGTGCAGGGTAAGATTGTGCATACACACACACTCAGAGTCCTAAGGCTCCTAGTTTTTGTTTTACTAGCATAAATTAAAATGAGTGTTGTTACCCGATCCAAGTTTTTAGTAACTGAATATTTAGCAGCAGTTTCTATTGTTCTTTCCAAATGTGGTGAGGCTTTGTTCAGGTCGCAATGAGTGAACAGCCACAACCTCCAAACACAGAGTCAAGTCTCAGTGTTCAAGCAAAGTTCACTCACACGATGAATGACAAATGTATGACTTGCCTGGAGGACTCCTCCAGTCTCCTGAGTGAGATCTGTAAGGTGACACATGATTAAACTCTTTAGAACACAGTCATTCTGTGTTTGGATGATGGTGTGCAAACTCTGAAAGATACACTTAAACTTTTCTCCTTGTGCTTCATCCAAGGTGTCAACGCCCAGTTGTGTATCTGTTTCATTTTCAGCTGGTTGCCAAAAACCCACTTCGTGTCTGAATCTCATCTTCATTGGTCAGAAATATCCTCATGTGTGGGACCCAATTGTCCTTAAAGGAACAAACAGTATTATGGATTGACTGCTGCAATTGTGGACCACACCCCACATCTGGTTCTTAACAATGATTGTTGCTACACCTCAGTCCTCTGGCTGATAGGTGTACTGACCCTTTATGATATGATCTCATCTGATCCAACTTCCTGATGGGGAGCCCATCTGAGGACAAAAAATAAAATAAAATAAAAACTTTTGATGTTATTTTATTTAATTATCTTAAGTTAAAAAAAAAAAAAACTTCAGCAGGTTACTCGGATCACAGATTTGACTGGTTCTAATCAAAGTATTTGATGCAATTGATTAGTGTCATAATCGCTGTTGAGCTCATTCTAGCTGATTATGAACTGAAGTTATTAACATGGAATGACACGTGTTTTTGTTTTCATGTGTCAGCCTATAGTCGTCCGTTTAATCCTTCTCTGTCCATATATTCCATCAGAGTGCGCTCGTGCGTCGGGAACGCGCATTATAATTCAGCCCTTAAAGAGATGAATGAGCCAACACGCGCGCCTTTATCAGGCCGATTACAGGCTTTGAAGTATTCCGCCGCGCGGGCCGCGGGTGCGGATCACGGTGAATTAATATCCACGTGTCAGTGGGCGGAGCGTTGGTTCATGATCGATGCCGGTTATTGATGAAAAATCGTTCACCTTTTCGATAGCCAGGCTCGGATTCGGCCTCCAAGGGCCTCTGCGGATCCAGCCCCGGTGGTTGACAGCCGGCGGCGGTGTTGCCGAGTCGAGCCGGCCGGCCCGCTGTCTGTGACCTCTGACGTTTATAATCTGCATAATAAATGCGCCAAATTATAGCAGCTGTGTGATTGGTGGCGTCAAGCCGGAAACGGTATTTTCTTTTAACGAGAGGCTTTGTTTCCCATTAGACCAGAATAGGCCTGTTAAATCCACAAATTCCTGTATACATGAATTATAAAATGATATTGATGATATATTGATATAAAAACAAATTGTAGAGAGGAACGAGGAGGGACGCGACAACCGAGGAGGGTCGCTTCAAAGTTAAGCACAGTCATAAGAAGATTTAATTAATTGATAGAATTTTTAAAAAAATCGTGATATTTTTCTCAAACTAAAATTCATAATTATATTACTAATAGTTTGAATATTGTTGCGCATCAGCCGGCCTCTCGGCCCAGGGCCCTGGCCTCCCCAACACTACAGGACCGCAGGCTCGGCTGTAGTGACCCTGCTCGGCCGCTAGGTGGAGGTAGTTGTCCGGACTGGAAGAGAGAAGGGCATTGAGCCCCCTTTACTGTCAGCTGTTTTACTTTCCAGCCACTTTAAAGTGGACCAGGACGGACAGCCTGTGTGCCGCTAGGCGACATTAACCAAAGCTGAAGTCCAATTCAAAGGAGCTGATAGAACATGTCAAAGGTAAAGCTAAAGGTAGCCTGAGCTAATGTGACTCCTTAAGAAGCCCCTCTTTGTGTTTACAACCCAGAAACGCTATTTTCGGTCATCATCTGTTAACGTCGTGACAACCTTTCCATTAATCACCGCCGGCTGATGTCCTGTCTCAGTCTCCACACTTCAAGGCTGGACATGGACACTGTCCCTGTCATTAGGACTGTGTTAGTGTCTCTCCACACAGCGGGGCCGCTCAGAGGACCCTCTCCATTTTGTGTGCAGTGGAGAAGCATCACTGGTCTTCTCGCTTTCCGCCACATGAGGGATGTTGGACTATTACTTTAATGGAACCAGTGGTCGGTGAGTCCGACGCACAAATGGCTAAACTTCCTGTAATAACGTGTGTTTTTCCTCCTTTCGAAGCGGCTGTAATGAAACAGTGTGACCGGTCCCGGGCTGCACGACTGGATCAGAACAACGTGGATCCAAAATATGGAAAGATCGTTAGAAATAGAGACACTCAGCAGGGATTTTGTGAGCAGGTTTGCTAACTTGGTGACCGATGACTGATTTGAAGCAGTTCACGGGTTATTCATTGTTCAAATGTCTGGACGCAGCTGCAGTTTCCTCGCAGTGAGCTCCTCACAGATCACGAACGTGTCTGCATGAGATCACTTCACTTCACATGCAGCTTTTCTAACCAGCCCTCTTTTTCCTGTCCTCACTCATGGTTGGACATTTGGACGTTGTGATGTTGCTGTGTGTGTGTGTGTGTGTGTGTGTGTGTGTGTGTGTGTGTGTGTGTGTGTCGGGTCCCACCTAAATTGGAGCTTTTGATTCGTTGACGTTGGTCCTCGCTCTTTATTGTATTTGTAAAATGTGTGTGTGGACAGTAGTGCGTTCAGCTCTGACCCTTGTCGTGATTCTTAATTAAAACACTTGATCAACATGAAAGCTCTTCTGTAGAAACGTTATCACTGTGTTCTGTAGTGACATGAAGGGAACACTGCAGTGACTGGACGTGTGTAAGCAGTGAAACATGAGCCCAGTCTGATCAGTGAACTCTTCTCAGTGTGAACATGTGTCGCTGTGTTTCACCTGACACAGATGTTTTAACTTTGCAGCTGATGAAACCTCTTCTCTGTCACTGCAGGGAGCTCAGTGAATATGTTACAGCAACTGTGACCGAGGCAGCAGTGGAAAGTAAACAAGTACAAGTACTCCAGTACTTCAGTGTTTCCAGGTAGCACGTGTATTTCAGTTCATAGGGAAATATTGCAATATTTAGAGTTTGTAATATTGAGATATTTGGATTTGACCAACACAGTCAGTAGTTACTTGCAGGTTAAGATTTGACACTGAAAATATGGTGAAGTAAAATGCTATATATGTATATATGTATATGTGTGTATATATATATATATATATATATATATATATATACATATATACACACACACAAATACAAATTCTAACCACTGTGAGAACATTTTTCTGAAGTTGCTTCTGTACTTTTTCTGTTATATTACCCAGTGGATGACACTGGGGGATTTTTTTGACTCACTCTGAAGTGATAAGAAAAAGATCCACACTGCTGGTTTCAGGAAAAACATTCATACACATTTCTGTAAAACACCTGTACAACACAGCATCTGAATGAAGCGTACAAAATATGCCGAATGACTTTCTTCTGTCAAGCGAGGCTGCTCCACTCAGTCGCTGTGAGCACATCCTGTTTCCGTCAGTGCAGGAAGTGGAGCAGAAACAAGGTATTTTGATTGAGAGTGTTGCTGTTACCATTCAGCCTCTCCGACTGAATCCAAGTTGTTTGAGACCATGCTGTTAAATAACTTGAACTCAAATGTTTGCCACATTCAGCCTCAATTATTTTCTTTTCAATTAGCAGAATTTAAAAACTTTTCTATTCTGCATTGTTCAATTTGTGTGGCGAAATGTTCTGCATGACCTTCAAATCATTGTATTCAAATTTCCCTCCAATCCATTCAAACATATTTAGTTTTTACAAAATACATTTAAGTGTTAAATTGTTGCTGTGGATAACAACAACTTGGGCCTCCAGTCCTGAGTGTTTGGGTCTTCCCCAAATGGATGAAAAACAGGCTGGTTGTTTTTTTGAGGATGCAGTGATGATCGAACCCCTCAGACCAAACCAGGGCCTGTGGAGTAAATGAATGTGACAATTTGATCATTTTCAAAGAAAGCGTGTTGAATTCTATCTGAGCATGACATACCAATATAGCAAACTCCAGTCTGTGATGAAAAAAAAAGCCTAAATTAAACATTCAGGCTCTGTTTTAGTGAAACTAAATGGGGATTAAAAAAAACAACATTTTGATAGCATTAAAGGTCATTCTTGAACTTGAAATCTCAGTTTCACAATTTTTTCCCATCTCGGTCCACGTACTGACTTTTTGCCAGCCTTTAATGATTTGACTCTTTTTTCTTTAAAAGAAATCACCACTTACTTCTGTCTCTAAATCATTATTCACAACAAACTGCCCATTCAACCTTTGTCATCTCTGTGTAACTGCAAGAGAAGGAAGAAAAGTTACTTATTCATTTTGAAAAAAAAAAAAAAAGTGAAATATCAATAAACACTCTCCCATTCTTTAGCCACAACTGTCGCCCCAACAAGTCCTCACCAAGCAAGGCACCTCAGTCGCTGGATGGTGTGGCCTCACTGATCCGCCTGCTGCTGTGTGATTTCAATATGAGATCCCTCTACAGTCAAATGTGTTTTTTCTCCACTGTGATGTCTGAGCATCACTCTGCAGAATGATGGGTTTGTTTTCACACATTCTCTGTGCTCAACTGAACTCTCTGTTAAACACTTGGACATACCATACAAATCTTTTGTTCAACTGTAAACCATTGATATTTAGATCATTAGCATATTCACACATTCTGGATTTTTCTATTGAGGTAAAAAAAAAAAAACAGGTGTGATTTTTATCATATTCAATCTGGTTATTTAACTTTTTTTGGGAAAAACACTTTATAAAGACAATTATCACTATCACTTATTCAAACAAGAATATTTTCTTGTTTTACAACGTGGCTGGAGGGGATCTTCAAAAAGTGCTTCAAGCCATTGACTGCAGTGAATGATGTTGAAGTTTCTGACAGGTTTTAAACCTGTACGGCTGTCATTTTAACAGGAAACGGTGGGAGACAAACAGATGAATTCCTGCTCTTTATTACTGCTCAATAGTCCAGGCTTGTTAACGCATATCAGGTGTATGTAGTGAAAGCAAACAGTCCGGAAGCATAAGAAACACTGCTGTAAATCCAAGGAATGATGAGTTCATGAAACAGTGGGACATGAGCAGTTTTTCACACTTTACCTTTACTTTGTAATAAGTAATAAATAGACCTTGTTTTCAATATTGAGCACTTTATCTAGGATTTCTAATAATGTGCTGACAATGAGTTCACTGCTATCCAGGAACAGTGTGTTATTTCACCCTGTCTGTGTCTTATGCTCTGTGTCATCCTTGTTGTTCAGCTCTATTCTCATATATGTTAATTAAATGAAGCAGGATAATTACATGTTTTAGTTAAACAAAGAGAGAGTGCCGCCTTGTACAGGGCTTGGTTGATCATTACTCAAATAGATAGATAGATAGATAGATATACTTTATTGATCCCAAGCTGGGAAATTACAGTAAAATACAACAGCTGTACTAAGCCAATATCAGAAATAAACGGACTACATTCCTGCAATCATTTTAATGTAATTTGTTTTACATGATTTTTTAATATTTGTGTGTAAAGCTAAAGCAACGAGTAGTGGGCGTATTTTAACATGCTGCCATAACTTTGAAAGTTTTCTTTACATTTCTCTTTCAACACTTTAAGGTGTCAAATCATGGCTGAGGTTAATACGGTCTACAGAGCTGTTATCCCTTATAACTCATGTGATCGTCAAAGTGCTTGGTATACTTGTCAAATGAATGGAGATGTTAAACTCGACTGAATTTGATTTATATATCTGATCATCTTAAATGTGATGTCTATTATCTCATATGGCGTCAAAGAAAGGTAATGAGGCAGAGAAGTTTGCGTTGTAGCTTTCATTTTCACTTCTCTTATTTGTCCCTCTCTTGTAGACACTGGGCAACTCGTAACAATGGTCAGTTTACTCAAGGTCCATTTATTTATGTTCTCATGGCCATGTGGTTGAACAAATTACTGAGAAGCCTTTCTTCAAAGCTCCAGAAAAAACATTTCTGAATCTTATCAAGGTCTTCATTAACACATGCTCTGATGTCACTGAAAGATTTTTGAAATGCAATTTTTCACTGTGAACCTGTGAATTTTGACTCCTCGTTGTATCCAACTGCAGATAAAGATCTTGTGACATGATTAAAAGCTGCCAGAACTGCTAATGGAGTAGACTGCATTCTTGAAAAGAGATGTTCTTGTGGTTTATCTTTTAAAGCCATTTTATGCATGCCGTTAGTCAAAACAATTTTTCTGAGCTGTAAAGAAGAAAATGCCAATTGATACGATTTAATTGAAATTACTGATTTGTTGTCAACCATAAAAATAACTGCCAACGAGAGCACTGTCAAATGTCAAATATTCTGTTTTCTGCTCCTCAAATGTGAATATTTGATGGTGTTTTTCCTCTTCTACAACAGAAAACTAAACACAAAATAAAATAAACATTTTTCATCATTTTCTGACAATTTGTTGACCAAATACTCAATACAGTCATTGAGAAAACAATCGGTGGATTAATCAATAAATAAAACACAAGTCAGCATCACAGGAAACCAATACGAGGTTGTACGTCTGATGTCATGTTATAAGGGGTCGCCAGGGAGAAGACGTAAGGAGACAAGGTAAAATGGACAGGAATAACATATATGCACTAACAATGTGTTTCTGCACACTGATGGCGGATCTCATTAGTCCAGCAGCAGATATCCCATGTGTTCTTGTTGGAGCAGATATGCTGAAAAGTATCTGTACATTCATCCAACATATATGAGCAGCAGACAGGAAGTGTTCACATGTGACTTGCATGCAAGTTGTGACACTTTATACTAACCAGCATTGATAAACTGCACATTTACAGTTGATTTAACTGGAGCAATAGCTTTTTCACTGTTAACTGTTTACGGTGAAATGCTTTTTTTTTAAAGCAATCATTGAACATTTATAAAGGTGTATAAATGTCAGTTGACGATCCATAATGTTTGTTTTTGGATGAACTACACAGTAATTATTAACCATTTGTCAGTTTTAACTCTTAGTTTTAACAGTTGCTTTATAAATGCATGCTTTATAACAGTCACATTACTGATGTTTAACTAACTACAAACTTACCTTTTATTAATGATGATTATTATAAAGTGTTTCAGTTCTCTTAGCATTAGAGGAGGAGTTCAAGAGGAAGTCCATTAAGGGGAAAATGGCTGCAATGGCAAGCAAATGAAAATGTTGAGTCTAAACATAAATGAAACTGACTATGTGACTTTTTCCTTCCTCAGCAGCCTCATTGTTAAAGCACAGGTCATCTAATGAGGACTCCTTGTCTCCGTCTTGTTTGGTTCTGCAGGAAGGCAAGTTACGTGGGATGTTTTCTATCAGCAAGCAGTGGACGAAGAACACCAAGCTAAGGAGTGCCACAGAGGGAAAATCTGAATAGAGATTTGTCATGTAGTAAAGCATTAAGGTACTCTTAAATGTAAAGCTCCTTTGAGCCTCTATAAACAGCCATTGTGCAGTTTTCTAAATGATCTGTCATGGCTCTTCTTGGTTCTTGTCATTGTGAGATGATAGCTTATAAAAGAGCAGTTCTGACTTCAGTTACACTTTGACCTGTAAATCCACCTCACTGCCATAAACTCTGTTGCTTCACTTAGACTTGGTCGACTAAAACACTTCTCATTCAACAGACATGTGACCCTGACACTTCTGTCACTTTTATTGTTCACAACATTAAAAATGCCTCACAAATATACATTTCCTGTACTTTTAAGTAAATATAGTATGTGGACAACAAAATCTCTCTCTCATGAACTATCACCAAATGTATACGTAGTCTCGATGTAAACGTTGAACTCTTGAGAGACAGGTGTTTGTTCTCTGCGTAGTCTGATTCTTCTAATCTTGCGATGAAAAATTGCACATAACTGGAATGCTAACAATGGCTTTTGAGCTTACAATTTCTCTGATGGCTCAGCTCTGTGAGAAATGAAAATGTAATTTGATTATGTTGCTTCACTGGCAGTCAGGAGAATAGATTCAGGATTGGAAATGATCACCAGCAAACATACAAATATCCATACAATTTCCAGGTGCGCTTTACTGGCCATTTATAGCCATTATTGGAATGTAGTTCTGTCTTGAATATCTAGTTGGGTAGCATGCTTGCTGTTTAATGTCTCTTTCACATTGAAAGCTGTACACTGAGGAAGGCATTAGCTGGAATGCATTTGCCCTCGAAATATTTTTATTAAATGTATTTTACTTTTTGATGTTACATGCAACACCATGACGTAAGGAGCATGAACTAATTTGCATTTCCTGGTCTCCTCCCTCTGCATTCCCACCCAATTCAACCTGTTTCCCCACAGCCTTTGACCTATACACCCCTCCCCCAAAAAACACACAGTCACACAGAAACACACACAAAAGAAAAGGCTGTTGACACAATCTTATGATGCCAATGATGGCAATGTTAAGGAGCATGAGTAAAATAAATAAATAAGAGTAATTCCCCATTTTGAGGAAGAACTGTTGAGGGATCACCATCTGTGTTAAGAAAGAAGGTGGTTAAATGCTATGCTTCAGTGCTGGTATACATATTATTCCCCCAAACCGTATGAAATTGTGTTATCCTATATGCTCAGTTTGTTTACTCTGTTTATTCCATGATGAAAACAAAGAATGTTTTTTATTTATTTTTTTGAGGCAGAAAAATATCAGCCAATAATGATCTCCCTCTTCACATTATTTTTGCCCCAAAACTACAAAATGTTCCTTTAACATTACTTTACAATGAGTGAATATCTTTGGAGTTTTTAGGAAATTTTGAGACTTAAACTTGGGCTCCTTGAAATTGTGAATTGCCATTTCCTTCCACAGTTTTCTGATGTGTCAGAGACTAAACTATTACTTTATAGGGCAGATTAATCACTTATGACAATCCTCTTTAGTTGCACCTTAATAAAAATCTCCCCCTCAATCACCTTCAACATTTAAATGCTATACAACCAACATCAGTAATAATAATCAATTTAATATAACAGTACAACACTCACAGTAGCACATTGCTCTACAATAGAAGTGCTTTATTTTTGTTAATTTGAAGAGGTCATATTATGCTAATTTTCAGGTTCATACTTTTTTCTGGGGGTCCTAGTAGAATAGGATTACATACAGTCAGGGACGCCGCCAGGGATTTTGGGCCCCATGAAAAAAAATCTAGTTGGGCCCTTGTATAGGTTGCCCATGTCTCAAAGGGCCCCCTGTCAGTGCCGGGCCCTCGGAATCGTCCTAACCTTTCCCCCCCCTGGCGGCGCCCCTGCACACAGTCATTTTCAAAAAACACATGATTTTTCTCATTAGGTGCATTACTGCAGCCTCTTTCTTACACTGTGCTTGAACACTCCGTTTTAGCTACAGAGTGAGACATCTCGCCTATGTTCAATCTTTGGCGAGAGTTGCACATGCGCATTACTTAATGGGCAGGGTGTAGCCTATCAGAGGCAGACTAGGGCAGGTTGGCAGAGCAAGGTAGAGTGATCTAAAATAACATCACTATAGCAGTAGCAACTGTGTGTCTGCTGACTGACTGGAATGTATATATTTTATAATAAATATATGAATACATTTAATACATTATATACATATAAATGCATAAATATATATAACGCTTGTTACATAGTGACTCACATATTTTTTTATTTAACCTTTATTTATCCAGGAGAAATCCCATTGAGATTAAGAACCTCTTTTTCAAGGGAGTCCTGGCCAAGAGGCAGCAAAAACTTACACAGTCACATTCGATATATGTTACAGAGGTAAAGGCTTGACTCCAAACCAGGCGTTTCAGGCAGTGCAGGAGCAGTGTTTTCTACGGGAGAGAGTAACTCCCTTTGGTGTGGACCTTTTTCATGCACAAAAATGCCACATGACACAATAAAGGAAAGGTAAAACACAAAAAGCATAATATGACCTTTTTAAGTCTGTCTGGCTGATTTAACACTGCAACTTTTCCTTCAGTAAAAGATCTAAATATGTGCTCCACCATTGTACATGACTGGTGTGTAAGACTTAAGTAAGATGTACATCTTACTTAAGTCCTGTTTTACTTAAGTAAGATGTACATCTTACTTAAGTACATCTTACTTAAGTAATTGAGGAATTGAATTTTTAAAATGAAGCTATTCCTTTCCAGCCAATGTAAGAGAAGATACGAAAACATAATTTGTGATTTGTCTATCATAATTAACAAAGAAAGGGAAGAACAGAAAGAGACCATAGACAGGTTTTTCTGGGACAGGTGCTATTGTCTGAGGTTGAAGGAAAGATAAGGGGAGAGGAATTAATGCCAAAAGAGGAGGAGGAGAATGAGAAGTGAGGGAGGAGGGAAACTATGATAAAACCTTTCGGGAGGCGCTGATTTGTTTGAGACCACAGCACATGGACAGTGACTGAGTGGTCAGGGACAGTCACTTCACACTCCAAAACAACAGGTTTCATTCTGCATTTGTCTCTATGGGAATCTTTCTGCGCTGAAAGAACAACAGTCTCACAAGTTTCATCTTATGCGATATACCCAAATCTAATAAGTAATGATAAATAATGATCAAGAGTCTCAAAGAGGAGCTTAATTTGTTTCTCAATGTAGAAAACTTTTAGAGATCTTGTTTCAAATAATGCGCCCTGAGAGTGGTCTTAGAATATTTACAGCACTTCGCAATAGGGAAACCACTAATTAAACATTATCACTGGAAAGCATAAGAATCAATGTAATGATCAACAGAGACCGATGAGCAGTATTATAATCATAGGGGACATGTAGGAACCCTTTGTAAAAACAATGAGTCTGAAAACAGCATAAGTAGCTTATGTACAATCTGGATAGACTTCATCCAACGCAGCTCAATTAGGTATAATTTCAAGTTTTCAAACCAAAGTCAACATTTATAGTTTTGCACTGCAAGTAGCCTATGCGTTCAAAATTCATGTTGACAACTCCTGTTTTTAGTTTGCAGTCTCAGTCTGTTTAATGAAACAGATGTTATCAGTTTTTTGCTACAATACCTGAGGAAAGTCACAAACTCCTTTTGGTGCAGAAGCCTCAAAATATGTTTCAACCTATGTGGTTATTTGACCCCTGGAAGCCCTAGCCTGTGACCTCGCCAGTTCCCCTGTGACCAGTGTGTGTTTGTGTGTGTGGTTGTGTGTGTGTGTGTGTGTGTGTGTGTGTGTTCAGAGCAACAGAGAGGAGGAGTGTGTCAGGCGTTACCAGTATATGATCATAATCTGGAGCTGGTCTTACTGCATAATTACAGTATTCCTACAAAAAGTGTTCTTATTCATTCTCTCCATACTGCTGCTCAGGCTGTTTCATCTAATATACTGCCATGACTAAGATGTGTCACGCCTAGGGTTTTAATACTGGATATGATAATTAATCTAGGATTAACATATGGTGAAATGTTAACTCAAAACAAAACAAGCAAGTATAATACTTTCAAGGTTAATAAATGGTCCAACAACAGACATTCTTATGAAGGAAAATGTAAAAACAAAGGGCTAGTTGGCGAATATTTTGAGAATTGGAGTTTTGTTGATAAGTCTAATGCACACTAAACAAATAAACTCACACATATTTCTCCCTATGTGCAGATTTAAAAAAAGCTATGCTTTATGATGAAATTATCTCGTTTGTAGGTGTCACCCATGACAACGCAAGTGTTACCATCAAAACAGTTTGACAGGGTTTGAATCATTTTGTGCACAGAAGCCATTTTCTAACCAAGCGGGCGCAGGAGAGTGCTGCGTCCCTCCGGACGTCTACATTATGGTTCTAAAATCTAAAATGGTGTCTCACATAGAGGGAACAGTCATTTTAAATCAAATTCCACACTTGTCGATTTTTTTTTTACCAACACATGAAGGCGTCATGTATGCACACGGTGTACGCACAGAGCGCCATCATGAGCCGCAGTCACTCTGTGGATGCGTGTGGGGGAGAGGCAGGCCTGTGCGCCTCCATTTTGAAAAAGACTCCATCCACGCAGAGGGGCGCGCGTGTGTGTGTGGTGCTGTAGCCAGGCGACTGCGCCATTCTGCAGTCTCCTGTGCGCTCCACGCAGTGAAATGTGAGAAAATTAGCCAGACAGAAACTAACACGGCTGCCAGAGTAGGGCGGACACAGCTAACTTCATGTTTCGACTCAGGTGTCGCCTGTTGGAAGCTACGACGTTACTGAGCAGGTACAATCACAACAATTGAATTAGGTGTCCTAAAAGCAAAAGGCGGTGCAGGTTAACTTGGAGCTGCAGGGACCCCCGCCCTGCTAAAGCAGCGTGGGCTCCGCCGTTGCTCCACTGTGTCGTCGCCATATCTGACACATTGTTTCGGTTTATGTGGATGTGGGTGAAGACTATGTGTGGCAGGGTGGGGGAGAGGGTTTCCGCAAGTTCCAGTAGCGGCGGCCCCCGAGACAAAACTGAGGCCCTGGACCTTTTGTCCCCCTGCTCCAAACAACTGGGGTTCACCATAGGTCATTTATGTAACATCATAACGACTAACTTCTTCACTACGCATCATATTTGCCCAGAGGGTGGGAGCAGCCGAGAGCTGGGGGTACTCGGCTATAGAACTAGCAGGCGGTGCCTTTGTATCTAAATGTGCACTTATTTTCCCCACCCGGACCTTCAGCAACTGAAGACACGGCTGCGGGCCGAAGTGAGTTGTGGCATATAACCAGCTCGACGCCTGAAAAAAAAATCACTCGGCCTTAGCTCTTAGCGACCATGACTGTACTGTGAAGGAAGCCATGTCTCTCTATATGGCCCAATCTTTACCCGCACTAGCAGGAGCGCATTAAGCGCATGTGTGGCCTCGTCATGTTGCATAAAAGCCCCAGCGCAGTACACACAGTGCACAAGTACAGTACAGACTGGAGCGAGCGCAGCACTACAAACCAGGGGTCTCTGCCTGTGTGCCCATGCGCGCGCCCATGTAGAATACACACGCGCTCATCTGGTGAATACCCTAGGATGAGAAGGGGATGCCCCCCTCCTCCTCTCTCTAACCTACTCCAAATAGACCACGTGGTTTCCTCTTTGCAAACAAAAAAAAAAAAAAAAAAAAAAAAAAAAAAAACGCGAATTGGAGTCGGCGGAGGGGCGGCGTCACCCCGCTGCCGGCAGCAGGCGGATCGGTGAAAGAGGGGAAGGGTAGAAAACTAGAGAGAGAGGCGGAGAGAGAGGAAAACATTTTTCCCGATCTGATCCCGCCATAGTTTTTCCCACTCTTCCACCACAGACCCATCACCAAATCCATCCAGTACAACCCACCTCCTCCACAGTGCGATAGAGAGGCTATAGGCTGCTGCTTTATTCGTCTGCTGGGGCCGGGCTGCAAGTCAAGGGATTCATTTCTCCTCCTGCTCCACTTATTCTACTGGATTTACGGCTAAATTCAACGTTACCATCTGGTTTTACACTTCTAAAATCTCATTTTTTTTATTTTACTCTCCTAACGAGAATTTACGTTTCTTCCGTTCTGTATTTCTTTAAAAATATTTTTGAGATATTCTTGCCCTCTAGCGTGATTTCCACTTTCAGTTAGTGTGACACTATCTTGTTGCGCTATTAGCAGATTCAGGAGATAAACTTTTTTTCGCTGGCTTAAATTCTAGCATTTCCGGGCTTTGTTTTTTTTTTTCTTCGTTTTTTGGACTTGGAAAAACAATTTCCACCATGCACAAGCTATACATTGGGAATCTAAGCGACAACGTGACTGCCGAGGACTTAGGGAAAACCTTTGACGACCACAAGATCCCATACTCCGGACAGTTTCTAATGAAAACCGGCTATGCGTTTGTGGATTGTCCGGACGATCAGTGGGCCATGAAGGCTATCGAGACGTTTTCTGGTGAGTTAAGGTGGACTACTGACCGCCAAACACCCCCTCCACCTTTAGTTTCATTCATTCTAAAGAAGCGGTACATAGAGCCACGGCTGCATGCCCACCTTCGGCGGTGTAGCCCAGTTTCACGGTCCTTCCAGCTCCGAGGCTACTATACATGTACAAAGCGGATAAAAACATATTCCCACAATTATTTTATTGATACCGTACGCCCTGGGGAGCCAGTCAACTTTTGCAGGGGGAGGGACACACGTAGTATAAACGTAGCCTTAAGCTATACGGTAGAGCCTGAGCCCATGGCGAACGCACAGCACTCCCCCTTCATGATATTTAACAAGTTATTAATACAATCACTTGAAATCCAGTGATGATTAAGGCGTGTGCGTTTGGGGCTAATACGTGTATGTGAGTGCATTGTGATGTGTTGCACGCCTAGCATTGCATTGAGCACTCGCCTGTGATATAGCATGAAGCCTCGCTGCTCCCCTCCCCCTTTAAGCCGGCACTCCACTATGACAAAGATATATAAAAATACACCTTACCCTGTGCACTTACCAAAACAGGCCTCACACCACCACGAATCCAAAATTATCGTTGAGTAGCACCATTAACGTTAGGGCTCGATTCACTCATGGCGTCAGGGCTTTGTAGCCCATTTCTCATGATTTCCTACATGTAACGTGAGGAGGCAAGGTCGCCATGCCTGTCAGCTCCCTCTGCTTCTTCTACATTAATACCTCACCGAGCAGCCGGAGTCCAGAGACGGCCCTTTCACACACACTTGCAATGTTTTAAAGACACACAAGCAGTCCCAGAGAAAATCATAATAAACCGCTTGGTTGTCATTGTGCATCTGTGATGTCCAAGTAGCTCATTATGGGACACAAGTGACGTGACGGCACATTCCACTTGCTGTTACTTTTCAGCCTTGTTTTGGGCCCTCTGAACCTGTCCCCCTCTCACCTGCGTCTCTGCTCGAATTTAGTTCTTTCCTAAGCTGCAGGTTTACAAAAGTTAGCTGTGAGGAGTCCTCCACTTTAGCTTTGTGACATGGATACTCCATATTCTCTCACAGGCCTGCAGCAGCTAGTAAACAGTTAGCATGTAGCCACAGTGTGTTCTGATTCTCCGTCTTTTCTTTGTATATTTTCAGGTAAAGTGGAACTTCAGGGGAAACGTATTGAAGTCGAGCACTCCGTCCCCAAGAAGCAAAGGTACTGAACAGTATTGAGCTCTGTATCCTGCCCCCCTCCCCCTTTCTCTGTGAACCCTTTTCATGTGTTGCATCACCTTGTCCAGGCCTTTCTTTCATCAAATTAGAACTGAACACAATTATTTATCTGGTTAATCGGTAGTAAGTACTGCTTTGAAACGTGCCCATGTGCCGAAATTGTGTTAAAAGCCCATTGGAGCCTACGTTCGGTGCAGTCGTAGCTAGTTTGGTTGTGCTTTTTGGTGTGGCTGTGTGGAGCCTCAACTTTGTCGGCCATTGCTGTGAAACTGAACTGGTGACAGCTAGCTGAAGCAGCCTGCCGGGCTGTGAGAAGCATTCTGGGCTTTCTCTTCAATTCAGAGTGCTGCTGCTGTTGGTTGAGGGAAGTCGGTAAACATGAAGAGATACATTCTTTGTATCAATGTCACCAGCTCGTCCTACAGCCCAACAGCCTCTAATCTATCTACACTTTCTACTTATTCAACACGGTTTCGAAAGAAACTGGGAAATATGCATTTCAGAAATGTGTTGCTTGTGGTGGTTCCGTGGTCACGTTTGCAACTTTTAAACTCCGTGTTTGGAATTGATAGCCCATTAATTGCATATACACTATTTCCACGCATGCAGATTTATTGCACTAATTTAGTAGCCTACTTTCTCTCTTTCTCTCTCTCTCTGTCTGTGTGTGTGTGCGCGCGTGTGTGTGTGTGTGTGTGCGTGTGTGTGTGTGTACATATTTAGATCACGTTCTTCTGTAGCAAAAAAAAAAAAAAAATACTTCATTGAAGGAGTCACGATAAATCCTCTCGATAATAATGTTGATGATGATAATATTAATAGTATTTTTTGGCTTGTAAAATTGCTCGAGCCAAAATGTAAACGTTTAAGTTTATTTGATTAACCAGAGTCCTAATTTTTTACAAGCGTTGAAGTAATTCAGCATAAATGTTCTGTTAAATTGTATTAATTTCTTGCAAATACTCAGCTGTGTATTTTGAATTTATATGGATAATAATTGTAATATATAAAAACATTTATTATATTGAGCTTTCGTGCTTTTGTAGCCAGCTGTGAAATAAGTAATAGATAGAAGTGGACAGTGGTGTAATTATCAGCGAATTAAAATGCTATTTAGTTTGTCGCCATTACAAAGAATTTTAATTGAGAAAATTAACCTGTAGCTTTGACTGAAACATTTGCTCGGTCCAAAGGATAAACTGGGGTCCAGTGTAGATCAGCTGCTCAATGCTAGGAGCCTGACTTGACCTGCTTTTACAAGTATTATGGAACTCTATAGATCATCATTCATGCCTGTAACCTTTGGCACAGATACGCGGTGAGCAGTGAGCACAGTCCTCCATGTTCCGCCATTTGGCCACACGTGTGCGTAATATGTGTTTCCCTTGATCAAAGAGAATAGTGAACGGAGATTACATCCTATGGCTTCATCGTTGTCTTAAAATAAACTATGATATTTATTGCAATCAGTGTTCGTTGCATTTTGTGCGAAAGTGGCCAGATATTTGAATTTGACCTGGTTTGGGGCGCGCGCCCTGCGCCATGAGAGGAGGTCACGAAGAAGTGTTACAACATGGCTGTAGCGCAGAAATTCCTGCAGTGTGTGGTTTCTGTAGGTTGCCAGCGATAGACAGCGAGGCTGGATGTCAGTTATTGTCAGGCTACAGAAGCAGGTCACTCGCCCTGCTCAGAGAACCACCATGGCAGCAGGCTGTAATTTCTTCTAATCTCCCAGCGGGTCGGTAAATTATTCTGATGGCGCTGTGTTTGTCCGAAAAGTGTCCCACACCTTCTCTGTGATAACCTTGAAGAGCCATAATGATAGAGATGACTTGTGAGAAGGGGGCCACCGTGAGCGAGCTGAGGCCTTCCGTGGCTCCATAACACGTGGTGCGTCCACGCAGAGTGGAGTCACTCCATGTCAGGCAGTGAGGGCAAAATGGCGAAGCTCTGAATGAAGCAGGATAACTGTACAGGCTGCTGATTTAACTCTATGTAGTTCCGGGTCTCCTGAGCGCCCGATTCACCCTGTGGCAGCACAAGTGGCTACTCCATTTGTGCGTGAGTGTGTGTATGTACTTGTGTGTTTCAGGATACAAACGGACGCAGCAGGAGTGGGTTCATATCACGCAAACCAATTTTTGAAAGCCCCATCTTAAAATGGCCGTTCATATACTCAGTCAGCAAGAGCCCAATTATCCAAATTATGTCTGAAATGATCGTCCTTAAATATTGATGTCAAACATCTGCCGAGCTGCAGTATCTACATGTGTCAGTTTGATGTCTGAGTTCAGGGGAATTTATTAATTTATTATGTAAATGTTTAAAATTTCTCCGCTGTGAAACAACAGTAGGTGAGTTGCAGATTTTTTTAATGAGCATGTGCGCAAACAGACGATATGATTTTTGACGATGTGTGCTTTTAGATTCAGTAGTTCAATAATTCTCAGTATTTATTGTCTTTCCGGTTCTTAACGAGCGCCTTCGTCACATCATGTGAACGGTTTCCTCTTAATGTGACCGTGGTGTCGTCACAGTCATGTTAGCAGGTGTATTGTTGCTGCTGTGTGTGCGAAGCGGGTGGCGCGTTGCCTTCATGAAGTCACTATATTTCTGGTATTTGTTTAAAAAACATCATTCATGTTATATGGTCACATAAACGCCACAAAGTAGCTCTGATGCCGTTTTTTTTCTGAAATGGAGCCTCAATGGAGGTGTGTGTTGGTGTGGGAGGGGTCGGCTATTCACGGGGAACAAACCCCTGTGTTGGAGGGGGGAGGGGGCAGTCCTGTAACGGGAAGTTCTAAGGTTCAATTCCTTCTTTCCCTTCTATAAGTGTTTGTGTGGAGCCCCTCATAGTCTACAGGGGGCGCCGCCCATGGCTGCTCCCTGACCCCTGGCCATATAGCGACATGTACGCTTTGTGTGTGTGTGTGTGTGTGTGTGTGTGTGTGTGTGTGTGTGTGTGTGTGTGTGTATCAAAAAATGTCCGCTGTAAGATGAAGACGGAAGGGTTTTACATTTCAGAGACAGTCGTAATATTCATCATGAAGTTGATTGAAATGTGTGTCAGGCTGAGGTCAGCAAGCGTGGTAGAGGGGGAGAGGGAAGAGCTGGGAGGAGAGCTGGAGTTGGGGGACTGAAGTGTGTGTGATTGAGGGTGGGGGAGTTTTTCAGAGAGGGAACATCCGCTTCGGACAGAAAAATGTATAGAATTCCTGGAGTGAGTGAGTGAGTGTAAAGCAAACCTACAGCAGAGATGCCTACCAAAAATCATTAAAAGCCCCCACAGCTTAAGAATATAAATAACAGAAGGGGTAGACAAACAGGGCTTCCTTCAAACGGTCTGTCTAATGAGAGTGCGCCCTTTTGAATTCAATAGAAATGTGAAAATGCTGTCCAGGCTGTTGCAGTTATAAAGCATATGAAATACGCTCTATTTTAATTTTTTAATGTGCTCGGTCAGAGTTCGTGTGCCAAAATACCCAGTGTTAATGTGGCACAACATACAATCACTGAAAAAAATACTTAATTGTAAATCATTTTATGTCCCATTTTACATTTGCAGAGTTTTCGTTAGAGTCTATTTTCTTTTGCTTTTTTGTTTCCACAGTGATGCATGTGTTTGAATGCACTCACTCTGTGGTCTCAGTATGTGTGTATACTGCTAAGCGAACGGTTCTTTGAGAACAGGTATTTGCAGCAGAATGTAGGCATTGAAAATGACAGTGTTTGAGCTATGACATCAAACACAGTAATCATTATTATACAGTTTGATTCTAAAACTGACTTTGTGAAAATGGGGCTCGGGTGTCCTCAGGATGTGCACTTTGCTCATCAATGTAACATCTTATTGTTTTTGTCTGTGTTTCCAGCTGTGCTGTTGTTGATATGATTTCCCCACTGGACAGATGGACTGATGATGATAAGATAAATCAATGTCTATTTTTAATAGAAACAAATCAGTGACAAGGATGTTCCCTGACTGTCGCTGTTACACATTGTAGCTTCAGGCCTATTGGCAATGCCTGAAAACTAGAGTTTTCTTGTTGAATTTATAATCTTGTTTATGTACCTGTGCTTGTGACCTGATTCATAATGGCTACCCCTGTATAGAGACAATGAAAACAATAGCACAAAGCACCTGGACAGGAGCTGGACTGAGCAGCATTCAGGTAGCCCTTTTTAACATGTCTACACACCTAATTAACTTTATCTGCTTGATTCATCACATTCATGACTTTTGATAATTATTTATAAACATAGTTTTGAACCACCAATGACATGTGATGCGTAGTGTGCTATAGAAATGAATGTGTGTCAGAGACTTCAAACCTGCTTTGAATGTTTTGTGGTAGATGTTGACGATACTGTTTGCACAGCAGTGCTATCCCCAATCTGGTGGATTGGAGTTTTCTAACACTGGAAGTCTGACAGGAGTTCACTTAATGTCACAGCAAATCATACTGTGAATCTTGGCAAAAAATTGATAGAAAGCCGATTAGTTCTAACATATATTATGTAGTGTGTAAAAGATTAAATGTTTCCTTATTTCTTGTAATGCCAATGCTTTTTGGTCATTTCTATGAATCGCCTTAATCAAATATGCAATTATGTTTGTGTTAAAGTATTGCTTCAATACTTGTTAATTATTACAATTATTTCAACACCATGCAGTGGGATCTGTGGGACCCCAAACGATGAGGACGTAAAACACATCAGTAAAAAATGGACTGCTAAATATGTTTTGCATGAACAGAAACCAGAAATAATGCTGCGTTTTGAACAAAGTTTTAAAAAAAAAACATTTGTTGTGCATTGATCTGATTGAAGCCAATGATTTGGTGGCTTGATTTTTGCTCCTGATGGATTGGAATATATCTTGAATGATGAGAGAAGTGTACCTCTGCTTCCTCGTGCATATGGTCTGTGTGTCCATGTTTGGCTTATAGAATAAAGACACCGCCTCTCTCTCTCTCCCACCTTTCCTCCTCCTGATTTATTACCTCTAACCTTTAGTCTTCTTGTCTTCAGTTTGGATTTCACTGTTTGGATCAATTCCTTCACCATGGGTGTACTGGCGTTGAAGCCAAATAGAAGCTGATAAATATATAGTAAATCTAAGATACCTGATGGTCACCATGCTGACAAAAGTTAAACATGACTGTCTGGATGCGAGACAGAATCCGATGTATCCCCTTATAATGTGTGGATGAAAAGATGGTTCATTTTCTTCCCCTCCCACCTCCCAATCCATCAATCAATCAAAGATCATCACACACCGGAGTAATGCCACTTGGTTTAGTGAGTCATTCCTTCTGTCCTCCCTCCATCATCTCCAGCCCATTAATCCCATAGATGTAGACAACATTTCCACATAATCTTTCTTCTCTTCTCTTCTCTTCTCTTCTCTTCTTCTCTTCTCTTCTCTTCTCTTCTCTTCTCTTCTCTTCTCTTGCAGCTTTTTCCTTTTTTTTTGTCAAATGTAATTTTTAAGCTTCTGTGGAAATATTTGCTTGTGTATCTCCTTTGGGGAGTTTGGTTGTGTGCTAGTAGAGCTATAGCATTTGAGACATGTCAACATATCGACTGCCATCAGGATCCTTCTGGATTTTTATTCTTTTGTGTTTTTTATTATGAGTATGCTTTTGATGAAGCTAACTGGAAAACGAAAAGAAACGTAGAGGACGGATGAAGAACTTCATACACTAACAAGATTGCTTTAAGTAGCCTACTAAATGGCATTATGTATTGTAATTGAGAATATAATCAGTATACTTTTTCTATTTTTTTCCAGCAATTGAGTAAAGCTACTGTATGTGTAACTTACACTGAATGAAATATTTAAACCTAAGATGTACCATCACATCAAATGGACAAACCATAATACTGTGGATCTCATTTTATAGTAAAATAGTTTCCTATTTTGGAGATCTACAACAACCTCTCATCCTCTGCAATAATGATAAAAGAAAAGCAAGTTGAGAGTGTGAAAACAGAGATCAGCTGTGAGTCATCTACTCGTTTTCTACAAGTCATCCAGAAACTTTCAGTGTTGCACTTGCAGATCAGTCTGGCAAAAAGTCTTTAACTTAAAAGCTGTGTTCAAAACTCATACAGCATCATATGATGTGTAGCTGTTAATTTTGTGATGATGACAATACACCAGTGTTTCCCGACCTTTTTAGCTTTTATAATATAGCAGTGTCTGGCTTGCACCGTCATCTTGGATTGTGGACGTAGTGAGGGCAGAGTGATTTTTCTTATCCTCACTGGATGGTTTCATTTGAAGGATTTCCAGAGGCTCCCAAAGAGGTCTGAGTGCTTGACGTATCATGAGAAAAATAGAAGTCAGAGGCAAATCCGAAAAATCAGATTTTTTGATGAAGACAAATATGTTTCTTATATAGTATCCCTTTAAACATCCTACAACATCCTCTGATTTATCTCAGGACTCCCTGGGAGGTTAATAATAATACACACTTTTTTTTAGAATTTGATGTATTGATGGTTTGAGATAGAGCTAGGGAATAAAACTAGAGCAGGCTTTGAACAGGTTGGAGTCATGCAGACGCTGAGTGTCACTGCAAGATGTAAGATCTGATCTGATCTGAGAGTAGTGGCCAATGTTGTAGGATTGTCAGTGGTAAAGAAATTACTAGCTGAAGTAAGGAGGCATGCAAAATGACCAAGATTATGTTTTCCTGTAGACATTTCAGACCAGCTTTACAAGAAACATCATGTCATGTGGCTCACTTGAGTTCCGACCTGTATGTTCTCACTGTTACTGCTCTATTTCCATTATGCACATCCCCTGGACCTTTATGTTGCACAGTTCCTATGTTCCTATTCCCAATCAGTTCAGACTTATGTGGCATTCAAACACAAACCTTGATATTTTCTGTATTTTGGTAACACCTTAACATCCACATCACAAGTATAAAGGACTGGCATTGAAGTCAGAAAATGACCAAATCCTGCTTTCTAACACCATGATCATTTATTGTCCCAACAAATGCTGTAGGAAGTGTCTTTTTGTCCACATCACAATCATTATCTCTGGGGTGCCTTTCTCATGATTCATAACTGGTGGCCTCACTTGTCTGCAACCTGAGTTTAAGAACCTTATTTGACAGAGGTGGCAGTTATTCAGTTGTCTGTGAAAGCAACAAGTAAACACACCAGTGATGCACTGCAATGCTGTTTTGTTAACATGCTCATTTGGTCTATTATACTGCCCCTCATTCTTCTTTTGGTTCATTTGCATGCCATCCTTGCTGACTTCCATTCACTCTTGCTCCTGTCTGATGGAGACTGTTGCTCCCGTGTTGATTCGGACCAGGAAGGTCAGAATTGTCTGCACCCTTGGAGCTGGTGGTCATTCAGTGTGTTGCTCAAGGACACTTCAGCAGTGTGAATGTTTAAATGCTGGTTGTTAAGCCATAGAATCCTGATAATCTTATAAAGCATGTAAGTCAAACCTCAACAGCCTAGCCAGATTTGAACCACAGTATGTCTGCTGTTATTAGAGACAGTGTTGAGAGTGACAGTATAAATAGATTCCAGATTATGTCCAGGATTGTCCCATAGCTTCCATTTGCAGAATTTCATGACATTATTGTATCTTATTAATGTCTGCTCTGTTACCAAAACGCTCTCCGAATGTGTTTGAACATACACTTTTGACTGCAACATCAGGCTGACTCTCTCATATTGCCTCATATTGTGCAGAAGGCATTTCTTCAGTTTCAATCTGTAGCCAAAGAAACCAGATTTTCTGTGTAATTTGTTCCAACTTGTCTGAAATGCACCAGTCAGCAGCTTTGATGTATGTACGTCTTGTCACTTAAGGAACTGGTCTGCAGCCATGTTGTAAGAATCACAAAAAAATCACGCTGTTGTAAGAGTTGGTCTTCCTACTTTTTGTCCCCTGAATCAGACTCTTTCTCAACAGTTTTGCTTGGCAGCTGGTTTTGTCTTCTTTCCTATTTTTTTCCTATTTCAGTTTGTATTTTGCAACCTTTTTGCAACTATTCTGTGCTGTTCTGTAGCTGTGTTCTTTATTTCTCTTTCTGTGCATTATGTAAAGTTGCAACTTTAAATGCACTCAAAACCCTAGCCCTGTGAGGAAGTGTGTTGTTCACACAGCAGCACACGGAGAGAAAGGCTCAGAGAAGTAGCAGCACGCCATGGCTAGTCTTCCTCTCCTCTCCTCTCCTCTCTCATGGCTGGTGAGGAGGAGGAGGGGACGGTGGGCGGAGGGAGCAAGGGGGGTGCGACCAATCGTCTGGCAGCATTACCTGCGAGCATCGAGGGAGGTGGCTGCTCAGTGCAGACAGGAGAGGAACCCATAAGTCCTCCCTCCCTGCCTGCTTCTCTTAGCCACACGCGTGCTCTGACTTTATCCTTCTCTTTCTCTCTTGTTTTCCCTCCTTTTCTTGCTCCCTCCCTTGGCATGTTGCCATGTTCTCTGCACCATTCCAGCGTTTTTGCGAGGGAGCCGAGAACGAGCAATAGAAAGAAAGGCAGGCAGACAGACAGATGAGGGGATCCAGTGAGACTGAAACATAGATGCATGTGTTTTAAATTTGACGTCAGCTGAACTGCATTTCTCGAGCATCTTGGACAAACTGTTTCAGCGATAGCCGAGCTGTAATCTGATTAGACAGACTGCTGCTCCTCTGCATGTTTGTCTAGTGGCATGTCTGTGGTCAGTCACTGTATTCTGTGGTTTAGTTTTGTGGTCCAGTATTTGCATTAAACCGTCAATTGTCTCAGTTGTGAGATTCAGTGAATGGGACAGAGCGGATTGTTTCTTTCCAGCTGTGCTTTTCAGGTCCCACAGAACATCTTTGTTTTTCAACTGCAAACTGGCCAGATTGTGCACAGAGAAGTGGCGCAATCAGCTCAAAGAATAGTTTTGGATATTCTGAAGTCAGTCTTAATAACTCTTGAGTTATGAAGCGCTCTGTCTATACTGGCTGTGAAGAGAAACTATACTGCACAGGAGACACGTTTTATTGAGAAAATAATCACCAGATAAATACTTAATACATGTAATCATAACCTACAGTCCTAATGGTATTGGCTATAATAAAATGTAGTATTGAATTACTTGAGTAAAAATAGTTCTTCCACTTTCCTGGTTATTCGCAGCTACTTTATGCCTCCATTCTAGCTAGTGGTTTTGGAGCTTGACCTATACCAGGGCCTAACATTCAGGAAATGCCACCTCTGCTGCTTCAATTTGAGTTCGCCAACTTAAAAAGAACCGTTTATAAACCATTCTTTAAGCAGTTGTTTTATTGCAAAGTGTTAACTGCTTTACAGTTGCTATTAAATGGTTTATAAAGCATTGTATTGTTTTTTTGACAGTGAAATAACTATTAATCAGTATTATCAGTAGTATAAGTTAACCTTTCATTAAAGATGGTTAGTATAAAGTGTTTAAAAAGTCTCCATTTGCAGATTAACTTAAAAAGAATGGTAGTTGGCATTAGAAAAGGGCAGATTGAATTAAGCAGTCTGAGTTTGTTGAATCAAGAGAGTATCTTCATCCTGCGTGCACGTTTATTGCCAGTATTGTTTCCAGGCAGTCAGGAAATAAGCCTCTGTCATGGCTCAGCCAGGACACACAGTCTGTGAAAACATAAAGACAGACTTTGATCCTAATCAGACTATAACTTGACAAAGCATTCCCTGCTCCTCACGTGAGGATTCAGTGAAATAATTCATTTTACTACATCACCATGGGCTGTGGGAAATTGTAGCCAGCTAATTTCAGAGGGGAATACAAGAGATTTAATCTAAAATGCGTCATAATCGTACAGAACAATTATGCGTTGTTAGTTGTTCCACAGAGGTTATTTTTTTGTCTGTGTCCATTTGTTAGTTGGTCGGTTTGTCAGTAGAGTTACACAAAAACTAATTTTTCCATGAAACTTGGATGGAGGATGGGTTTTATCCCACAATAGACCCCATTTAATTTTGGTGCAGATTTTAACAAAGCGATCCAGGTGATTCAACTTTTTCTCACTTTCTCTAACATTGCCAGATGGGGAGTTTTTTTTTTTTTAAATTTACATTATTATTAATCATAATGCAGGGATCTTGATGAAAGAAAAAAATCTGATGTATGTAGCTGGATGGTATCCACAAATATTTGATGCAGATCTGAATAAAAATAAAAAGTTCTAGTTATAGACGAAAATGCCCAACGTGTTAGCAAGTAGCTAGTTAAAATATGCTCCACCTCAACCAGCTACAGCTTTACAATGTGACTCGTCTTAATAATCAATAATAATGACACTCACACTAATGATAACAACAATAAACGCAACAACAGTAATAAAACTCTTAGAGGGCCATTCTCAAGTACATTGTATTACTCATACCTATCTACTTTAATTCAAGTAAAGAAGTGAATGCAGGTCTTTTACTTGTAATGGAGTATTTATAGAATTTGCTTGAACTGTGGCGAGTATTTTTGCACAGAAAAGACAGTGTGGAGTCGTGTCAGCATCGGATTGGCTTTGAACAGGAGCAGCGGTTGAGCAAATTTGAGCCATAAAATGCTTTTGTTTCCTACGTTTATCTTGTTGGATTTGATTTAAGTTACATCACTTGTGATGGTCACTGCAATGGCTCTTTGTCTTTCATTTGCTATCCGCTGTGACCTGTTGGCTTTGTGTCTTTTATTTGTCAATGTGCATGGACAGCCATGCTAGTTTCCCCTCTGGGGATGAATGAATTTATCTAATCAAATCTAAAATGCATTTTCCTATTAAAAAATGTCTGTTTTGCTGGATCTACTTCAGGGCAACATTAAGCGTCAGTGCAGAGAAGAGTGTTGCATTCATATAGGACAAGGAAAAGAAGGAATGACTGTGGACATTTTGTGGTGTGAAGGTGTTTTACTTCCTATCTGGGATTTTCTGTACTAACTCAAACTGGATCTCAGTGTTGACACTTTTATTCTTTCTGCATAAAAAAGAGAAATTTTACTCATTTGGTCACCTGCACTACAACATCCGGGAGAGAGTCAGAGAGTGAGGAGGAAATCAGCGAAGGAGACTAACATGTATTGTTACTTATGTCTTTTTGTTTTATTAATTGAGAGAACCCCAGCGGTAGAAATGACATCCAAGTCTGAGAAAAAAACCATGATGATGTCACAGTGAGGTCATTCAGGTTGACTACATTTTTGTGATAGCCAGCCTGTGTTACAAACTGAGTGCGTAGAGCTCAAATGATTTAGA